>OLKM01000247.1:0-38346 GCA_900291075.1 Melanogrammus aeglefinus
GATGTATATTGGTTTTTCCTCCTTAGGATTCCCTGGTTGCCAATTTATTGTCTGAAAGGCACTAGTGGCGTTGACAAGACAGGAATTTTAAAACCAACGCCCCGTCTTCAGAAAACACTGAGGACAACAGTACGGCCAACCAATCCCTGGGAGATCGCAGCCAATATCACAACAAACAAAACTCAACAAAAGCCAAGAAAGTTGAGGAAGCAGTTTTTTACGAGCCACAGCTCGTCAGGAAGCTTGTGCTGTCCATTGCTGAATGTCAGCCTCAATCTCTGCAGCCACTGGATTTATTAGAAATTGAGGGCTTTAACGTGATTCCAACCGTTTCATAAGCGCTCGAGCGTGGTTTTTACATACGTTAAGCCTCTGGGACTCCATCTCTGTAAGCTACTAGAGGTGCCATTTAACGAAACCACACCTTCAGCGTGAGACCCCCGACAGGGCAAGCTAGGTGTCACAACCAAATCAAAGAAGCGCTCGATATTGCATTTCCTTCTCCAAGCAGCAGGTGAGATTGAAGGGCAGGCTGGAGACACAAAACAACAGAAAGTTGTTGCGTAATTGCGCTGCAACAAGTCACGTGATAAACATGCAGCGCAACCCGCCGCAGGTCTGCGGCCGCAAAAGCAAAAAACCAACTTAATGGAATTAAATTGGGGACGCCGGCGGAGATATTAGGACCTTTGAGGGGATATGATCCCACCCCTCGTCAACTGTTGCTCAGAAGCGAGATACGGAGTATGCTCCGCCTGTTGAATGGAATAATTAGCCGGGAGACTGTTGTGTCACTGTCCAAGATTAGGCCGTGGTGAGAGGCTAAACCACCGACTCAAACGCACGGCTACAACCTGAGACCTTGCCGAGACAACACTCGTGCTGCATCTACCTTGTTTTGGTGTCTTAAGAGGATCCAATCAGTGATAGAGGTTTGCTTCTATTTTCTTTTTTCTTTAGCTGCCACGCGAGTCTGAAAATGAATTTTCCCGTTCTCCATCCCCACGGAAGCAATATTACCGAGTTCTAAGACTAAAGATTCCTCTAGCTTTACTGCTACGTCTCTTTCAAAACCCAAAACCCAGGCCCCTGTTGGCCCTGGGGGGATAAACCCGACGGCACGGAAATGGATGACTGATAGTCGAGATGACCAGGCCGAGTGGAGGCTTGTACCGGACCACCTATTGGCTGCCAGGGTGTCCTTCAGGACTTGTTACTGGCCTCCCATTGGTGGCCACGGTGGTCCTTCCAGCAAGGCAGACAGACAGTGAGCAGGAGGCCAAAGTTGATTTGGTGTTTCTCTTTTCCCATCCAATAGGACCTGAACTCAAATTTGCTTGTTGATGGCATTTCAATTTTCCTGTCTGGCCAAAATTCCTGCACTTTCTCTCTACCTCTCTTCTTGCTAGTCCCACCTCATCCTCTCTCTTTCTCTTCTCATTTTCACTCTCATTATCTGCCTCCTCTCTTCTCTCTCTCTTTTCTCTCTCTCTCTCTCTCTCTCTCTCTCTCTCTCTCATCTCTCTCTCTCTCTCTCTCTTTTCGCCCTCTCACCCCTCTCTCTCTCCCCCTCTCTCTCTCGTCACCATCGCGTTCTTGTGTGCTGTGAGTTGTTGGTTGAGCATCACGTGCCGCAGTAATAAACCGTTCTCTCCCTGCCACTCATGTGGAACAAATTCACCCAGGGCTTACAGCAGAAACCATTGCTTTTTAAGTTCTGGCTTTTGACCTTAGGTTCCTTTTGTAGTTTCCTGGAAAAGCACCATTTTTGCTTGTTTCCACCCGCCGACACCCGGGCCAGAGTGCAGCAAGAAGCTTTTCTTTGGGGAGTGGGATCCGTCTTGAGTGTTCATCTCCCTTCTGGATGACAGAAGGTCATCACATCTGGTATCCTGATCACCGCTGTTCCAAAACGGCTTCCTGCGAATACCAGTAAAACCACCAGCACATTAAGGGCTCCAAACTCCATTCCTGTTCATGTTTATGTATTTCTATTATTATTATATCCGTTCACAGCAATCAAGAAAGAAAATATTGAGCCTCGACTCATTTCAAAGTTGAACTTTGCAAAGCGCTGGTTTCACCAACCCCTGGAAAACGTCATAACTCGTTCAACTCATTCAGCATGGACACTCTTTTCCCAGGGGGCAAACACATTCAAACGTGCACATACTGGCGGGACGCGTCAACTGTGTTGATTAGGAAAGCGTGGGGATCTAAATCCAGAGTCAGAGCGCAGCACTGTTTTGAAGTGATTAACTTATGCGCTCCTCTCTTGCTGGTTGTTGCTGTAGATAAACATACCCAACCACTCTCACCTCTCTCTGTGAGATAACACATTCCCACACTCAGCATTTGGCCAGCTTATGTCAAGATGAAGAGATTTTAGCACACGTGCATTATCAGGGACGGCCCAGGTTGTGTAGAGGGGGGTATTAAGCTGGCGCCCTTGCTGAAGGTTGCTAACTAAGGCAAAGCATGCCTTGCACAGATTGGTGAAGGCAGTGGAAGAGATGGTTGAGATTCTCAGCACTTTTGGGATGATCTACGATGGCAGAGAGGGGATATTAGGAAGCGGGCAAGGTTGCGAGGTCGGCAAAGCCATATCATTAAGCCGATTACATTAAGAGGTCATAAAAGGTTTTAGCACCCGGTTGTGGGACTTAACACGACCTCTACGAGTTGTGCCAGGAGGCCCTCCCCCTCATGACATCCTCATGTAGCAATGTCCCTATCAGGAAGAGCTTCTTTCTCATATAAGGTTCAGTAATTAACCAAAACAAGCTTTATATTATGTTTCCAATCACCATTCACATGTTACATTTGGTCTCTTCTTTTTTTCTGTTCCACTCTGTTCTACTGCCATATTCTATCTTCTATTTTCAGTTCTCCTCCACTCTCCTCTATTGGGTTATTGTTGTCCTGCTAGAGTTTAGTTCCTCAGGGTGTCTTTAGAGTGTGCTCTCCTTTCTCTACTCACAAAACCACCACACCTCACCGTTCTCTACTTCATCTCTCCATCCGCTACCTGGAGAAGGAAACAACCTCATCTCTTACACCCTCTACCTAGAGGAGGAAATGACCTCCTCTCACCCTCCTCTACCTCTACCTCTAGTAAAACTATCTAATGTTTGACATATTTTACCCACCTTCCCCCGGCGGTGTTGGAGCCATATACACCATGGAGGCAATACACCCACATTAAGTCTCTCAGCACACAATCAGCAGAGACCCCGGGCTTTGTTATTCCCTTCTTCTCTCATCTGGGTACGCGGGCGATTTATTGCTTCATGGAGACTCATTTCTCACACAGCGTTCTCATGTGTGTGATGTTTCCTCGGCTTTTATTTGATTTTTGCTTTATTTTCCGGGCCGAGACGGGTGAAAAGGGGGGGCTTTTATTGTGCATAAACAGATTGTCTGCAACGTATCGTCCGTAGCAGCGATCCGCAGCAGGATTCCTTCTTCGGTATCTCAGTAAAGCAGCAAACAGAGGCCATTAGCGTGGATGTAGGACCCCGCGTGGCACAAACATCTCTCAGCCACATGGCAACAGTGATTCATCACGGCGCGCAGGTGTATTTAAAGCACTTAAAATGTGTTATCTATTTGATCGATCCAAAATCATATCTTCTGAGCTGACCATCATGTGAACCCACACAAACACCCAAGAGACCAAGGTCCCCCCTCATCAGAAAGATAAGGAATTCTCATACTTGAAGGGAGGAACTATGCCATGTGGATTCCAGTATATCAAGTCAATCAGTGTGTTGTCCATGCTAGGCTGTCCCTCATCCTCAGCGTTGCATAGAGTTCACATTTATACATTAAAGTCAGCTGAGGTCTCAAGTTCCTGCAGAAAACCACAGACAGTTGTGAGACCATCCCCTATTTGTTAGAGGGACTGGGATGGCATTACTTTTCTTAAAAATCTCTGTTTCAGAGCCAATTCTCTGTCTCTGAAGGTCACATTGACTCTATTCTTTACTTACCTGACACCCAATTCACACAAAATGAATTATGGCAGCAGAATATAACGAACATTCGCTGCTCTTTAAGTGTGTTGAGGCTATTACAAAATCATCGGCTGATTACGTTATAATGCCTGCATCACAAATATTTTTGCACTACATAGCCTTGATCAGTTGTTATGATTGAATATAATTATATTTTCAAGAAACACATACAAGGAACACACTGAATGACAGAAAAAACAACCTTTCCTTAGCACTGCTATGGAAACCAATATAATAATAACTATTAAATATAATAAGTCATTGTTGCAGGAGCAGAGAGGGGGACTGGTGAGCTCCTACATAGCCTTTTTCTCCCACCTCTTTCTAATTTGAGGCGGCAGTTGGTGTGTCTAATACCTGGCCCAGCCGAGCAGGAGAGGAGAAGGAGAAGGATGAGAGGGAGAGACAGAGGAGAGGAGAGGAGAGGAGAGGAGAGGAGAGGAGAGGAGAGGAAAAGAGAGGAGAGGAAAAGAGAGGAGGGGGAGGAGAGAAAAGGAAAGGGAACAGGAGGGAGAGGAGAGGAGAGGAGGAGAGGAGAGGAGAGGAGAGGAGAGGAAAAGAGAGGAGAGGAAAAGAGAGGAGGGGGAGGAGAGAAAAGGAAAGGGAACAGGAGGGGAGAGGAGGAAGAGAGGAGATTTTTGACCATTAAGAGAGTCGATGCCGATCTCCTCGTTGTATTCACCGAGGGCCGTGTTTTAAACCCTGCTGCCGCCTGTGTGTGGTAGGTGCTAACAGTTGAACAGAGCCCACGGGCCCCAACACATGACCAAATGCCACACAGTGGTCTCTCTGGCCTGTGCTGGGTGACACCTAGCCGTGGTGGAGCTGCTCCTGGCACACACGGTGCCGGATCCCACCCACAGACTGAAGGTGACTGACGGACGGCGTCCTCTTAAAGTGACTCGTCGCCGCCCATCTAAGGACCGGAACGGACTCTGGGATGGTGCACTCTTTTAAAACCGTATGTGTGTTCGGCTTGCAGGACGGCTCCACCATTGCTTGATCGAAGCTGCTAAAGGAGGCCACACGAACCGTGGTGTCCTACCTGTTGCTTGGACTATCCCAACAACATCCTGTCTGTCCCAGCGGCCTGACCTCTCCCCAACTCACAGCCCCCCCTCGCAAGACGCCTCTCAGGTAACCCCTGCTGTCCTTCCCGCCTCCCAGTGCGAGAAGTCTGCCTTCTCGTGGATTCTTTTAGAAGGGCGGGGCTGATGACGCTTTCCCCTTTTCGTTTAGGTTCCTTCGTCGTCCCATTCCCAAGCTCTGGGCCATGGTGGTGCCTCCCCAGGAGGCCCGACAGAAGCCTCCATCAAACCATCGCTACGCCTCTCACCCGTCTCAGCCAAAGGTGAGCAAGCAAAATTCCCCTCTCTGCCATTTTCACGACCTCTGAAGAAACCTGAATTGTGCCGTTTGAATCCATGCATTTTCAACACATCTCTCGGGTAATCAAAATGCTGACCTTCTGGTGCCGCACTGTGCTCATCCTAAACGTATCACCCCCTGTTGTCTCCCCATCAGGCGTGTCCAAACAGAGACAGGCTGCCCTCCAGCCCTCTTGCCCCAACACGATGGGCAGGGGGCCCGAGACGGAGCCCCTACCTCCCTTCCACTTGTGCCAGCCCCTGGAGTGCATCGTGGAGGAGACGGAGGGCAAGCTGAATGAGCTCGGCCAGAGGATCAGCGCCATGAAAAAGGCCCCAGCTGCAGTCGCTTGAGCTCACTTTCAGGGGGGAACATCTCACCAAGACAAAGATCGAGTGAAATTGAAAGAAAGAGCAGAGAGGAGCAGGTAATATCCCCCTCCATGCGATGTAAAGCTAAAATACCAACCGTAGGCCTCTTTTTTTTTTTAAGTTGACGTGATCATAGTGCCAACCATATTAAAGGATTCCAGACCCCATCTATAAAAATATATGAATGGGTATTTAATTAACATGATAAAATAGTAAATCTAAATACTGACAAAAAATATAACTTGGTTCTTTTCAAAAGGAGCTAAGCTAATGCACACATCTGGTGGTGGTTAGTGAGGTCGCCCACTTCACTGTAAAGCGTCTTTGAGTGTCTAGAAAAGCGCTATATGATTTCAATACATTATTATTATCATCTAATGGCGTTTATTTTGCATAATAGAATCCAAGTAGAGAATCGTGGCTAGGCTATGGCTCCAAATGAAAATGTCTGGGCGTTTTGGAGATTGATATTCTGGCTGCGCGCCTGTTAGGTGTGCAGAAGAAGAAGAAGATCCTGAGAGGAGTGCAGTAAGGTTGAGGCGCCACTGCAGCTGAAGGACCAGCCGCAGTTCATCAAGAGTACATGAGAGGCCGAAGGGCCTGAAGGAGGAGCAGGAGGCGGGCCAGAGTCAGGGACCTGGTCCGGGGCCCGGGAGCACCTCCACCGGCTCCCTCCCGATCCCAGCAGGGGCCCTAACGCACACCAGCTCAGACACGGACGAGGAGGCCAACCGGGACGGGGAGAAGGATGAGCTGGCGGTGGAGGATGAGGAGGAAGAGGAGGAGGTGAAGACCCGTTGAGATATAATCCTGTTGTCTATAAAAAAAAACTACTTTGTATACGTTGTTTGCCGTTTTTTTAAAGTGGTCGATGTAGCGGCATCCAATCTAAGTGGTTTGTGGTTTCCCAGGACGAGGAGGACGAAGAGGAAGAGGACGAGGATGATGACGAGGACGACGATGAAGAGGACGAGGGCTCAGACGAAGAGGTGGAGGGAGAAGACTACGCCAAACTGCCTCAGGTGGACACCATCCTCTACAGGGACGGGCAGCAGCCCCCCCTGCCGCCGTCGCCCGTGTCCCAGCCCCCTCCGCCCCCTCTCCAGACCGTCTTCGTTCCCATCCAGCCCCTGCCGGAGTACAACCCGGCGGACTACCCGGGCAGCGCCAGCCCCGAGCTGCAGAGGGTGCTGGTCGGGCAGCCACATGCTCGGCCAGACAGCCGCCAGGCCCGCAGCAAGCCTCGCCCCGGCCTCGGTGCCGGCATGCTTGGCCCAGCAGGCTGCTCCAGACGGTCCTCATGGTGGCCACGCCCCGCTCAGAACGCTCACAGACACGCTCGACGACATCATGGCAGGTGGGTACGCGGGCCTCGCGGCCGTCGGTGGTGTGCGTCCGCAACACTGGTTCCGACGGGCTGGAAGTGACCGATTTGTGTGTTGTCCCCTTGTTGCGTTGCAGCGGTCAGCAGCCGTGTGCCCATGCTGAACACTACCACCTCGCCCACGCCCCTGTCACAGCCACCCACGCAGACGCCCGCTAACATCGCCTCCCCCCCCTCCGTACTGCCCCTCTACCCTTCCGTTGACATCGACGCACACGTAAGCCGACACACTGCCGAGCACTCCAGAGCCAATCCCAGACGCGATGCATGATGTACCGGTAACAATACGAGCTACGGTGGCCGGTCCCCTCTCATCGCGTCCGTCTCTCCTCCTGCAGACGGAGAGCAACCACGACACCGCGTTGACGCTGGCCTGTGCCGGCGGCCACGAGGAGCTGGTGTCCGTCCTCATCGCCCGCGGAGCCAACATCGAGCACCGGGACAAGAAAGGTGAGCGTAAGAACGAGTACTCGTAGCAAAGTCATGATAACGCACTCGTTAATGCCGAGACGGGCCGTCGATTTCTACGTCACCATAATGTAAATCATTTGAACCACCAACCGTTCCAGGCTTCACGCCTCTCATCCTGGCTGCCACCGCTGGACACGTCGGCGTGGTGGAGGTCCTCCTGGACAAAGGGGGTGACATCGAGGCGCAGTCGGAGAGAACCAAAGACACGCCCCTCTCCCTAGCGTGCTCGGGAGGACGCCAGGAGGTTAGTCAATCTGCGGAAACCTTAACATTTCAAGACCCGAGAGATAACATTTTCCCCATATTGGTTTTGCCTGTTGGCCAACCGTGTGTCTTGCCCTGGTCAGGTGGTGGAGTTGCTGCTGCTGCGGGGAGCCAATAAGGAGCACCGTAACGTCTCAGACTACACTCCCCTCAGCCTGGCCGCATCTGGAGGCTACGTCAACATCATCAAGATACTCCTCAACGCCGGGGCGGAGATCAACTCGAGGTGAGGAACATGGACATATGAGATGTTATGAGATTAACTTGAGGTGAGGTACATGGACATATGAGATGTTATGAGATTAACGTGAGGAGCATGGACATGAGCCGTTCTGAGATTAACTCCAGGTGGGGAACATATGTGATAATCTCAACTGAATAATATTACTGTGCCCTAAATGGTCTGAGTGGACCATGGAATTAAACAAGGACATCTGAATTTACTACAAAGAGACTATTTGGATGAAGAGCAGTTTTAGTGTTGTTTTCTGGATTGCTCTGGTTCATTCCAACAGAAATGTCTCCTGCAATGGTATAGAAACCTAATATAACAAGAGATACCATGCAAGGAAACGTCGTAAGCAATGGTGTTGGTCCAAATACAGTTTAGTGGCAATTTCTAGCCATCTCATCGCGATATTACGGGTTCCGTTATACTGTAGTCTCGCAAAGCCAGACCAAACTACAGCAAGTAGAATGGTCTGGAACCACGCTCTTTAGAGCCGTCTATCCGGGTGGAAACTGGGCTGGCCTGTTTTTTTTATTTTTTTTAAACCAATCACAATCGTCTAGGGCAGGGCTAACCCCGGCAAGCAGCAGCGGTGTCTATGCAAAATAGTGCCGGGGGGGAAATTATTTTGATGGAACGTCGTCACGTTCAGAGGCTGTCGGAGATGGCTCAATCCCAACCGCAAACGCCACAAAAAAACGATTAAAGATGTATGTGAAGATCGTTTATAGTTAAAAAGAACAAACAGCGTTTGTTTCTTTCTCACAATGATGTCAAGACACCATACACTTCGGCCCTTGAGGAGCTCACGGGACTTATCAAAACAACGTTTTAACATTTATATGTGGTTCGTGTAGATTGCTGTTAAACAAATACCGTAGGTGCTATTGTGAAGTGGGACGGATCGGTTCATTGGTTAAATCAATGTCAAACGCGCATGCCGCTGTCAAAATCAAAAGATGCGCCAAATCCACACCAACCGGGTTTAAGGGGGAGCACAATACGGGAAAGCCAGGAAGGGGAGGAGTAGCGGTGGAATCCGCCGCTAGCGCTATAGACTGTCCATTTCCTATAGCTGTCCATTTCCGCTCAGCCAGACTAGTTATACTGTTACAACTAATAAGGTAACTTTGTTTTAACTCACTGGCTGTTACTTTTTCTCATAATGCTTTCTTTAAGTCTGAAGCCATGCAAGAGATAAAGCCACTCGGTATCGCCATGCCTTTTCTATTATTTTATAGCATAACACTACTTTGCTGTCAGAATCCTGACACTGATACAGTGACGCTACTAATCCAGGAGCGACGCTGCGCCACTGCTGGATGCAATTGTTTTCCTTTGCTTGTATTTTTTACCTGCCAAATGTTCAAAGCTATCCGCAGTTTGCTGGTGGCAGGTTTTCATTTTGGACCTTGACTTGCTGCATGTAGGGGCCACACTGACATTCTACCTATTACCTGCCTCTACCTATTACCTAAGGCTACCATCTACACATAGCCTTCCTGCTCTGTTGGTATATTGTGTTTTGGGTATAGTTACAGACCTGTGTGAACCTGAACTTGCAGTAACTGGACTTCTGGTCCTTCTTCCACCCGCTCCCTTCTTCAGGACTGGCAGTAAGCTTGGCATCTCCCCTCTGATGCTGGCGGCCATGAACGGCCACGTGCCGGCGGTGAAGCTGCTGCTGGACATGGGCTCCGACATCAACGCCCAGATCGAGACCAACCGCAACACGGCGCTCACGCTGGCCTGCTTCCAGGGCCGCGCCGAGGTGGTCAGCCTCCTGCTCGACCGCAAGGCCAACGTGGAGCATCGCGCTAAGGTGGGGCCCCCGTCTGATCTGGTGACACTTGAGACGTTGGCTTGGTGGGTGGTTATTAATTATTAAACCATCAGCACAGCTAATCGATAATCATTTTAGAACGTTTCTTGATACTATTGGCTGAATGTTACAAGTGTGTGTGTATAACCACAAGTCAAGGTTGACTACTTTAAGCGCAAACCAAAAAGATAAACACGTGAGGAATAAAGCCTGGTTAGATGCAGGGTGGTTGTTGTGTCCTTTAACCGAGATCAACAAATCAAGATGAAATGATTGCATCAAGATGAATTATGTTAAAGCAGGATAACATAACAGCCTCAGTAATTGGCCCTAATGATGGCTTGTCTTGTGCACAAACGTTTTTGAGTCACGTGGTCGGTCCATGAAATCAGAAAATTTAAGATGATCGTCCGATCTGGTGTTTTTATGGCGTTTATCGTCCGACCGCGTGTATTTAGGGCGTTTATCGTCGATGGTGGCCAATCAATCGGTGCACCACTAGTTTTGGCTGTGTTCTGATCCATCCATCCCCTGGCTGACCGGATCATCCTCACCGCTGTCTGCCTGCAGACTGGGCTCACCCCTCTTATGGAAGCTGCTTCGGGTGGTTACGCTGAGGTGGGCCGCGTGCTGCTGGATAAGGGAGCTGACGTCAACGCCCCGCCGGTCCCCTCGTCCAGAGACACGGCTCTGACCATCGCGGCGGACAAAGGCCACTATAAGTTCTGCGAGCTTCTCATCAACAGGTCGGTGCCATCAGATTACCCAACATCAGCGATAATTTTTTTTCCCCTTCATTGTCACGTCATGAAGCTGACTAGTGTGCCCTGCTACCTCTACTTACTGTCCCCTCCACTTCACAGGGGTGCACACATCGACGTGCGCAACAAGAAAGGGAACACGCCCCTATGGCTGGCCGCCAACGGAGGTCATTTCGACGTGGTGCAGCTCTTGGTGCACGCCAACGCTGATGTGGACGCCGCCGACAACCGCAAGATCACCCCGCTCATGGCGGCCTTCCGCAAGGTGCCCGCACTTACCTTCATTTTAATGAGCCTCGCGGCGAACACGCTGTCATGTGAAGCAGCACTCGGGGGGGCCCTCTCTAACAGCTTGACTCTTGTCTCTTCTCCCAGGGCCACGTCAAGGTGGTGCAGTATCTGGTGAAGGAGGTCAACCAGTTTCCCTCAGACATCGAGTGCATGCGATATATCGCTACTATCGCTGACAAGGTGGGTGGGAGGGGCGGGAATAATGTATAATACAATTATAAATTCATGGATTAATGCATCCATGGCTAAATGGTTGTTTGTCGTGTACTGACTGTATAACCGAGTGTGTTGGTTGCCTGTTCCAGGAGCTGTTGAAGAAGTGCCACCAATGCATGGAAACCATCGTCAAAGCCAAAGACCAACAGGCAGCCGAGGCAAATAAGAACGCCAGCATCCTTCTCAAGGAGCTGGACTTGGAGAAGGTTAGTCCAAACAAACCTCTTTCAATCTCTGGCAAGCGGTGTGTTTCCCAAAAACAAAGGCAGTCAATCAGTGCTCATCTTGCTCTCTGCTTTGTATGGTCTTACAGTCCAGAGAGGAGAGCAAGAAGCAAGCTCTTGCTGTGAAGCGGGAGAAGCGCAAGGAGAAGCGCAAGAAGAAGAAGGAGGAGCAGAAGAGGAAGCAGGAGGAAGAGGAGGAGCTGAAGACGAAGGAGGAGTTCTTTGAGATGCAGGATCCAAAGGAGGACTCTGCTGAAGGTCCGAGCCTCCTCGTACCCCCAGTCTCACCCTTGTGCTTTTCCTGTGAAAAATGGTCAATCACCCCCGTTGCTTGGTTTTTAAACATGTTGTTTTTCTCCCTTCAGAAACAGAGGTGCCCATCGATCCTCCCAGTGCAACCACCACCACCACCATCGGTATATCCGCCACCTCCTCCTCCTTCTCCGCAGCCTTCGGCAAGAAACGTGCCAGTGTCGCCACCACTCCGGGCACTAATCGCAAGAGCAAGAAAAACAAGACCAAGGACTCCTCGCCCAACGAACCCATCATATTACAAGATCCGCAGGTACGCACTCCTTCATTGACTGCAGCCGGAGCCATAAAAACCGCCTACACTGTCAACAATCCACGCTGACTGTTGATCCTAAATAAAGGTTCCCATGACGCAACTGAAAGCAAAACTAACCGTCTTTCCTCTTCCTTCCACCAGGTGGCACTAGCGCAACACAAGGCTGACAAAAACAAGATCCACGGCGAGCCGCGGGGCGGAGGCGCCGCCGGCGGCAGCGACTCGGACCCCCTGGACAGCACCGACTGCGCCAGCGAGAGTAGCAGCAGCGGCGGCAAGAGCCAGGAGCTGAACTACCTCCCCGACCTCCCTTCGTCCGCCTCGTCTTCGTCCTCGTCTTCGTCCTCGTCCTCCTCCTGCTCGGCCCCCTCCCTCTCGGCACCGCTCCACTCCCAGGGCCCCATGCCCGGCCCGGAGAAGAGGCACTGCCCTCAGTTACACAGCAGCAGCATCAACAGCAAGGCCGACAACAAGGTCACCGTCTCAATCTCAAAGCCCACGCAGAGGTGAGTTACCGACGCACACACTCTGTCCTCGCCTCTTTGTCCTCACCTCTTTGTCCCTATCACTTGACTAATGTTACGCGACTCCGGCTCCCTCCTCAGTGGTACATGGAGTGCTCTCATGTGAGTTGTGCTGTTTTGAAATGGCTCCTTTTTGGGGGGTTTTGTTCAACATGTGCTTGGGCTAAATCAGGCGTTATTTCTTTCCCTCCAGAGCTCCGGACATGAGCGATTCGATTCCCAGCTCCCTGCCCTCTCCGTTCAAGACCATGTCGCTGCCCGTCACCTCGCCCAACAGCAAGCTCAGCCTCACCAGCCCCAAGAGAGGGCAGAAGAGAGAAGAGGGCTGGAAGGAAGTGGTTCGAAGGTCAGTCGCCATTGTTTCACCCTCAAGGGTCACGCCCTGAGCCGTACGGCCAAACCTTTTTAAGATCCAGTGACTTAAAAATATATTTGCTTAAGGAACTTGATCTTCAATGTTCAAATTATGAAATATTTCATCACACTATTTATTGGAGGTTGCCGCCCTGTTGCCTCCTGTTGGTGGTTTTTCAGGGTCCAATAAACATGTTTGAGCTTAGCATTATCGTGTCTTGACTTACTCAAAGCCTAGCTATTGAGTTAACATCATTTAAGACTCACTATAAAATGCTTTTTCCCCAAAACCTCTATATTTTAACCAACTAAGGACAAGGAGGTTATTTAAACTGAACATGTATGTCTAGAATTGTAACACGATAATGGAAATTGTATTTGTGTGTTAAGTGACAAGCAATTAACATGACTTGTAAACTGAATGAGTGAGCTTGAGACCCTTTCACAGTCTGTGGCCTAATGGTGCAAGTTGGCTTTCGAAACGTACGATTGAAATTTGAATATAATGTTTAATACACGATATAATATCACATTTGACAAGATTCTCCAGTGATTGGTCTTTGAAATTACATTATCACACACTAGTTAATTTCATACAATGCAAGACCCCTGCTGTTGACTATAGGAAGTAGAGGGAGTGTCAGGGTCTTATGTAAAAGGCATTGCACATTTGAATAGACGAATAAGGAATTACGAGGATTCATATTTTTATTATACGATGGCTGTCATCGTTGATATTTATTTTGAAGTTAGTTTGGACTGTCTCACTTTTATATGCAAGAATAGCCTTGGAAGAACAGTTAATCTATATAGCTTCGGTATTCTGGAGATTTGTATACGCCGCTGTACAAGTTGGCAACCCTAAAGACCGCCATCGTCCCCCCCCCCCCTCCTTCCCTCGCAAGCCTTTTTACCACCTCCACCTTTTGCCGTCTTGTAAATTCTGAAACACTAAATTCATGCCCTCACCGCCACAGACTGTTAAAGGGTCAGTTTTTACAAGCCACGTAAAATAAGTAACTGCCTGGTGCTTTTTCACTTCCTATTTTTTAACACGTTTCACCATGTCTTCACACGTTCACGCAGCAAACCCCCGGGTGTGTGTCCCTCCAGGTCCAAGAAGCTCTCGGTGCCCGCCTCGGTGGTGTCCCGCATCATGGGCCGAGGAGGCTGCAACATCACGGCCATCCAAGACGTCACGGGGGCGCACATCGACGTGGACAAGCAGAAGGACAAGAACGGCGAGAGGATGATCACCATCAGGTAGGAGGGAGACGCCCACCGCTGAGCGATTAGGCTTTGCCCAGACTCTCCGGGGTTGGAGACCTTTAGACACGCGGGGGGGTGGGGACCTTAAGGCATAAGGCTGGGGGTTTGATTTATTTGACTCGCACTTCATTCAGTATGTATGAAAAGGCCTGAGAAATGGCGCCATTTTTGTCAACTATTCGGTCTACACATGTCAGCCACAAGTGTTCAGATGTCTGACAGAAAATGCCCTCCCCCTGTCCTATGTACTAAACAGTGTTTCTCCCTCCCCCAAAAAAATCACTGAATACACGGGCTTATGCATTGCCAATGCCACTGTTAACATTCTGCCCGCTAGAGGGCATTCTACCAATGAACATTTCTAAGTCTTAGTCTGCAGTAATTAAGGGTCTCTGTTGGCAATGACATTGGCAACTTTTATTGGATACATTTTATTATTAACTGCATTTTTTTTTTTTTTTTTATACAAACAAGATAACACTTTGTGCCGGGATTTTATATATATTATTCAGGCCAAAAAAAGGATTAAAAAGCGAAATGCAGTAAATGATAGTACTAAAAATGATGCAGTCTACCATTACAATTATATAGGAAACACTGCTGAATATTAATCGAGGAAAACATGGCAATTCATCTTTCTACAGAGTAGGCATTGATAAGAAACCAAGCTCGTCCCTTTGAATCACGACAGTCAAAGAGTTCCACTCAGGCAAAGGGACTGGCTCTACTGGCTTCCCTGACATTCACCAGTTATAGAACTTTAAAATTCAATGTTAATTTATAATGCTTCCACTTTGAAAAGTGAAATAGAACCTAGGCACACAGTTTCAGTGACCTGATTTGGAAAGTTAACTGGAAGGTTTATGGCTTCAGTCATAAGTCTCAATTAACAGCTGTAGGCCCAGCCGGGGCCACCTGGTGGTGAACATGTGTCATTTCATTTTGTCCAACTTTAACTTTGTTTGAAACGATTGTGTCCAATAGAGGCTGTGTAGAAAATGTAGATGATCCAACTCTCCCAAAGATAGTTATTTTATACAACTCCTGAAGTAAACACAAATGAAGGGACTTCTGAGCTCATAAAACTAAACCGGAGCTCTCTGAATTGTAACAAGAGTTACATTTTATCTTTAATGCAACGTTATTCTATCCCCCCCCCCCCCCCCCCCCAGAGGTGGCACGGAGTCTACAAGGCACGCAGTCCAGCTGATCAACGCTCTGATCCAAGACCCGGCCAAAGAGCTCGAGGATCTGATCCCCCGCAACCACATCCGGGCTCCGGGCTCCAAGAGCTCCTCTGTCCCCTTCGCCAGCGCCACGGGGGTCAACAGCGGCTCCGCCGCCGGCCCCAAGGGCCTGAGCTCCCTGGTCACGTCCACGGGCGTCTCTTTCCAGTCGTCTGCCGCCGCCGCCGCCGCCGCCGCTGCGTCTTCTCAGGCGAGCGGCAAGATGGGCAAGGGGCTGTCGGGAGGAGTGAGGCAGCCCTTCCCCGTGTCCCTGCCGCTGGCCTACGCCCATCCCCAGCTGGCTCTGCTCGCCGCCCAGACCATGCACCAGATCAGGCATCCCCGACTGCCCATGGCCCAGTTCGGAGGCACCTTCTCGCCGGCGGCCAGCACATGGGGTCCCTTCCCCGTGCGGCCCGTGAGCCCCGGCAGCGCCAACAGCTCCCCCAAGCACAACGGCGGGAGCAGCGGCGCCACCGGCCAGGCGCGCTCCGGCTCCGCGGCGCACGGCGAGCCCGGCTCGGTGGGCCTGCCCGCCGGCTCCGGCGCGCCCAACGCTCACTCGTCCCCGGCCCCGGGATCGCCCCACACGCCCAACCCCACGCCCTACAACCCGCAGCCCAGCGGGCCCACCCCTTCCTCCGTCAGGAAACAGCTCTTCGCCCCCGACGCCAAGCCCGCCGGCATCAACCCCATCTCCGCCGCCGGGATGAGCGGCGGCAACGCAGTGCGCAGCCTGGGCTCTCCGGTGCACCACGTCGCGCCGCCGCCCGGCGCCTCGCAGCCTCCCCTCGGGGTCATCGCACAGCCCCTCCTCCAGGCGCCCAAGGCGGAGTCCGGCACCATGGGCCCCCAGGGAAAGGAGAAGCCCTCCCTGCCCCTGGAGCACCCGCCCATCTCGGCGAGCGACAGCATCAGCTCGGCGGCCTTCGCGGCCCCCTCCATGGTCCTCCCGCCCAAACCCGAGCCCCGGCAGCACCTGGCCCCGCCTCCGTCCTCTGTGGCGTCCTCAGAGGCCCCGCCGCCGCTCCTGCCGCCCCAGCAGCAGCAGGGCTCCCACCACCACACGGCTCCCGCCCCGGTCCTCTCGCACACCCACACGCACCCCAACAACACTGTACCCCACTTCTCCGCGCCGGCCCCCAGGGTCTCTCACCGCATGCAGCCTCCCGGGCAGTACTACTCCAACCAGGAGCAGCAGCAGCAGCAGCAACATCAGCAACAACAGCATCAGCAGCAGCAGCAACAGCAGCAGCAGGCCCAGCAGCAGCAGCAACAGCAGCAGGCCCAACAGCAGCAGCAGCAGCAGCAGTCTGTGTTTGTTCCGCTCAATCCGCAGCAAGAGCCGCCTAAGCATACGCAGGGATCTCAGTCCAACCTGCCTCCCCAGGCACCCGGCCCCCACCAGGTGTCCTCTAACCTGGGGATGATGAACGGCTCCCAGATGCAGCACGGCCCCAACCAAGGCAAGCAGCAACAGCAGATGCCGCACAACTTCGGTCCAGCCGGCCTCTTCAACTTCAGCAGCATCTTCGACAACAACACCCAAGTGAGTGTCCTTTGGTCCAGAATGCATTTTACACTTAGCAATGGGACACTTTAAATTGTACAGTAGTCAAGTCAGGCCTTATACCGCCTTCATGAGTTTTGTGTATTCATTTGTCTCCCCGCTGTTCTCTGACCTTCCTGCAGGTTGGGAACAACCAGGTGTGGGGCGCATGCCACCTGCCCGCCCGGTCGCCTCCGGAGCAGTCCTACTCGGCCCCGACGGCCTACATGGGCATGGGCCAGATGGAGAGCATGATGCCTCCACCACAACAGGACGGCTCCAAGGCCCCCGGCTATCGCTCGGCGTCCCAGAGGATGGTCAACAGCCCCATCGGTAATGACCCGGAGCCACGACTGGCCCATGCTGGCTGAGAACACGAAGATCTTCAGTTGACTGAAGGCTGCTTCTGCTCAGGCTGATGTTGATGTGTGTGTGTGTTCCTCCAGCGTTGACCAGCTATGCCACCAGTATCTCTGGAAGCCCTGTGTTCCTGCATGGGCATACAGGGGTGGGCGCACCTTCGTTCAGCAGACAGCACTTCTCCCCGCACCCCTGGAGTGCTGCCACGTCAGGTATGTGTCCTCCCCATTATGCTCCACTCTTCACATTGCCTCATACACCTTTGATTTCATATTTTAGTATTTGCTACACGTCAACCTCCGAAGATGGCGCAATTTGATTTGGTTCGCTATCTCGGGATATTGGGCAATATCCCATGATTAAGATCTCAAACTCGGGATAGTGCGTGACAGTCGTGATAATAAAAACAAATAATCGACCAGTAAAAACAAATAAATCCCTGCAGAAAGTGTTATTTTTTGAGTGTTCACGTAGTATATACCTCAGGCTCGGTGGATAGTATAGAATAGCCCCCTCGACCTTCGGTCTCTTGGGCTATTCCCCACTATTCACTTTGCCTACAGCGAATAAATGTTACATTTTGGATACGTTTATTCGAGCACAACAGCGAGGCCTCGATGGACACAAAAAGCCTCGCTATGGCTGTGCACTCACTATATCCACTCACGCCTTTCCCTCCTCCCCCAGGCGAGTCTCCGGTGCCCCCCCCCTCCACAGTGTCGTCCTCGGCCCTCTCTGCGTCCTCCGTGAACCCCCCTCCCCAGCCTAAGCAAGGGAACTCCTCGCAACAGGACCGCAAGGTCCCCCCGCCCATCGGCACGGAGCGGCTGGCACGGATCAGGCAGACGGGCTCGGTCAACACTCCCCTGCTCACCACCAGCTACACGGCGTCTGTGGGGCAGGGCGGCATCTGGTCCTTTGGTGTGGGAAGCGCTTCAGGTGAGAGGAGGAGCTTGTATGATGTTGGTGCTTAGCGTTTGAGTCGATTGGGTTTGTTAAGGCTCGAGCAATTTAATAAAAGGAAATGAATATATTTGCCGGACTTGCATGTAGTCTCTCGGATTGATAGCCTTGTTACGATATAATTTAGGTCGGTCAGGTAAATGTTTGATTATGGACTTTATAACGAACTTCGACCCTGATCCGTCGATATGCCTAAAATTCCTTTTATGCACTTTGATGAGACTTTGAGATTGACTGAAGCTGACCATGTGCGTTCCCTGTCGCAGAGGCCATGTCTGGCTGGTCCCAGCCCCTCATGAGCAGCCACATGATGCACCCCCAGCTGCAGGCTGAGCAGTCAGCATTCTCCCAGCACCAGCCCATGGAGCAGGACGACACTGGCATTGCAAACCCTGCCAACAGCTACCACCAGCCCCAGCACATAGCCAACAGCTACATGGACTTCCCGAAGGTAACCGTTGTACACACACCCATCAGACTGAAAATCTCACAATGGAATTGAGTGGTTATTCATGACGCTTTTTACCGATGTGGTACCTTAGGGAATGCCCATGTCGATGTATGGAGGAACCATGCTGCCCCCCCATCCAACGATGGCCGAGGGGCCGGGGGGACCCATGTACAATGGCCTGCACGCCGGTGACCCGGCATGGAGCCCCATCATCAAGGTGGTCCCAAACAACGCAGACAACTCCGACCAACAGCAGGTAAAGTCCCTTTATATGCTTGGTTATCAGAGCCAGTTTTATTTCTGCAGTGAGCCACTGAGTCTATTTAATGATGTTTATGGTTTATGCGTCGCCATAACATTCAATCTCTTCATCCGGCTCCTCTCTCTCCCACAATGCAGGTGTGGCCCGGTACCTGGGCGCCTCACGTGGGCAACGTTCACCTGAACCACGTCAATTAAGATGGGGCGTCGACGGCAATCAAATGCACAAACGCATGATCTACAGTGCAAAACATAAAATTCTGAACTGACAACAAAAGATCGACTTAAGACAAATATAAAATAAAAAATACGATTTTGCAAGAGATGTTAACTTTAGTAGACGAGAGAGTGCAGAGCAGTGGCTGATGGATTGGAGGAATTAGTTCTTGACACCATTCTTTGATGTGCCTATCTCGAATAAGAAAAATATAACATGTTGGTGCGAGGGCCGTTAACAAGGGGTCCCGACGATGTCTGCAAACAAAACATGCGTGATCACTTGTTCAACAGGATCCATTCTCTGCGTAGTTTAGCGATTTTGACTTAAAACCCACATTACACCATTCTCTGGCTGCAGAGGGGCTCAACGTGACGTACCTATTTAAACTCAGCCCAGAACTAGATGATTACCTAAAGAGCGAAAGAAATCAGAACCTTTTAGAGTGGTAAAAACATGTATAATTGTTTACATACTAAAAAGGGTTAAAATGAGAGTAAATTTCATGTCGTATAGTGGCTCTACTTTATGTAGCCTGTATTAATGTGAAATATTTACCTTAATATTCAATAAAAAGATTGAAAAGTAATCATTTGTTCTTTTTTATTCAACTGTCGGGCGCATTCGAAGATCCTTAACCACTTAAGGTTTTCAATTCTGATTTATTTACCGGTCCCGTCATGAAGGCAAAGGTGTTGCTTATGCTTGTGTTAATTGAAATAAATCTATTGACCTTTTTAGTCTACTGTACCAGACAAACAAGATACTTTTATTTATTAAAGAATATTCAGTATGTTGTTGCACTTGTCTAATGCAATTAATATTTGCACACACAAACTGATTGGATATCTAATAGATGGATAGTAAAATAGTGAAGTATAATGTCAGCTCCAAATAATGGAGAATGTAATGGAGAACAAGCACTTCAGTCAGTTGACCCCTGGGCCCATCTGGATGCACCACTCCAAAAAAAAATAGAGCAATGAGTGGTCAGTTCTTGGCCAAGTACCGCCAACCCGTGGCACAAACAAGGACACGGTGGATCTAAGATAATTACTTTGGCAAGGACAACAAGGTAATGACCTCAATAGTAGACAGTGTCAGGGCTGGAAATCTTGTTGCACTAGACTACCGTTTTCTAACTCTCTGGGGAAAATGCCCTGTTCAGACACTGGCAAATACAGTCTGGGTCAACAGACAAACTTGACAATTTCCTGCAAGGAGAGACTGCAGGAGCTCGGTGCCAGAGCCTTGTTTGTGGACCTGGGGTCATTACTGGTGTCCCACTTCCCTGATGGCCAACAAAAGGAGATTGCGACTCGGTAAACTAATAACAGTAACTCCGACGCAAGACGATAATAATAGGGTATATGCTAGTACATGTGTATAGATAAGCCATTCCAATATTAGCATGCATGAAGGGGTGGATAAATAGTCCCAGCTAATTTCAAATGTATTTAATAATTTAAAAGGTCCAGCTGGGCGTGGAGCTTTACTGGCCCCTGAAAAAGAGGCTGAGCGAGGCCTTGCCCAGCTTTGTAGCTTAGAAGGGAGGGCTTCATGGTGGAGGATCCCAAGGTCACCTTGCTGGCCTGTTTGCTCCTAGCCACAGAGTTGCCGGACCTGCTGAAGCCCTTTGAGCCTCGCTGACGACGTTGAGATAATATGAAGAACCTTTATTAATATAGCACTTTTCTTAACAAAATGAAAAAAACAAACAATAACAGCGTGAAAGAGATGACATCCCTGTGAGGAGACACCACTCAATACGCTTTAGGAGGACATCGTCCAAGCCCCTGTGAAGGTCCTCCATCTCCAATTGTGATGACAGACGATGAACAAATCACACAGGCCACGAAATTGTGTTTCTTTCAGCCCATGAAATCCCCACATGCACTATTAAATGATTAATGATTAATTATATTATTAATTAAATAAATGTATAAATAAATAATTACGTATGAATTATAGAACAACGGGCTGCCCTGCAGATTAAGGATTGTTATTGCTGTTCAACCAAAGAAGTGCCAAGTAAGTGATTTCAGACAACGGACAACGATTTTAGTTAGCTATTGGCACCACACCTGTTAATTAGGTTCATCACATGGACACACGGAACGATCTATTTTTTTTATCGGATTTCGTGGTACAAGTGGTACAATATATATATATATATATATATATATATATATATATATATATATATATATATATATATATATATATATATATATATATATATATATATATATATTATATATATATATATATATGTGAAAACAAATGATCGCGCATTATTGGACCATTTTTCTATTTCCATTTGGGTCCTTCGGTCGTGGGAACATATTACGTCACATCCGGAAACATCCAGGACAGTCATGGCTGCTGCGTCTACTCCCGCGGTCGTCAATTCACCAATAACACAGCAATCGGGGGCGATGCCGTTTGATTTTTCCAAGCCTCCGGTTATTGAAGGGTTTACACCAGTGTCGAGGCGAAAGGACGAGTCGTTCAAGGAAAAACTACTCCGAAAAACAAAAGAAAATCCATTCGTCCCCATAGGTGAGTTGCATAAACTCACTCAGCTGGCTGGTGACTACGCCAGTGAACTACCGAAGCAGACTCTATTGCTCATTAAAGTAAAGTACAATGTCTGCTCTGCGATCAAAGTTGGTTTTCTGACAACAGCATCTTCTGGTAACTGCTTAAACACATTACGTGGATACATATTTTTGTATATTCTGCGGTGTGGTCGTGTGTTTTGGCTTAATGAATTGACCTTGTTTTAATTTAATTTAATCTCAAAGTGAAATTGACTTTTCTTTGTCCTGTACCATAAATAACCTGGTGTCTTGTTCTCTCCCAGGTTGTCTTGGAACAGCCGGAGCACTAGCGTATGGACTCCGTGCTTTTCATCAAGGCAAAACCAGGCAGTCCCAGATGTTGATGAGAGGGCGAATCTTTGCTCAAGGCTTTACTGTATTTGCCATAATATTTGGAGTTGTTGCAACTCAGCTGAAACCCAAGCAATGAAGGGAACAAAGTAGTATGCCAAGGCCTATGAATATTTAGAGATCAAGTTAATTCTATCACTATTAACGGATGTAAATAGAATCTACTGATACGTGAATGTTGTTGAAAATAAACCAAATGGTCTGGAACGACTTCATCCATCACAATTGTTCAAATGTTAATTGCTTTTTGTTATAAATTTGCAACAGTAAAATCTATATGCAATAGTATTTGTCTGCGTTCCGTTATTACATCAGTTTCAGGAAATATGAATAAACAGCTCTTAGGTTTTCCGTGAGAGCTCTTGATAGAATGCAACACCATTAAGGGGAACGTTGGATGGCCTAGTAGTGTGACTCAGTGAATTAAACGTCAAATGTGATTCCATCATATTTATTATTCTTTCCAGTTCCCTTAAAATAGTTTTTTCTCCCTCAGTATTCATAATGGCCATATAGGCAACATGTGAAACATGACTACATAGGCTGTTCTACTGAAATAAACATTTACATTGCTCTTAAAATTACATTTTAACTTAGTGGTGGACAAAACATTTTCAATTAAGTTGATTGAATCAAATGAAAACCCCTTTAAGAATGCAAATTATTGTTGATTGCGTACATGTTGTGAAAACCCTTGCTGCAAATATTAACATGTTTTTGACTCTAAACAAACGTTAACAGTAGCAGGTCAGAATTAAAAAAGGCCACATGCTTGGATCGTTTACATTTCTAGAGATTTGAAACGTAATTCGGGAATCCAGACAGCAAATTAGAACATAGCATGTTATGTTTTTTCTTTCACAACAGGCAGAGGTGGTTACAATCTACTTCCTGTTTTGTTGACTTAAACTCAATAAAAAGTAATTGACCTAAAATGCTAATTTATAAAAAAAAAGAACCACGGCACATCAAAATTGGCAAAAGCATGCAGTCGATTAACATAGTAACTTTGTTAAATGCAAGGGCAAAGTAAGAGGAGAACTTTATACAGTAACAATATTTACTTCAGTTTAGCTATGGTAAGCTAAAGGATGACCACCCAAATTGAACAGACTTCTATCTTCTCTCCCATTCCAGCGAGGTGTCATTCATCAACAATTTTGTAACATACCGGTCTGCTTTTCAAAATGTTATAAATATCAGGAAAACATCTCAAAAGTTATGAAGGATATACATTTGTGTGATGCTAACTCAAAGAAAAAAAAATGCGAAAATCAAAAAAAGGCATTGTTAAATGGATGAAATGAGTGCACTAGCGAACGAGTGGCGTCTGTTTGAGGGAGATGAGGACCGAGCGCATTCGAGACACGTCCTTCGCCTGCTTGTTGGTCTTGGGGTTGAAGTCACAGAGGCGGGCCACGCGCTCCCACTCGGTCCCTAGGGCTCCGGTGTCTCCTCCGTCGCTCTCCGCCATCAGAGCCTCCTCTGAGGCTCTGCCAGACACACGGGAACAGAAAAGAGATGTAAGTGAAGGCTTATGATGGGAGAAACGGATCATCAGTGGAACACACTGATACACCTTATGATGAAAAGTCCCCTCATGCAATTCTTGCAAATGCTCATGAGAAAGCCCATTGGCTCAAAATGATTTTTATGATGCTTTAAGATAACAGTAAATGCAGTAAAACATGACTTTTGGAGACATGCATCCAGCAAACAAGGGGACTAGCGAGTACTAGTAACTAGGCAGTACTAGTAACTAAAAAGGTTTTTGGTTCTGATACAACATAAAAGCAACAGGAATTTCTAAACCTACACAAAGCCTATAACATCAGCGTTGGGCTGTTTGTAGAAAGCCTTGTCGGCAATCCTAGTGCGTAGGCAAGGCAGAGAAAGCAGAAGGAAAAGGAGACAGGAAAACAGTAAGTGTAGGTAAACCAACAACAAAAGCAATTAAGGGCAAGCTTGAAGGTTATTTTAAGGAAATGAGAGAAGCATCACTAATGAGATGAGTCTAGAAGCACATGATGCAGAACAGTGTCCTGGCTGTTGGTTTAAAAGGGCCGGAAGATGGATAGAGAGAAGGTGTTAAACCTGCTATTTGTAGTATGAGCATCTGCATGCATCTTTCCAAATATGTTTTGAAATGACAATATCTCGAATGGATGACCCCCAAAGTCAACTACATTGGACTAATTGTATTGTGAAAGGTAGAAATTAAAGGTTTACATTCACTGTAATCATACACTCCACTCCCTTTCAGCCAAAGGCCTTCCTGTTTGTTATCCGGCTCATTTTGGTTATGTAAACATCAGCCTAGTAGGATCTCATCGCGGTATTTCTCTCAGTGCTTAGAATGGAAGCAGCGGAAACTGGTTTCGACTAGATGCAGAGTGATACCGTGCAAGACTTGGGCAGAGTCTGTTGGAAAGTTTGAGGAAAAGGAGAGGTTAGCTTAATGTGCAGGAAGAATTGAGAATGGGAAAATGTTGAAATAAATAAAAAAATACAAAAGACCCAATATATCCCAGAAAACTCATCACTCTCAGAGAGTGAAGATAACCGCAAATGAATGCTAGGATTTGAGTAGAAGAATAAGATCCTTCCAACACATTGCACACAATATTGAATCATGTCCTCATTAACCTTTCGATATAACCATCGGCAGGTATCCAATAAATTAATTTGCCTTCACACCTGTCAGATGAGAAGGTGACCCATAAGGGCTTCTTACCTGTTGTTCGCCTTGTTCTTCTCCATCTGCTCATTCTGGTGCACGTGCCACTCCTCCAGCTCCTTCTTGGCTTTCTCCTTCCACTCCGCCTCAGCCATCTTGGAGGCTGAGTCTTATTGGAGAGCAAGAGGAGAGACCAACGTTAGCATGTGATGCCGTGTTTGTCTACAAGAGGGTGTGAGGCGGGTCAGTATCCAATATTGACTGCAATGTAAAAATATCAGCAGATCTGCTGTGTTTTCTCTACCGAGCTCTTCGAGGCGGTCCTTCTGTTCGTCCCTCCACTTGCGTAGGCTCTCCGGCTCCTGCCTCAGCTGATCAACCTGAGCGATGGCTGCATAGCTGTCAGTTGGGCCATTGGACTCCTGTTAGGGAGGTGCGGGGAAATGTCATGTACTCCTCTGCATCATCAGCAATCAATCACTGCTTAATGAATAAATTGGAGCACTCACTTGCATATTTTCCGAGCTATAATAAGCACTTTTGTATTGGAGCATGTCATGAATTATTTAAACGGATTTTAAGATCAACATCTTGGAGAAAAGGGAAAAGCAGGTTGTAGTTATATTTAAAAGAAAACAAACTTACCGGGAACATATCCCCGTTGACTATGGCAGGTTCCTCTCCAAAACCGTCTAAAAAATAGAAACAAGCGTATCTTTAGAGAGACCATTTAAAATCCAGGTTGTTTTCAGGTAATAACAAGTTCCGCAACTGTCACTTTGAGAGATGTGTATTTTCTTTGGGGGCAAAAAAAATGTAGATGCACCTGTTTGGTCACTGATGACGTGACATGGCAAATGCCTCCCCCTTTAAACAGGCTTTTTTCTTTATAGTACCCGGAAGAGAAACCATTTATCAAGAATTATGTTTAAACCATACGTGCTTATTGCATATAACACGATTTGAGGGACGTGTACACAGCGGTTGAGATCTATTCACAATGGGTGATAGAGTGTCAAACTAGGTCGCCGCTAGCAAGCAAGCTAACGTGCTAACACGTATCACCTTAGGCGAGCTAGCGCCAGTATAGCTATCATCTGATAGTGCTGTCAAAATGTAACGTTACCACATAACAACACGGGGAACAACCCTTCTAAATGTATTCATGTCACTACCACCATGCCAATTCAACCCATCGGTAGTTTAGCAGCCCGGCGTCAGTCAGGGCTTCCCAAAGCTAAGTGACTTGTGAGCTAACGCTAGCTTCACAAAACGGACCGTAGAGGGGCTCTTGGGGAGGCTGCTCGCCGTCGGTTCCTTCCAGGGCTCCGAACCCATCGTCGTCATTCTCGATCACCGCGATTTCGTTCTCCTGCTGAGCCAGGAAAGCTGCGGCAGGGTCCTCCTCGGTGGTGTGCACTCCGTTGTCAGCCATCTTTTCCACACAAGTGAAGTTTGTAGTCCAGTTGGACACCAGCTAGGCGCGGTGAGCAGGGCGATCCCACGGACTGTTGAAGGACTAATAAGTGCACACAATTGTAATAAAAAAAAGACCGGTGTATATATATGCACTAGATACTAGACACAAGTTGTGTGACTTTGAAGAGATGTGAAGATTGTATATGATAAGCCACCACCGTCTGGTATGGTCTATATTGGGTTATAATCCTGAGTGATGATTCATGATTTCTTCACTCGCTCAACCAGTCTGGAGTCAAGTGATGGAGCAGGACGCCCACTCCGCCTGACTCTGTCTCCATCTGCTGGTGGAAAGAGGTCAACGCAATAACTCATGAAGGACACTGATTTATACTAGGCCTAATAGTTGTTTTTGGTGAGAACGCCTACATTTTCTTAGCAGAAGTCATATTTTGAATAATTTCTAATATGTATTACATGATTTTTTTTACTTCAGTAAGGTTAATGGAGATATGTGGTTATAGCAGCATATTTTTTCCTATGTATTACAACATTATTCTCGCATTTCCTCTCATATAAACAGAATATGTTTTGTAAAAGCACTATGCTAGCGGGCAGTGTTGTATATTCTAAAGTCCACTCAAACTGAATTATACTCATATATAATGTATATAATCTTAATTGAAACAACCACCTCCTGTGAACGGCTCCTTGCCGTCTCATTATGTTATGTTTCCTTGTGTTCATCAATACACGTATACATACAACACATGCAGAATGAGTGAGAAATGTAGACATGGCCCATGTGACCTGCTGACGTTACCGTCGGCTCATAAAGGGAATTTCAGGGAACGATCGCTGCTGCTCAAGAAGGGATCCACGGTTCCTCTCTGACGTCTGCTTTAAGGAAGTCCGAAAGGCTGGTCTACAGCCCCTACTGATATTGATTGAAGTCTTCATCCGACATCCAGACAAAAGTAGCACTACGATGTCTGGCGAAGAACAGAGAGAGGGACAAGAGGTATGACGTTTTTCTGCATGTATCCGATGGGCTTATTGCTTGGTAAAGATTAAACTAACACGTTTGGCTGAAGTTGGGGTCTTGGAGACGGGTTGACTTTCTAAAACGCCGTCCGGTTTCGTGGAGAAAGTGACGGGACGGCTGTTCTTCTACAGGCCCAAAGCGGTGGAGAAAAAACTTTTCCAAAGTTCGCAGTGTTTGTCCCGAGTCGTTCACCTCCTTTATTAAATGATCGACGTACTTGAATTCAAGGTTTGTTCGTTATTTTTCCGCAAACGGGGCAAGGCGAGTCGCAAACATTGGACTGCGAGTTCTTCCAGGTTTATTTTAGGTCTTCAATGTATACATTTACGAGAGATGGGCCTACTGGTTATCTGGTCAAGTTATCTCTCCCTTTTACTTCGCTATTGGTATGTCTGCTCTTTAAGTCGCGGTTCATTGGTTCAGCATGTCCATTCATTCATATTCAATAGGTCTTCATTATGTTGCGGGCTTGACCTCATTCACATGCTGTGTGAATAATGTAGATATCATTATCAGTAGGCCTTCTCCGTGTATCTATAGGGGTTCATATATTTCTCTAAAGTTATGGGCAGCTAACACTGTAACCTAATATGCTTTCTTTAAAATGTCGTCGATTCAGTAATGTCATAGCCATGTTATAGCTTTGGTACACTTCGTTTTCCATGTTTTCCTTCCTATTGATTTGATGGCTTTTAATATGTGGACCTTCTTAACTGAGACATCGATGAATCAACACCGCGTTAACTTAAAAAGGAAACAACAGCTAAGATCCTCTACCTCTGTTACTATAAGTAGGAGGTCATAAATTAGTCTCTGGTTAAGTTGTCTTGTACGTAACCCACTTTGTGTTTGTATGCACTGCATTAGTAGGCTTATTTCTAGGCGACCCATTTGATAGATAGCCTATAATGTGAAATATAATCCTTTTATAAAAGCTCTTGGAAAGTATTATATATATAGGCCTATCTATATCTATATAGATATAGATATAGATATAGAGAGAGAGATATGTATGAGATAGACCTTTTTAAATGTAGCCCCACCGTTTTTTCCTCAATCATTCTTTGTATTATTGGTATGTGTTACTAGTCAATCCTAGCATTTTTTACAATTAGGAGGATAGCACAACTTAATTGCTGGTAAAGTTATACTTTGCTCTAACTTCCCTTCAAGTTTGCGAGTATATTCAACTTTTGTAGTTCATGGGGTTTCCTTTATGCTTTCTTGTGGAACTGAATAGAATAGCATATTACAGAATACAGTAGGATATAATGGAATAGATTAGGTTGTTGTGCTTTTTTGTGTGCAATTCTGGTGCCATAGGTAGAGTAGTCGTTCCCTCTCTCCCTCTCGCTCTCTCCCCCCCCCCCCCCCCCCCCCCCCCTTCGCTCTGACTCATGGGGGTGTTGGGCTGAAATAGTTTGGTGTAGATTTACATTCCTTATATAGCCTCTGAGGAGTGTAGAGGCAAGGGCTTGCCTGTGTCGCAAGAAAAAAAAGAGTGTGTGTGTGTGTGTGTGGGGGGGGGGGGGGGGGGGGTGGGGTTGGGTTTGCCAGCAGAGTGAGCAAGAGAGAGCTATAGCAAGAAAGTCAGCTTGCCTAAGCTTACCCGCTTTTTACTCTTCTCCTTGGTCTGGGCTGTTGGCCAGTCCCACAGTTTAAGGTAGGTTTGCATGGGCACATCCGCAGGTAGCCAAAGTGTCATAACGAGCGCTGGTACCTTTCGACATGGGGTTGGGGGAGGAGCATGAGTTGGAGTGGGGTTACAGGTACAGAGGTCAGTGGTGCTGGCCTGCGAATCACTTGGTGAGCCCCAACCACATTGATCTGGGTCTCAAGTTGCCCTTGGTTCTTAAAATGACATTGGCCTTATTTTTCATTTTGTTTTTAGATTCGGACATCCATAACAGCATGGGATTAAATAGTTTCAATTCAGGTTGAATGTGTGTCTATCTATGAGTTCATACTTGTATATTGTCGTTGTTTACTGTAGTACGGTCATGTTGGGTATAGGTTTCTGACACTTTTCTCACAAATGAAGTTCCTACCTGGGAAATATAGTGAATTCCCCCTGCCGTGTCGGAATCAATGTTTCATCACGTTCTTGCACAAATGGGCATAATTTAACTGCGTCTGACAAGTAATTTGCACCCATCACCTACCTTTGATGATACATTGTAATCAGAATTTGAACCGGCTACACCTGTTCTGGTTAGAAAAGAATATCTTGGTGACGATATCACTTTGCTTCTAATACATAAACAAGGAATGGTTCCGCAGATATAAGCAGCAAAAAAATATCTTGGTGACGATATCACTTTGCTTCTTATACATTAACAAGGAATGGTTCCACACCTATAAGCAGCAAAAAAATATCTTGGTGACGAATCGATATCATTTTGCTGCTAATTTGTCTGGAACCATTCCATGCAAATGTATTCAAGCGGCACCTGGAATACTTGTTTGATACCGAAAAATTAATGATTTAACCATGCATCCAGCGCTATCAGAATAATAAAGTGTGTTGTTTTATTTCTCCTTATTTCTTACCCAAGGCCATGAACGTCTACAGCATTACCCTGGCTGGCCCGGCACCATGGGGCTTCAGACTGCAGGGTGGGAAGGACTTCAGCATGCCCCTCACTGTTTCAAGGGTAAGAATGAGAATATCTTTATCTCCTGGTTTTTATTTATCGCTCATAATGTCCTGCGGGTCCTTTCATCGATCAATTCTAGTTTTTTTTTTCGATGTTGTTTTATCATGACTTCAAGGACTCTGTCAGTGTGTCCACTAGTTGTTTATTCAGTTTTCATGGAGATGGATTCTATTTGAAGACTTTGGAAATGTGTCTCGTTATTGGATTCATGCTTCTGTGCTTGTTACATGGGTGTGTTTATCATTTTTGAGTCTTGACACTGTGAATGTTTGAATTCCCAACCCTTAGTGTTTACAAAGACATGTGTTTTTTCTTGGAACACTTTGCTTTTCCTTTCGCTCACAACACCTTGACCAAATGGATCTTCAAATACTCTGTCTGTGCACTTTGGTCAGTGAGGAAAAGAGCTACAACACTTTCCTTACCATATAAGTGCAGTGTTTTCTCAACACACTCACAAATGTGAACACACACACGCTCATAAAATCATTCCAACATCGCTGCCAGAGATTTGCTCATACAGACCTGACATTCTGTTATGCCTTCGTCTTCATTGGCAGTGTTTTATTGCGACCTTAGAGGCATGTTTGACCTATAAACGTCACACAGATTTGCATATGACAATTAATGTTGGCAATTTTCTGTAACAGAGATTAATACAAGTTGATTGATAGCCTGGTGTGAATCCATCCAAAATGACCTCCAGTCTCTAAAAGTTACCTGGACCGATCATAGTGTTCCAAACATACCCAACGGAAAATACTCGTCATACCAGCAACATTTAATTTGAGTTTTTGATCATAACATTCATCACAGTACAACAACACCAACCTGTTATCTTGGTACAACATTACAATTGTCGTACTGTGAGAACCGGCTCTCTCCGGTGTATTTATTGACGTGGTATAACTGCAAGGTAGTGTTATTGTGTGTAAGCAAGTAGTTGTCGAATTGGCACAAAGCTGCAGCGAGGGAAGCGGTTGTCACGGTCCTGTCAGTACATGTCTCATACCTGCCTGTCGTGCTGGCAGCCGTCAAAGTCGTGAGGAAAAAACGTACAAACGGAATGCTCCCGTTGGATGCATGACAGTGAATAGTTTCTCATACCCTAAAATAAGGATAAAGAGTTTGAGGATCTTTGTGTGATGAATGCCTAAGACTAAACTTTTGAGATTGTTGGGGTGTGATTCACAACTTAACTAGGAGGAATGTCACTGCTCTGGCTCCACTGTTATTCATATTATTTTTGGCTAATCATCAGCTGGTGTACTATTTCCCTACAGGCACGATACATTTCAACTGCTTTCCTTCCTGTCCATAATTTAGTTCTTGTTTTTTATCCAGTTCTCTAGTCTAGCCTAGTCTCACCCACCAACCTTATCACCTTAATATATCCTTTCATTGTTAGACATGGTAGCCTGCGGGCGATGATGGATCCCAGACCTGCAAAAACAATGATGTAATGGGAGGTGTGGGAGAGGAGGGGGGGACTTAATGACTGGTTAGTGGCTAATGTACCCCTCGCTTGTTCCCCTAGTCTTCTAGGCTTTAGGGTACCAGAGCAGAAGATATATGTCTCTGAGTAGTTCTCTGAGTTTCTCTGTCTTTTGTGTTTTTAAGGCCGCCGGCTCTTTTTGTTTTACTATGTTGTCATGATGGCTAGTCAGTGAATCACACAGACATGACACACGAATGGAAACAGCCCATCCAGAGGAAGTAAACATAAAAGATGTTCAGTATTCTACCTTGACATGAATGACTGTGGGATAAGCCAAACCTAGAGATCCCTGGCTAACAGAGCTTGTATTCAGTGTGTGGTCTTGTCTGACTCTCAAAGCCCATGAGATATCCATCTCTTGCAAGGGATTCTATTAGGAGAGATTACACAGCAAAGGACACAAAGAATGACAGGACAAAAGGCTATGCTAAACGCTAAGGGGCAAAGAGATCACTATTGATAGTGCCAGAAAGATCAATGCTGCCAAGTGTTTTTTTTGTGTTCACTTGAGGATTAGCAAATATTTGGGGGGTTGTTGAGTTATCGGGAGGTCTGACAAACGGATGGTTACTAATAGTTATTTGGCTGACTTGGTCTTGCAATGGCTGATCTGGTTTCTGCTAATATCTTTTTGAGCGCTTTGTTCTATCCCCCCCTCGCTCTAACTATTGTAAATAAGAGAAATTGTTCTTTTTTTGGTTTGTTTGTTCGATTTCAGAAAGTCCTGAGGATGTTTGTCTTGCTTCTACAGCGAGTTGTGGGAGTTTCATGACAAAACGCTCACTACTTTCCCATTTCCTCCCTATGTACTCCCTGGCCCTCGAATGCTAAGCTTTTTCACAGCATTCCTGGGATTGTTCACATATCCATCCTGTCCCTACCAACAGAGCACCCCCTTCCCTTCCCCACTCAGCGTCCGATGTGGTGTCTGGCGCTCTGTTCTCTCCCCAACACAATGGGCCAAACCCTGAGCAATACCTTCCCCAGTTAAGTCGGTGTCAGGACAGATTGTTAGGCCGAACACACACACAGAAACACACACGCGCACAGACGTTGCCTCCAGCAAGCAGTTCCCCGATGAGAATCCATCTCCACTATTAATCTCTGATCTCCCGACACCGGGGCTCCATAAACGTTATTATTATTGGATACAAAGGAAACCCCCAAGAGCCAGGGGGTCTCTAGCACAGAGACCGCTGGAGTCCCACCATAGGCTAGGAGGTAACCACAGAGGATGTCATGTTAATATGCAAGTGGATGAGATTAGCTGAACGTTCGTCAACACCTCCACAGCTGGTTATGTCTCAGAGTGTTCCCCGGCACGTGTGTGTGTGTGTGTGTGTGTGTGTGTGTGTGTGTGTGTGTGTGTGTGTGTGTGTGTGTGTGTGTGTGTGTGTGTGTGTGTGTGTGTGTGTGTGTGTGTGTGTGTGTGTGTGTGTGTGTGTGTGTGTCTCTTAACGTGTGTACTGTTTATTTGTCTCTGGCCATCTGGGTCCCACTCCCTTCTTATAGAGTGTAAACAAAAAAGACATCGTTTTTTCTGCTGCTAACCTCAATAAATAAATAATTCAATGACAACTGATGGAGTCTCCATGGGAGGTATTGTGTTTGCTTGCCGGCTATTTGGATGCTGATCGTGTAACAACGGTGTGTGTGAGTATTTTCCATGGGGGTTAGTGTTGGGCTGTCTGTTCTCGGCCCAGCCGGTACCGGCCGCACCACATGGCTGTAGGTTTGCCTTTCCATTTCTCTGAGGGATATTTATGGACGTTGCATCAGCTGTGCTATTGCCAGTGATGTAAGGGCAGACAGCTCGTTGGGCCCCCAAATAGCTGGGGAAGGAATAAAAAGCTGGAGCTGCCAGGGAGTTGGATGGCTACTAACATTCACAACCCTCCCCCCAACCCTCCCTCTCCCTTTCAATGAACTCCCAGCAGTATTTGTTTAACCAACGGAGAAAGAAAGTCTAACTTAATCGTGTGGGATGGCGAGACAGAGCGTATCTAAAGCACCCCCACCTCCCTCCCGCGGTGAAGGCACTCGCCTGATGGATGAATTCCAAAATATTGCGTCTCGGAAAACCGTTGGCCATGTCTTTGAAATTTTATAGCCCACGAAAATATCTCCGTCAACGTCGCCTGCTTGTCCGAGTGTGCTCGGAGAGAGAGACGCGGGCCACCAGCTATTAGGGCTAACTCCTCAATTATGGATAGCTCTGGTCCTATAAATGATGTCGTGCCATAAAACGTGTCTCGAGATATCCCCGCGAATGATCAACAGTCATATTTGCCCTGAATCATTTATGATGATGTATGCACGCGTGATGTATAATGCAGCTGTTGCGAGTTTGTCCGCGGCTGGAGACGAATGGGTCCTATTAAAAAGCCATCGCTTGTGAATAGGTGGCCGCGCCATGGGCCTGCCGTGTGAGTCTTCCCCCCGCCTCCCCCCCCCCCCCCCCCACACACTCGATCGGAGGTATTGACGCAATGTGCTGCATGGACAGGGCTTGTTTTCCACACTGTCCTTCGGCGTGTTGACTGACCCGAGGAGGATTCGGAGAGGCGGGGGGAAAGGGGGGAGTGGGGGGGGGGGCAGGTATAGGGTGTCTAGTATGCCCCCTGTCCTGCCCGCAGACCCCTCCCACCCGGGCAAAGCTCTGAGCACAGCAACTTTACTGCTGCCGCCTCGTGAAGAGAGAGAGCAGCTGCACCGCACCGAGTCTGAGCGAGCAGCGCAGGTGTCTGCGTCCGTCAGCTACCCCGGCGTACACACACACACACGCTCAAACACACGCGCACAGCCACATGAAAATGCTCATGCAAATACATGAGACCACACACGTACACACAGACAATACACAGGCTTATACCTATTAGCCACACACACACACACACCTACACACACACACCTACACACACACACCTACACACACACCCCTACACACACCCCTACACACACCCCACACACACACACCTACACTACACACACACCTACACACACACCTACACACACAACACTACACACACACCTCACACACACACCTACACACACACACACACACACACACACACACACCTACACACACACCCACACACACACACACACACACACACACACACACACACACACACACACACACACACACACACACACACACACACACACACACACAGCAACATGTGAGCGGATAGCTTCCCCGTTCTTTTCATCTTTCCCCAATTTTACTTTTTTTGGAAGTCAATAGTACTTTAGTCCACATGCCCATCAGCTCTGGTGACATCCTGCACCATTCTCTTTGTTGTGTAGCACCTTGATGCCCCCTTTCAGGTCCTGAAGAACCTTGTTGGCAGTGAGGCCTTGCTGACAACAGCAGGCCTACAGGACGGAGTCTTATCTAGTTTCCTTCCTTCACTCGTTGCTTTAGTCTTGACGTATTGAGCAACACTTTGAAGTGTTTCTTGAAACAGAGAAACAATGTTCTCGATCACATAATTGCTTCCAGTGATTGCGACTCAGAAGGCGAAGAGAATCGAGCCGTCTACTGAACATTGGCCAAATAATGACGACTCCAAGCCATTAAATGCAGATGTAATTTACCCCCTTTTTTGGTACTTTTTGGTACTTCCAATCAGTTTTTATTTGTATTTTTGTGTATGTATTTTCCAGTGCAATGCCAAAAAACAAAAATCACCTGGAAAAAATTTGCCATCTTATCCCCAACCCCCACCTACCCCCCCAACCTCACATTCAGTTTCCAGATTGCATTAGCGACACTTGTGCTTCACCGCCGCAGAATCAAAGCGCCATGTGTGATAGCTTAGCTGAACATGGCAGACATCTATTGATTGAAGCTTCCGAGTCGCCCGCCCTGTTTGATGAGCTAACACGAGCAGGGATCCATGACATCAGAGAGTAATCCCGATAGTTTCGTTTTTTTTTGTTGGCGCTCACTCCCCCTTATCTGATGTGCAATACTTTGTACTCCCAGTTATCTGAGACTTTGACACAAGTCTTGAGTTTCGTTAAGCCTCGGGGACAGGCTGACTAAGCCCTTACTAAACATGTTTTGGCGTCTGCACTCTCCTTATATTAAGGGCTTAAAGGGACACCCCCTACCACCAACCTCCCCCCACCCCCCAACATTGCATTTAAGTCTCTCCCATCAAAGCTGTGCGGTTTCTTTCCGGTTAGTGGTAAGGGCAGAGACAACCTTTGTGCCGCCAGCGTATTTGGAACACGTGACCCATCAATACAGGTGTCATCCCTTTATGAGTCAAAGGAGCCGGTGACTCGGACGTCTGGCTGCGTTGACTCAGGTTCTCTGCCAGTAAACCATGTCGACGTTACTAAGACATCGCAAAATTGCCTCATTCGTTTTCATGAGCTCACTGTGAACTCAAGGTCACATCTGTATTGAATCAGGGGCCTGAGGAGTGGTGAGGTCATGTGCGTGAGATAACTTAATTTGGTCTGTAAGTAGTCCAATGTCTCAGGAAGTTCCCTCCACAGAGCAGAGCACAACTCCCCAAACTAATTACAAGAGTGTTTGCAACAAACACAAATGACCATGAGACTTGTTTTTAATTAATTTGTGCATAGTGCTGTGAAAAGGGGTTCCAGAGGATAGATTTTTGTCTCTGTCTGTCTTCCCCTCTGTCAATACAGGCTAATCTGAAAACGTAAAATGGGAAAATATTGTCTGTCTATTTGTGATTTTGTGGCGTCCAAACTAACGTGCGTCCCTTGAGCTTTGTGTAATCGCGTGTCTCTTGACATTATCTGCGCTCACATTTCTTGGTCTATTTTCCCGACTTGTTATGTCTGCTGCTGTTTCTGAGTTCCGTCTATAAGCTTGGTTAGATTTTTTCTCGTCAATGACTGATAGTGATAACGTCACGCATGATCAACGATACAGATCCGGGCTTGACACTTATGTATGTATCTATGCTAACTGGGGCCACAGCTTTGATGGGATGTCTTGTTCCGTTTGTGTGTGTGTGTGTGTGTCTTTGTGTCTGTGGGTGGCCAAATCCTCGATAAAATCAGCTTCATAATTGAACATTAATTTGTTGTGTATGTGTAGAAGAAGTGCTTTGTATCAGTGACGTCCAGAGAGACCTGACGACAGCTGAAGCACCTGAGCTGATGTGATCGGACCAAAATAACCACTGGTGTGTTTGTGTGTGTTTCCTCAGTGACCCCAGGAGAAAGGCTGGCCAGCAGGGGTGGGGTCGGAGACTGGTGTGTGTCCATCGTGTGAGATCAAGGCGGAGGAACATGACCCATGTGGAGGCTCAGAACCAGATCCGCGCGGCCACAGACTCGCTCAGCCTCAGCCTCAGCAGGTAGGAAGCTCTGGCCCAGAGGAGATAAGTCTGTAGCACACAAGCATTAAGTGTCCGTGAACCTCTAGGAAGGGGGGGTGGAACCGCCAATAACATGGGATTTCACGACCGGTGTCTGATTAAATTAGGGGTTATATTTGTAACTGTAACAAAACAAAGACATGCTAGGACGTCAATAAAGAACTGCATAATTTTGGGTTAATACGCCCTGGCTTACATACATATCAGCACCCACACACTGGCTTACATACATGCTAGCACCCACACGTTGGCTAACATACATGCCAGCACCCACAGAGTGGCTTATATACACGCTTACGCACACGCGCCCGTGTGCTTCCCCTGAGACTAACCTCCTAACTAAGGTGTATAAATTTCCACAGTATTGCCATTTTATCCGGCGTATTTCATCATAAAATCACCATGATTTGGACCGGTTCTATTCTTCCTGCATTGGAGAGATAGGGTAGTAGTAAAACATGTATCCCAGAACCAAACAAAAGTGCTCTCCAACTGCATTTTTGGGAGATGCCTTTCTAAACATCTGATTAGTAAACATTGCAGCCGGCCAAATTCCCTTTTGAATAATTTCTTACATAGGCAAAGTTGCCCTATGTTGAATCCACCTCATAATGTAATTGGAGGGAAATCTCTCTGGGAGATTAAAAGTACTTTGTAACAAAAATTGAAACAAGGATTTTTTTTTTTTAAGTTTTATCTTAATCAGTTTTGGATAAGTTGTCCTTCGTCTGTGCTGTACCTACTCACATGACTCCTGCCAGGAATTTCTTACTGAAGTATCTCTCTGAAGAACCGAGCCAAATAGTTTTCTCCCCCTAAGCTTAATTAAAAAAAGCACACTCCCCTCCCAAAGATGCTTGGCGATATGAAAGCGAAGTTTAGAACGAAGCTATTTGATCTTGGCAAATGGCAAGGTGAGGCCGCTTGAGACTCCACGTGGTGCTTCAGCGGTAATGCGATATTTGTTATCTTAAGAGGCCCGGGCTTGATACTAGACTGAGAAGAACACAAGCAGCCCTTCCCTAAGGGAGGAACCATGTCTCATGTCGACACTCTCTTTTATACGTCGCTGGCATTAATGTCTTTCGGGACTATTCGGGATAAAGTCTACCCCCGATAGTGGATTAGAAATAAACAGCCGGGTTCAAGAATTGGCATATATTCTTTCTGTTGGTGTGTTTATTATCTATTCAACCACAAGGGAAAAAAAAATACGAGTGTTCCCCGCAAATAGGATCCGACTGAAAGTCTGGTGGCGAATAATAAACGAGCAGACGATGAGATCTGCGGGTAGACCTCTCAGACAAAACTGTAGACAGGAGGAAGTTCCAGGTTGACGGGGTACGGTTGGTTATGGTGCATTCAGATGTAATACCTGTCTAGGCCCCTTTAATCAGATTTCTTGTATGTAGCCCTGCTGCTTGGCGGATATTCTCTGGGAGGTGAAGGACAAGGTTCTTTAGAAGACTGAAAAATCTACGATAGATAAACGCTTCATGCACCACATCATTAGGAAGACTTTTGGTCAGAACATGACCTGTGATATAAATTTTTTGTGGAACATTTAT
>OLKM01000247.1:43478-85978 GCA_900291075.1 Melanogrammus aeglefinus
CACGTGAACCCATCAATACAGGTGTCTCCCTTTATGAGGTTCAAGGAGGGGTGACTCGGACGTTCTGCTGGCGTTGACTCAGGTTCTCTGCCAGGGTACCCAACCATGTCGACGCTTACTTAAGTACATCGTCCAAGTTAATTTTGCCTTTCATTCGTTTTCCATGAGCTCACTGTGAACCTCTAAGGTCACATCTGTACTTGGAATCAGGGGCCTGAGGAGTGGTGAGGTCATGTGCGTGAGATAACTTAATTTGGTCTGTAAGTAGTCCAATGTCTCAGGAAGTTCCCTCCACAGAGCAGAGCACAACTCCCCAAACTAATTACAAGAGTGTTTGCAACAAACACAAATGACCATGAGACTTGTTTTTAATTAATTTGTGCATAGTGCTGTGAAAAGGGGTTCCAGAGGATAGATTTTTGTCTCTGTCTGTCTTCCCCTCTGTCAATACAGGCTAATCTGAAAACGTAAAATGGGAAAATATTGTCTGTCTATTTGTGATTTTGTGGCGTCCAAACTAACGTGCGTCCCTTGAGCTTTGTGTAATCGCGTGTCTCTTGACATTATCTGCGCTCACATTTCTTGGTCTATTTTCCCGACTTGTTATGTCTGCTGCTGTTTCTGAGTTCCGTCTATAAGCTTGGTTAGATTTTTCTCGTCAATGCGATAGTGATCGGATACGCCTGATCACAACAATGACCCAGGCTTGACACTTATGTATGTACGTATGCTAAATCTGGGGCCACAGCTTTGATGGGATGTCTTGTTCCGTTTGTGTGTGTGTGTGTGTGTGTGTGTGTGTGTGTCTTTGTGTCTGTGGGTGGCCAAATCCTCGATAAAATCAGCTTCATAATTGAACATTAATTTGTTGTGTATGTGTAGAAGAAGTGCTTTGTATCAGTGACGTCCAGAGAGACCTGACGACAGCTGAAGCACCTGAGCTGATGTGATCGGACCAAAATAACCACTGGTGTGTTTGTGTGTGTTTCTCCAGTTGACCCCAGGAGGAAAGGCTGCCCAGGCAGGGGTGGGGGTCGGAGACTGGGTGGTGTCCATCGGTGAGATCAACGCGGAGGACATGACCCATGTGGAGGCTCAGAACCAGATCCGCGCGGCCACAGACTCGCTCAGCCTCAGCCTCAGCAGGTAGGAAGCTCTGGCCCAGAGGAGATAAGTCTGTAGCACACAAGCATTAAGTGTCCGTGAACCTCTAGGAAGGGGGGGTGGAACCGCCAATAACATGGGATTTCACGACCGGTGTCTGATTAAATTAGGGGTTATATTTGTAACTGTAACAAAACAAAGACATGCTAGGACGTCAATAAAGAACTGCATAATTTTGGGTTAATACGCCCTGGCTTACATACATATCAGCACCCACACACTGGCTTACATACATGCTAGCACCCACACGTTGGCTAACATACATGCCAGCACCCACAGAGTGGCTTATATACACGCTTACGCACACGCGCCCGTGTGCTTCCCCTGAGACTAACCTCCTAACTAAGGTGTATAAATTTCCACAGTATTGCCATTTTATCCGGCGTATTTCATCATAAAATCACCCATGATTTGGACCGGTTCTATTCTTCCTGCATTGGAGAGATAGGGTAGTAGTAAAACATGTATCCCAGAACCAAACAAAAGTGCTCTCCAACTGCATTTTTGGGAGATGCCTTTCTAAACATCTGATTAGTAAACATTGCAGCCGGCCAAATTCCCTTTTGAATAATTTCTTACATAGGCAAAGTTGCCCTATGTTGAATCCACCTCATAATGTAATTGGAGGGAAATCTCTCTGGGAGATTAAAAGTACTTTGTAACAAAAATTGAAACAAGGATTTTTTTTTTTTAAGTTTTATCTTAATCAGTTTTGGATAAGTTGTCCTTCGTCTGTGCTGTACCTACTCACATGACTCCTGCCAGGAATTTCTTACTGAAGTATCTCTCTGAAGAACGAGCCAAATATTTTTTTCTCCCTACCTAGAGCTTAATTATAACAAAAAGCCCCCCCCCCCCACACTCCCCCCCTCAAGAGATGCCTTGGCACTCGATATGAAGCAGAAGTTGATAGAAAAACGAAAGGGTATTGACTCTTGGACAAAATGCAAAGGTGAGGCCCTTGAGACTCACCGTGGTGCTTTCAAGCGGTAAATTGCAGATATTTGTTATGCTTAAAGAGGCCCCGGGCTTGTCAAGGCTAGGACTGAAAGTGAAAACACACAGCAGGCCCCTTTCCCTTCAAGGGAGGACCAATGTGCTCACTGTCGACACTCTCTTTTTAATACGTCTGCCTGGCATAATGTTCTTCGGGACTTTCGGGATCAAAGTCTACCCCCCGATAGTGGAGTTAGAATATAAACAGGCCCGGGTTTCAGAAATCTGGCATCATATTTCTTTCTGTTGGTTTGTTTATTTATTTCCTATTCACAACAAGGGCAAAAAAGAATACGAGTGTTTTCCCGACAAAATAGGATACCTGACTGAAAGTCTGGTGGGCAGATAATAAAACCAGAGCAGGACAGATTTGAGGCATTGCGGTAGACCCTCTCAGACAACACTGTAGACAGGAGGAAGTCACAGGTTGACCGGGGGTCACCGGTTGGTTATTGTGTGCATGTCAGATGTAATACCTCTGTCATAGGCCCCTTTATCAGATTTATCTTGGTATGTAGCCCCTGCTGCCTTTGGCTGGATATCTCTGGGGTTAGGTGAAGGACAGCGTTCTTTAGAAGTGACTGAAACAATCTTAACTCGATAGATAAACGCTCACATTGCACCACCATCCATTAGGAAGCGTTTTTGGTGCAGACATGTAACACATCTGATATAAATGTTTTGTTGGACCATTTAATTGGACAATGAGATGGACACGGGATGCGCCATAAGGGATTGTCTCGAATGTAGCAGAAACTTGGGTACTTGCCTTGTAAACCCTGACCTGCTCAAACACCCATGCACTTCAAGTCACCTGTGATCCCTAAATCAACAAAACGACTCGCTAGACATCCATTTGCAGAATTCCATCTCTATTAGGATACCTCCTGACCAAAAAAGGCTTTAGGAATAACAAATGGGAAGCTTATTGGCTAATCTGAATCGATTCCATGTCACAGCGAGCCGTTCTCCATCGCTCGCCTGGTTCTCTCCTTATTTGGCCGAGTGTTTGTGATCGCCCTGACCTGAGCTGCATGAGCCAGCGTGACACCAGAATCTTTAGGAGACACCACACATGATTCTCACCACCTCTGTGTTTCGTCACATTTCTCTTTTTTTCAAGAGGCAATATTGAAGATAAGTGTATAGGTCTTAACTGAAGTCTCATCCTCTTTTCTCTGGTAACTCTTGTATCGTAGTTGTACACCATAATATATGATCACTTTTTGCAAACACACTCGAATCAGCATTTTTTTTCCTAATGTCTGCTCCAATGTTTTTTTCACACGGTGTGAGAGAAATTGGCGTGAGAGAAATTGGCGTGAGAGGGATTTTGTCTGGCGCGTTTGTTCCACCCTGGCCGCTCACCTTATTTCACTTAATCTTCGTCTGCTCAAAATGGAAAATGTAGGCGCACAATTAATATCAGAGCTCCCATTCTCAATCATTTTCTCATCCCAGGGGACCGAGTTAGCCCATATTTCAAGTGTTCCTCTGCCAGAGACCTTTTCTAACATGTAGTATGAGTGGGGGGCCTGTTGGTCCCTGGGGTTTCTGAGTGAAATATCTCCCTGACGGCAAACACTCAGGCGTAGCCCATGCAGGGAAAGTAAGAGTAAGTGATTCTTTAAAGGTGTGGGAAACAACCTCAAGATAGTTTGAGTGTTAGGTTACGGCGTGGGAGGGGGGGACGCCTCCCCATTATCCTACGCTACCCCATTATCCGACGCTACTATATTCCCGGAAATGGATTCCCTCATCTTATTCATTTTGATGCAATTCCCCCGTAAGAAATATGATGCCATACACTGCTATCTCAACCCCTTTTTTCTCTTTCTCCCATTTCATGCTGCATAAAAACCCATGCTTTGCATTCTCTTCCCTGTGGGCCTGACTTGTCAAAATGGGTTTCCAAGCAATGACAATCAAGTTCAGTTAACGAAGGGGAGGAATGTCACACTGGCTCAACTTGTCATCGGTTTCTAATGGGTCTGTCATACACATATTCTACGCCGCTGCATTTGCTTGCACTTCTTTCCCCATTTGTGTCACTGTCTTCCCCCTATCTGTAAGGCCCTGCTGGCTTGTGTTGTCATCCTGTCTTCAACAATGCTCTTATTAGGGGATGGCTGATGCAACGGGTTACATTTAGCCTAACAGTACAGGAAACACAGTCCGATGTGTTTGTCTGTCCGCTGTTTCTCTGTGTGCGTGTGCGAGTGTGTGTCTTCCCACGTGGCCACCCGGCACAATGGGGGTCTCATGACTGTTTCGATAGCAGGCCTGTCACGTCGCACTGCGGTCTAGAGGCTAGTGACAGAAGCGGGTGACAGACATTACGTACAGTAAGGCTCACTGCTTACTGGTAATGCTATGTTAATATTATTCTAATGAGCCCAGTTTGATGTGGTGCTTCTAGTCCAGGATGGCACTCCAGAGTTATATGGAACCTGGGACTGGGACTGGGGTGGGGGGGTGGGGGGGGTTTGTGGGGTAGAGGTTTACAGCATTGTTGCAATTTGCTTGATGAATGAATCTGTTTTTCATTAGGCTTAGGTAGTTCAGGGCCCATTGGATTTGAAAAAAGCCCCGAGATTGATTAAGATGATTTGGTGTTTGCATTACCTCCTCAGAACCAACGTAATTTCCAACTGAAGACAAATTATACACCGGTGACACAACACATTTTAAGGGCAAATTGTACCCAGATGCAAAGCACTGCTGTTCCCCTTCATTCAAACGAACAAGTTGGCAGTTCCCACCTGATAAATATTCATGTGATTCATCGAGAGAGAGAGAGGGGGAAAAAAAGAGGCTTGTTTTAATAGCTATTTAATGTGCTGATTGTGAATGTGCTTCGATTCAGTGTGACTGTATTTCGACACTGCTGTCACGATTTGCACTAAACCACTAAAACAGTTCAAACAAAAAAGTAACCAAACAATTATTTCCCATCAATGATGAAGTGGCTTGGTTTTGGTCAGTGGTGGTCAGTTAGTTGACAAACCAAATTTCTGCGTTGGCGTTCAAGAAACTTTACCTCACCAGCACCTTTTGTGGGTCTGACGAGTGAGGACGTGTTTTACAAAACGTGTGCACGTATAACGCCGACCGTAGAAGCAATGCACATTGTATTCATTTCCCTTTAGCTGTTTAATTTAGTCACGCCTCACTGAGTTGCAATATAATGCAATATGGATTTAGCCCGGGAGTTTCATGACATACTGAGCCCCGAACAGCCGTTCCTTTTTATGCTGATTCAAACCCCCCAAAAAAGGGGGCAGCTGTGTTCACGACAGCACCTATGATTGGGGCCGTTAAATCAGAGTTCAATTAAATATCAGACCGGTGCACTTCTCTGCTCTAATTATCGTTTTCTCCGCTTCTCTTCCAGGGCTTTCAACGTCGGCGGCGAGCAGAAGGTAAGATGTGTGTGGGTTCATCCCTGGTGTCCGCACGTGCCCTGGCATGCTCCGGTGAAGTGATCAGCGTGGTTAGAGTCCAAATGAATTAGCCCGTCCCATGTAGCTTGCTCCGGGAAAAGACTCCTCTCTCCCCAGGGTCTTCTGCCCGACTATTTTGACGGATGATGCAATTTGAAAGTCTTCCGTTCCTCCCAAGCACTTAAGCGCTGCCGTTGGACATCCTCAACAATATGTTATGTCGTCTTGTGATTGAACTCGTACTGATTCAATCACCTCCCAAGGTCCCCTGGGAGTCGTGTGTTCCATGCATCACCAAAGCATCTGCTGGGCCGGCCGGGGCGAAAGGGGATTGTTTTGTGGATGTGAATGATATATAAATGCCATGCTGGAGTGCCACGTCAAGTGATGCCTTGCACAATCCCTGATATCACGTCTGAAGAATTTTAATTGAAGGGACGGAAGTAAGTCACTGTTATCTGACACATCAGTAAACAGTTTGGGGAAAGGGATCGGACCTGTCTAGGAAACGGACCACACTCATGTCATTCTGGCCCCTGCAGTGTGATAAAGCGTTTTGGCACAAGACTATATTTCTTCCGCAAATGAGCTGGAACCCAAGCTGTCCACAAGGTGGAAGAATTCCATATGGGTTGCAGGCACCTCTCTCTCTCTCTCTCTACGCCGTAAATGCTTAACACTCAGCATGAAATCTCATTACGCTGACTGTCATTCATCTTTTAAATGTATCACCCCCAAAACGTCTCGTGCTGAAGTATTTCTAACTGCACAGGCAGATTATTCTGGCCCGTTCCTGGGCGACTGCCAAAACAAATATTTGTCAGACAATGCCGCGTGTGTGTCTTCACACTTCTTAGGCACTCCTCCGTGCAAAGACAAACGTCGGCTTGCTATGACAAAGCACAGTCTTGCGGCAAGCAGCATTCATTTGCTGAATGAAAAATGATTATGGTCCCTGACTTGAAGTCTTGGATTGTGCAACAGCCAAAAAGGATCAGTAAAAAGGAATTGACTGTTGTGTGAGTGTGTGTTTTTGTGTCAGTGTTTGTGTGTGTGTGTGTGTGTGTGTGTGTGTGTGTGTGTAGTGTGTTGTGTGTGTGTGTGTGTTGTTGTTTGTGTGTTGTGTGTGTGTGTGTGTGTGTGTGTGTGTGTGTGTGTTTTTTTGAAGATAAATTCTAATCGCATGTCGTGATGTGCTGTTGTTTTTTTTTGTTGCGTTGTTTGTGTTCCCACCCATACAGGGTTCAATTGCCCGTGCCTCGGTTCAGCCCAAATACTCCTTTGCCCCCAGCACCGCCATTAACAAGATGGCGAGACCATTTGCAGCAGGGGGTGCTAGTGGCAACTCGGGCCCTGTTATTAAGCCTGTGGCCTACTCCCCTAAGCTTAACACTCAGCGCTCGCATGGTCTGAGCAGTGTACAGCAGCCACGCAATGGGTAGGTGGATAACAGCTGGCTTTGGAAGCAGACATGGGCCCTGTGTTTTCTTCTTTTTCCCTATTGCATTTCACTCATTCGTATTACATCACATTTTATATTATAAAAGGGGGAAAAAATAATAAAGAATATAAATGGTGATAACGTCTCAAAGGGAAGCTTGTGTTTAAACCTGTTAGTTAGGTAGTTAGTGAGTTAATACGTTATTCCTCCCCAGCTACTGGGGAGGTTGTGTATACGTTGAGCGCTAGGCAACACGCGGAGCGAGACGTAGCCAAGACGACGGCACAGGTAATTACAAAAGGAGTTTATTGCCATTATCTCTGCCAGCTATTTAAATCAATCACAGAGAACAAGCTGATTATCATCTTTAATGAGCAGCCTCACAGCAGAGCATACCAGATATGAAAGCAATTCTTATCTTTCCAAGGAGTAGGTGGTTTATTCAAAACAAAGCCAGCAATGATACAAAACACCCACCAAGTGCCAGACACTTCTTCTTTTTGCATATAGTTGCACTAATTATACCGGAGATATTTGCTCCAACTGTAATTTTGTGGGACGAAAGAAGTTTTGGAATACGCACAAAGGACATTTACGTGTGGTGATTTATGATTACTTTAATTAGGATTTTATTATGCGCACGGCGGAAAATACAAACGACTCTCGACCAATCTGGAACTGGCTAATGGTTAAATATCTAACATCCAATATGAACAAAAATACAGATTCCAAAAATGCTGTTATCGTAACGCATAGTGTTGTAAAAGGAACAGCGCAATGCTTTGAAGACTCTTTGGGGTATATGAGGCTTTGGTTTTGTAATTTCCCCCGCTAATGTTCGCTATATTTGAAGACTGGAATAGGAATGAAGCCATAATGCAGCGTTAATGTTGTACCTTATAGGTCCTGCCACGTGACTCATCAGAAGTGATTACATGGCAATACAAACTCCTCTTTAAAACAATTGTTTCTCACAGAATCACCACAAAATGGGGGTTATTCGGGAGTCCTTTATGAGGCTTTTTAGAATGGATCAAAAAGCGTTTGCATTAGTTTGCAAAGCGTGGGACATGAAATGGTCATATTGTACCTTTGGTTGTGGGGGTGAATGTGGCCTCAGTTGTCGGGGAGTTGTTAGTGATCTGGCTCGTGGCACTGGCCGAATGTCTGTTGCTGTATTTAGCCTCGGAGAAGCCTCCCATAAAATCTGCTGAGTTCTCATGCCATTCTTACTGTCGTGGTGCTGTGTTACTTTTTACTGCCTTACTTGGAGACGTTCCACTGTTTCGCCAAGCTCATTCCTGCCTCTGAAATGAAACAAAAAAAGCCCCTAAACGTGACTTCCCCCCGGCCTCAGACCATTTGTAAACCATTCAGGGAACATACACAGACTGGATGTGATGGACGGTTAGTCCTGAGCCAAATTCAATGCCATGTTTTCTGTGAAGCCCTATAGCAAGTATCAAGATGCACACGGTGACATTTACCATTATTGACTGTGTATTAAAGCCCCGATTGGCAATATTTGAAGTGCTTGGACAACAGTGAACCCTGTTGAGGGTTTCCATGGCAAATGTCACGTCTGTTCACATAACTCGGGGGGGTTACAGGACGTGTCGGACAGGCATTAGGAGTTCCTTGAGGTTCTGAACCGAGCCCGGGCCATGTGCGTCTGAGTGACAAGCTAAAGGAGCACAGAAGGCTGTTTGACGCCAACACAATGTGTTCCATTATGCCGCCCGCTCGACAATAACAGCCTTGTCTGCTCCGTCACCCTTCGTGTGCATGTTGCCCTGCATCCCCCCTCCCCACAAAAAAAGCCTCGTCTTCTTTTTCTTCTTCTTCTTCTATTGTGCGCAACTGCTGTCATATTTTGACACGTTCTGTTTTTTTCGCAAAACACTGAACTCTGACCCGCATTCTTCTTCCCCTGTTTCCCCCCACTTTCTTTCTGTTTCTTTTTAACTCTGCAGATGGAGGCTCCCGACAAGTCAGTAAAACACTATTTTTGTTCCCACGTCTGACGGCAGAATAATGAGTTCTTGTGTGCCTGTCAAATTGTTATTCCCTTTCATATAACTTCCACCCTTGAGTTGCACCTGTGCGACTCTTTCTGCCTGATCCCAATTAGCCTATAGGCTTTCATGTCAACCACAGCAGTCATACTGTACATAAGAACCGGAATATTTCATGAGTTTCTGTTTCTAAACGTAAAAAAAGGCCTGCTAGTTTTTTGCTCCATCATATGACGACCCAACCTCCAACCCTGATCTGTGGTCTGTCCCCATAGGGTCGAGGCTACTTACTATGATGACATCTATCCTATGTCCAAGTAAGAGACTTCGGCATGGAGGCCGGCTTTTGCTGTTTTCTACATTATGTAAAGAACATCCTAGGGGGGCCGTGGGGCCGAATTGATGAGATCCCCTTGGCTCAACGAACTGATATGGATTTCGGGGCAAAATTGATATGGGCAGGATAAAAAAACGTTGGAACAGGACGAAGCAAGGCATCGCTAAATCACCGCTAACCAGTCATGTTTTGTCTGCTAAGAGCGGTTTTGATTACTGTAATTATTACACTGTTTACAAATACATGCTAAATCTATGTTGCTACCTCAGACATGAGTGCAGGTGTTACTGCACCGAGGGCTTGTCTTTTGTTAATTTAAATGAAAGTGAACCGTACAATCACTCACGATGAACGCCTACTGGTGTGCGTCAGACAGCGTCCCTGGAGAAATCCTAATTAGCATCCATTAGCTTGTAGCTTGATGAGCGCAGTCGCATGATGCGTTCGGTTTCCCTGTTGCCATCAACCATCACCTGATTGGTTAGTGTGCATTGGGGGGGGGGGGGGGCTGTCCCTCAGGGACCCCCAGAAGGTCCTTGGCTGGTCAGTTGTTGTTGTCGTGGTGGTGGCGGCGTGGTTGCCGCTGACAACCTGATGTGTTTAGGCACGGCCTGAGGGCTGAGAACCTGCCCTGCTTCATCCCCAACGACCGCAGCAAGAAGAGGCTGATTCAGGACACCCAGGACTGGCACCCCCGCACCGGCACCACCCAGTCCCGCTCCTTCCGCATCCTCGCCCAGCTCACAGGAACCGACTTCAGTAAGTCAGGGCCTGAGGTCTGGCGAGAGAGAGAGAGACTGAGACACAGAGCGAGAGAGAGAGGGGAGAGAGAGGGAGAGAGAGACTGAGACACAGAGCGAGAGAGGGAGGGAGAGAGAGACTGAGACACAGAGCGAGAGAGGGAGGGAGAGAGAGACTGAGACACAGAGCGAGAGAGAGAGGGGAGAGAGAGGCAGGAGGTTCTTTAGGAAGATGGACGGATGGGCATAGACAATAAGTAAGGGATTGAAGCCTGGTGATAGAGTGAGATGAGAGGGAGAGAGAGGGAGGGCGGGAGGGCGAGAGAGGGAGAGAGGGAGTGCGGGAGGGCGAGAGAGAGAGTGAGAAAGAGAGCGAGGGAGGGTTCTTTAGAAGGATGGACAATAAGTAAGGGATTGAGACCTGGCGATAGAGAGAGAGGGATCTGGGTAGAAGGGGAAAAAAGGTCCTTTGAAGAGCTGGACGCAGACGGATACTGTGTCATGAAGGTTTTATAAATACGTTCTTAGTTGATCTGATCTCTCTACCGACGGGAGCAACAGAAGTTGTTTCTTAAAACAGCTTATTTACAGTTTTATTTATTATTCCAACTCGGCCATGATCGACTTTAAATGACTTGACAATCCTGATGTCAGAAATGGAATCAAAACCTGCATAGCTTTATCAGTCTAGGACAGGTTGTCCTGTCATGATTTTTCATCATGCATCATGTGTGTCGGTGTGGGTCAAAAACACATGTTTGTGCTTGTGAGTGAGGCATTCTGATGCATCTCTCTCCTGGTTCTCGTAGTGCAGGACCCAGATGATGAAAACATGAAGAGGGCCAGGTAACGCCCAACCTGTGTGTGTGTGTGTGTGTGTGTGTGTGTGTGTGTGTGTGTGTGTGTGTGTGTGTGTGTGTGTGTGTGTGTGTGTGTGTGTGTGTGTGTGTATGTCTGTGTATGTGTGTGTGTGTGTGTGTGTGTGTGTGTGTGTGTGTGTGTGTTTAACACCAGCAACTTTTTGCACTCATACCCCCCCCCCCCCACCAGCCTGTGGTTGTGTTGGGCTCCTAATGCTTGTGTAGAGCGCTGGTGGAGAATACTAATTCCTACCCAGATCCCAAGGGCTCCTTCATTAATTAGCAGATCCTGTCATTCAGGATTGGGTTTGAAAACGACACATGAAGGTGTTGTCGTGTTTGCATTATTTATAGTCTCCGGTAACGGCCACTGGCTACCTAATGTCAAGGATGGCTCCTTTGTTCCCTCATATATATTAACATATAGGTTTAACCATAATTTGTTTTCAACTCATTATCTTATTCTATAAGCTTTTGGTTTGACCTGCTTTTGCTGTCCGTTTGACACCTTGCCCGCCGTCTCTTTTGTTGCCGTGTGCGACTTTAACAGAATGTTCTCTCGCTCTCCTCCTTACCTTTTTGTTATATTTAACCTCCCGTTATTATTCTGTCTCTGACTCTCTGCCCCTCCCCCCCCCCCCCCCCCCCGACCCATGTCTGTTCCTTGTTTACGTCACGGTGCGTCGCGGCGGGTAGGGAAAAGTTCCTCACGGAGATTCAGAGCCCACGCTACGCCCGTCTGAGGGACTGGCACCACGAGCGGTCCGCTCGCGCTCTCAATATCAAGTCCTGAGCGTCTCCCGCTGCGAGGCGTCGCTGTGATGGGAGGCGGAGCTCCGGAGCCTTCTAGAAAAGCATCCGACACACAGCAGTCGCCACAGCGTCTCAATGACCAGAATCACGACGACGACGACGACAACGACGACAACGACAACAGCGATAGCCGGCCCCCTCCATGGGAGAGGCGGTGGGAGAAATGTCCCCTCAACAAAATATAATATAAACTAAAAAAGGTGGGAGGGGGGATAGAAAAGTGATAGAAAAAAGGAGGAATAATGCAAGTGAGCGAGGATGGGGGCAATAGAAAATAATTCAGAAAATAGAAATATATATTATGCAGCCTACGTGTCAAAACCCCCCAAAAAAATGGGAACTGGCAAACTGAGCCCAAGTAACGGAAATCCGTCTCTGAAGTTTGATGTGGTGTGAGTGTTGTGAACACTTTGGGGTGCACCTTGTGTTTGTAGCCCCGTTTCTCCTTGTCGTGCCTTTTGCTACTCAAAGCGCTTGTGAACAGGTGATGAGGGAGTGGAGGAGAGGGTCTCAACTCCAGGAAGCGCCGGTTTTTGCTCCTGTTATTCCTCTTGGATTACCTCGTTCAGGGCCTGACTTTCATCTGTAAGCCTCCCCTCTCGCTCTCTCTTCCTCCTTTAGTGATCCTGCTGCTATCTAGCTCTCTCGCACCCCCCCTTCCCTCTTATCTCCTGCTCTCTATCTCTAGTTCTGTGTTAGGTGTTATTCTGAGTTCTTCATTTTGCACTGTTTTCCATTTCTGAGCCCCTCATCCTGACGTAGGCGTCTGTAAGCACTGAGCGAGAACGACAAGATCAGTCTGTACTTTTTGTTTTATTTTTCTGCTGTCATCAAACAAATATAAAACTCTGAAAGAAAAAAAACACCCTGTGCTTTCTGGTCTTCCTCTTTTCTTTCTCTTTTTCCCACTTTTTATTTTCTGACTGTAGTGTTCTAAGTGTTTCATAGGACAGGTTTTGAAGGGGATTTTACTCTATACAAGGACAAGTCTTTCATAAGTCACATATGGACCAGGCAGTTGGACTAAGGAGGAGGGATTATAAGTCACTTTTTCAACAGGGAGTTGAACCATGGAGGAGGGAGTTTTTAATAAAGTCACATTTTGAACAGGGAGTTAGACCATGGAAGAGGGAATCTTGAATAAGTCACATTTTGAGTAGTTGTTGGACTGTAGTTTGACTGAATCATTCCATTCACACATGGAACAAACGTTGGGACTAGGGAGGGTGTTTTAGAACTAAGCTGTAAATAACAAGACAAATGTGAACGAGTTGTGTAAACACAATGTGTTTAGACTATGGGGTCTTCTACGGCTGAAGGGTGAATCACCATATGAACGCTAACAAAGTTGTCAACCACATTAAAGGTGTGAGAGGTAAACAGCCAAGTTAAACAGAGGGTATTTTCAGAGCTATGTTTGGCTCTAGTGGTGAACATCAAAGCGGCTGTCCTGAAGGACAGGCTGTCGGGTTTTATGACCTCCAACCGGGTAACTTCCAAGGACTTTGCTCAGGGTAAGAAAATAGAACATTTCTGCCAATCAGGATAAATATTGCATTTGATTAGATTTAATTGGTAAACAGGCCTCAGAAGGGCCGTTCCACTGCTGCAGAGCAAGGCTATGACGTTAGTAATGATCATTTATTTAACACCACTTTTTTTTTTTCCTTTTAATCTTTCTCTCGGAAAAAATGATTTCATTTCCCTCTATTATTAAAACATTGATGACTCTTTGAATGGTGTAAACATCATAGGCCTCCAAGGCTCTGTTGGGTTTTTTGTTCGCCCCCAAAGATGAGATCTCTGGAGCTCATTGTGTTTGCCTCCCAGTATGAGGTCTTTTGATTCCCCCGTAATTGAAAGGAGATAGCTAGAGTTTAGTTCAGGGATGCTTGCTGTGGGTGTAACACTTTCTTTTATTTATTTTTCTACATTTTGAACAGAAGTTCTATTTATAATTTTTAGAACAGAACTTTACTTACAGTAGCAGAATAGTGCAATCAAAAGGTTTTCACAAGCAAATATTTTTCTCTCGGGCTGGGGTGGGAGACTGAATGATTCCAGTCAATACTTTTAATGAAAGTTTCTATCTTTAGAGCAGTAGTTAACGAGTTTTGAGAAGGAAACAAAACAAAAACTATTAAAAGATTTTCAGGATACACAGCTAGAGCTATTACACATTGATTGCAGAGGATTACATTATTCATTTCTTATCCCTCAGACGCTTCTTCAATCACCTAGCTGGCTCATAATGAGACAATACAGCCATGGCATTTTTCCCCAACAAACAGCACTACACAAAGAAAGGGAAAACAAGTCAATAATTAGAGATCTGCGGTACACCACTTGTTCTAATGATTGTACATCGCACACCTGGGATATTGTTGAGGCTATGGTGTGGCTGTGACGTTGTTAACGGCCATATTTTACTATGTGTTCACTGAAACGTCTGTTTTCCCACAGTGTTGAGCCAACCCAGTCCACTGCCAAGACCCAGGCACCAGATAAACCTGCTGGTGAGTGTGTTGTCTTTGAAAACACGTGAATCACCGCCCAAGTATGATTACGGTACAAGCCAGTGCATCAAGTGCAAGCCAGTAAATCATTAGTATTCACAGTAATAGACCGGGACATTTCATAACCATGAAAGTTGAAGAACTCTCCTAAAGAAACCTCTCTTTGTATCGCACAGTAAAGCATATATCTGTGTGCATCAAGACCTGCAGTGTATCTGTTTTAAATGTAAATGAGCTGCTTAATCAACAAAAGTAGAACCCTATTAGCTAGCGCTCCCGTATTAAATGAACCGCCGAAAGCTAGGCATACAAAGACTCTGCAACAAAGTCCACATCTATAACTTCTGTCTACGTTATTCCAATAACCCCCCCCCTTTTAAAAACATTTCCTTCATTCTGTCTGAATGAGTAACGGTCAAAGCGCCCCCCTCCCCTACCCTCTTCCTCCTGATCAATCGGCTCCGGTAGTTGACAGCATTTCCCTCTCTCTCTCTCTCTCTCTCTCTCTCTCTCGGGCCCCCAGGATCCATGAGCCAGGCGGCCCCCCCTGATAGCTCCGGCCCGTCCTGCCGGCCCCCCTGGGTCACCGACCCGGGCTTCGCCGACCGCTACCGGCCAGACAAGACGTCCACGGTGCTGACGCAGCACCGGCAGCCTGTGCAGCCCACCCCCATGGAGAACCGCAGCTCCATCCTGCAGGCGGCCCAGAGCGCCCCCGAGGACAGCGGCCGGACCCCCGTGTGCGGGGCCTGTGACAAAATCATCAGGTGGGACCCTCTAGTCGTTTTTTTTACGCAGCCCAATTTTCCCGTTTTATACCCGCCTTTTTCCCGGTATGGTCCGCAGGTTTACTGATAGCGGTAATATACCAGCTTGATTTCGCACACCAATTTACCCTCTCGGGCCCTACACATATTTGGGATTTCAGTACTAGTCCCGCCTACTCCAATAGATCAAGGGGGGGGATATACCCACGCAGTTTTACACTGCCAAGTCGGTCTTGCCCGAGTAAAAACCAAGTGGGCATATCCCAAACTGAGTTGTATGAGGGTTTTACTCCTGGGCGCTTTGTGAGGATAGTCGTAACTTAAGCCCACTCATAATAATAATAATAACAATAATAATAATAATAATACCGTTTTATTTGGGGGTGCTTTTCCACACACTCAAGGTGACTCCGCAGCACAGTGTGCAAACGTCAGCTAACGATAAATAAGTAAATAAGAAGAGACTTTAACAACAGGAGGAAATGTTTGGAGGCAAAACGAGGCAGATGGGCTCTGAATTGAGGAGGCTAATTTAAACAAATGAGGTGTGTGTGTGTCTGTGTGTGTGTGTGTGTTGGGGTTGCAGAATAGATAAAAAGAAAAAGGACACTTCCCTCTGGTAATATTTCTCGAAACACGCTTTAGTCTGTGTGGTTGTGTATTCTGGGACATTTTTAGTTTGTTATGGGTAAACAGTATATGCTTAAACTTCTTTTTCTACTTTTCCACTGCAGCTATTTATTTATAAAACACACCAGTCCACAATTCAATCCACCCAGTGAATCTTTCTCTATAAATCACTTTATTGTGCTCCTAACGGGACAAGAAAGTCTTTCTGACACGTATTATTGTTAACAAGTCTGGTCAATTTGATTTACATGCTCCTGGTGAAAGGCGGCTCCAAAGGGAGCAATCAGTGTTTAAAGTTAAGATAAAATAAACCATTGTTAATCCCAGGAGGGGAATCCAGTTGTTCGACAACATCTACCTATTGACAAAGGAAAGTGTGTGTGTGTGTGTGTGTGTGTGTGTGTGTGTGTGTGTGTGGTGTGCGTGTGCGTGTGCGTGTGCGTGTGCGTGTGCGTGTGCGTGTGCGTGTGCGTGTGCGTGTGCGCGTGCGCGTGCGCGTGCGCGTGTGCGTGTGCACGCTGACCTCTCTCGCACCAGGGCTTTTAAACATGTATTCATAGTCATGTTACCGATGGAGCTGATGAATATCTCCACAAAGACTCTTAAAACGTTGTTTACATTCGACACATCGATCCCATCTCGCGGGCCGTGTCATGTTAATCCTGCACGCCATTGTTTGCCTCTGACATTTCCATTACTGTTTCGGTCATTGCTACCCCAGGCTAAAGTAGGAAGCCCTGGAGAACTCTTATCACACCTCATACTGTGTGTGTGTGTGTGTGTGTGTGTGTGTGTGTGTGTGTGTGTGTGTGTGTGTGTGTGGTGTGTGTGCTGTGTGTGTGTGTGTGTGTGTGTGTGTGTGTGTGTGTGTGTGTGTGTGTGTGTCCCTCCAGGGGACGGTACCTGGTTGCGCTGGGGCGTTCTTGGCACCCAGAGGAGTTCACGTGTTCCCAGTGCAAGGTGGTCCTGGAGGAAGGAGGCTTCTTCGAGGAGAGGGGCTCTGTCTTCTGCACCAAGTGTTACGACAACCGATACGCGCCCAACTGCGCCAAGTGCAAAAAGAAAATTGCTGGGGTAAGTGAGCACCCCCCCCCCCCCCCCCCCGACCTGAAAATGGTTCATTCTCATCTCCCGACAGAGCGCATTAAAGGGGGGGGGGCTTTTGAGCGATATCGGTGGTTTAGCGGCGAGAGAGGGGGACTTCCGAAGGGTACCCGTTTCATGTTTCAGAGTCTGCTTTGTCAACTTCCTCGTGAGAAACCTAGAGCGGGAGAGACAGAGGGAACATATTTATTCTCCCTGTCTTTGTTGTTGTTCTTCTTGTAATGATGTTGTTATTCCCGCACCGGGGACTGCTAACTGGCGCACACGGCTCATAGGAAGTAAGAGAACAAACATTGCGCGGCGGTAGGTCTGGATAACCCTACAATTCACCCCCCTCTCTGTCTGGTCTAACCCGCAACCAAACCTCCATCCATCTCCATGCATAATGTCGGTCAAAATATACAACTCACACCTACGGGAATCGGATTAATCCGCACTTTCATGGGACTTCAGTAACAAAAGGGAGGGAGGGGTCAGTGGCTTCAGACCCCTCGAAAGTCGAGCGATTTATAATCTGTGGAACACATTCTGTCCCCTCTCCAGGAAATCATGCATGCCCTGAAGATGACCTACCATGTGGAGTGCTTCAAGTGTGCGGCATGCCGGACTCCAATCAGAAACCAAGCCTTCTACATGGAGGAGGGAGAGCCCTACTGCGAGAGAGGTCAGCCAACACGCACTCATGCACTCACGCACACGCACACATGCACACGCACACATGCATTAACACGGTTTCATTTGTCACAAAGAGGGATGGTATCGTTACCTTCATAAAAGCTTTGGTGAGACATTTGTGTCTGGTAATAAACCTGGCCTGTGGGGAGTTTAACTAACACAATCCCCAGTCTACTATTCCACTATAATAGGAACAGTATGCACTTGAGGGTTAGTGTTACATATTATTTGGTTTTTCAATTCTTTATTGATTCTCCAAACACCAACAACATCCGTCAGCCAACATGATTCACGCCAGTGTCGGCCACTTGTTTTCAGCGGTCGCCAAGCTCTTTTTCACACTGTAATATTGCATTAATTAAATGTATGTTATGTATGCATCTCATTTATCATGTATACAGATCCATATTTCCTGTCCAATACGCCGTAGTGTATAAAGGGTTTTCAGAGTGTATTGATTAGAGTCCCTATATCCTAGCTGTTACACAACAAAGACATTATTAGTTCATTATTAGAGTCCCTATATCCTAGCTGTTACACAACAAAGACATGCGTTCAGTATAGTCTGAATACCGGCCACAACGCCTAACTTTATACGTCACTGAAACGTTGACGCGCTTTGTGTTTAGCAGTGGGTTAGCTTTCCATAACTCCATGCTCACTGTGGAATAAATATTGCACATGCATTGGTTGCTTCTATTCACAGAAGACGGATTCTGTAATAAGAAATACATATTTTTTTGCTATTAGATATTCCGGTATTGGGATGTTCTTACACCAATCTGCTTTATTCTAAAAATAAAAAAACACAAGGATATGTCTCGATATGGAATCACTTTTTGGGGAAAACAGGACAGGCTGTGCTTACAGTGCCATGTTTATTGCTGAAAATAAGATTTAAGCTACCATATTTAAGCTACCAGATATATACTAAGAAAATAAAATACCCCGAAGGACATCTATCCAATTATAAGCCGTATTGTTTGCGGACGCTTTTGACAAACGTCGCCGTCTGCAGATTCACACAAACCCCCGATGTTTGCTTAACTTCGGAACAATCGCGCCAAACTTAACTCCTAAATGATTCGCTTTAATTGCAACTGTGTGTGATTATCCCCCCACCCCCCCTCCCAATAACAACAACAACATCTTTATTGCGGTAGTGTATTGTAAAGGCCCCATAATGCATCGCCTGCGTAGGTCGACACAGTGCATCACAATGCGTAAAGTCTTCGACATTTCCCTTTTTTCTTCCTTCTCCCGTTTATATTTTTCCCTCCTCCGTTATCTTCGCAGCGCTAGCATGCATTACGCACCCCACCCAACCCCCACTCACCTCTCTCCGGGTATTTATGAACGGCAGCGTGGCGCTCGCTTCGCGTTGTAAATTATTTAGCGGGTCAGCAGGCCGTCTCCCCTTTCCGTCGCCGCGGCCTCAGAAGTGGATTGCTTCTTTTATCAGCGGCAGCACCCCAACGCGTACGGGGGCGCCTCCTCGGGATAATACCTTTAGTGCTGATCAACATTCTGTCGTCTCAGCACCTTTTAGAGGATTGTGTCGCGCTCGCCCGGCAGCTCAAGTACACCTCCCCTCCCTCCTCCGAATCCCCAGCCCCCCATCCCTCAGCCCCCCACCACCCCAACCACCCCCTGCTCAAGTCCCTGTAACAATAGGGGGAAAAAAGGACAATCCAGTGAAGTATCTTGAGCAATTTCCCCTTATCCTAATCCCTCCTTTACACCGGGACAGCATCCCCAGACGTAACCCCCCCCGTCCCCCTCCCCAACACACCCCCCACACCCCCCACACCCCCACACCCCTCTTCACGCCCGATGATGAGTCTCTTGTTCAGACACGGGCCTCGCCTCGCCAGGCCCGCCTGCACAGGCTTACCAACGTCTCACACCCAGCTACCAGCCCTCACACCCCCCCCCCCATCACTTTGTTCTCACCTGCCTTTACCTTGCTCCCCTGCCCGCCCCCGCCCCCTCTCTCCCTCTCTCCCTCCCTCTCTCCCTCTCTCCCTCCTTAGACTATGAGAAGATGTTTGGCACCAAATGCCACGGCTGTGACTTCAAGATTGATGCCGGGGATCGGTTCCTGGAGGCCTTGGGCTACAGTTGGCACGACACCTGCTTCGTCTGTGCTGTAAGTCATTCTGATGGACGCCGTAGCCCGTCGGCTCCAGCGGCCTGCCCCCTTTCTCCCCCTCCAACGCCAGACCCTCCTCTGGCTGTCCGGCTGCACTGCCCCTCACATCAGTCCAGGCCACTTTTCTGGAGCTCTCTCAACTCCCCCTCCCACTTGTTCTCTCTTTTGTGTTTGTGTTTGTGTTTGTGTGAGTGTGTGTGTGTGTGTGTGTGTGTGTGTGTGTGTGTGTGTGTGTGTGTGTGTGTGTGTGTGTGTGTCTCTCTCTCTCTCTCTCTCTCTCTCTTCTCTCTCTCTCTCTCTCTTCTCTCTCTCTCCTCTTCTCTCTCTCTCTCTCTCTCTCTCTCTCTCTCTCTCTCTCTCTCTCTCTCTCTCTCTCTCTCTCTCTCGCTCGCCCGCCCGCCCGCCCGCCGCTGGGGACGGCTATCTCCATCGTTTGTCTTTGACTCTGTAGAGAACTCCTAGACTGTAAATTCAATACTGTGGTATAGACACCCGTACTGCGGGAAGCACTCATTGTGCAATAAGATGAACATGATAAAATGGCTAATATTCTCTCTGCTCTTTTCCCTTCTCCCCCCCCGCCCCCCCAAACCCATCCTATCTCTTCCCTCCCCCCCTCCAAACACCAATCCTATCTCTATACGGCTCCTGTCTCCCCCGCTCCCCCCCTTCTGTCTCGTGCAGCTGTGTCAGATGAACCTGGAGGGGAAGACCTTCTACTCCAAGAAGGATAAGCCGCTCTGTAAAGGCCATGCCTTCGCCCCGGTGTGAGGCGCTTAGCCCGGGAGAGGTGTTTCTGTCGGGGGAAGAGACACCCAGAGAGCTCCACGCGCTAACCAGCCTCCTCCCCTCCTCCTCTCCTACTCTTCCTCCTCCTCAACCCAACTTCTTCCCCTCAGGCGAAACCACACACACACACACACGCGCACACACACATCAAAGCCCGACACCTGTGCCAGTCACACACGCACACTTTGCTTCTCTCGCTCAAATGCACCCCTCACCCTGTTTTTTCAAGATGTGAGCCGCTTTGTCTCCACTTTGTAGATTTGATGTAAGCCCAGAAATGCTACCACTCCCTTGCTGTGTAAGGATAGACTCTCTAGCTAGCTAAGGCTAGAAAGCACCGAGTCCTACACCGTAAAAGCAACTGTTGTGGTCTGTTGTCGGGGGAAACGGAAACGGTTGCAGAAGGGAAACTCACGCGCCTCAAGCTAATTGTAAAATCGCTACTCTCGGCTCTTCTTTGTAAGTTAATTCTTGGATTGTTATTTTAGTGCCGCTTGGACATTAAGTGTGTCACATCGCCTCACCCAGATTCAGGGTGTGCTCGTTAGAGCTGTTAAATACCGTTACGGTTCCACCAATCGCGGGCCTCGTTGAGGTTTTACTGCGAGTATCCTCCGTGCTGAATGACTCATTTAGTCGCTCATTGTCAGGCGTTATTACTGTAATGACCCGACACCATTCGTGTACTCTTATACTCATTTGGGACCCCCGGACTCCTCATTGGTTCTTACTGCAGTGCCTATTAAGTTAATGGGAGCTCTAGTCAAGGAGAAAAGCGTGCGTTGTGCAACTCTTCACAGAGGCACAGCCTGCCGCCGAGCTCCAGCTGTGCTAAAGGAGGATTATGTGTTTATTCGTATCAGTATTGATGTCCTGTGTTATCATTATTCATTGATTAGCATTTCAGTTTCAATGATGTAGTGTAGTTCTTATTCCTGTAAAATCTTCAGTTTCAGGCTCTGGTGCTTAAACAGAATTGGGTGCGTCTGATATGGTTATAAATAACGTCACTTCTTACACTATTATCTTTTTAATGTCTGTCTTATGGTATCATTTTTTTTGTATATAATATTTTTGAAACCAAAGTTATGTTCTAAAAAAAGCCTTTTGTTAGAGTGACAACGGTAAAATGACATTCTTTAAGGATGTTCTGCAGAATCCTCCCTAACGTTAACTGAAAAGTAGAAATGAAATAAACTTTAAGTGCCTTTGTATTTTTAAGTCAAGCTTTAAACCAATGTCTTTTGAGCTGTAATATAAATCCTACTGAATCTCTACAGTTTATCCATGTCCTAGATGTATTGGGGGAGAAAGGTGCAATTTATATGTGTAGGAATTAATGCAATTCGACTCACTTTATCAATAAAGTACATCATGTAACTTAAAGTCTATGGCTTTTTCTCATTAATTATGTGCATGATTGACTGCATTAGCAAGGTAATTAAAACTTGCAGCAATGGACAGCATAACTAGGTGTCAAGTTATCTGAGATTCTGAAAAATTACCGAAAATGTGTTGAGCTGCATTATCATAAGCTCAATGTTCTATTCAGCTATATAAACTAGATGAATATACATTTCTTTATCAGTTGTTTTCTTTGAATTTTTACCGGTGACTTCCAAGAGTAAGCTGAGTATTACACCATTTGTATGCAGCACACTGAGTAACATTGGAATTTAGTTGTAAACATGATAAATTTCACAATGTTATTTGGAATGACTGTTTGGCATAGTGATGTAAAATTTTGCAAACTACCAAGTCGTAATGATTGGATATAGGCGTGGCTGTTTTTGAAGTACCATATTCAGTCCTTGATTTAACAATATATAATTTATTTACAACAATTTCAGGTTGAATTACTATACATACCTTTCTGAAATGTCATAGATATATATACATAAGGCCAAGTAAATACTTGAAAGCACTTAGAAACGAATTTCCAAAATTCTACCCACAAATCCATATCATTGTCCAAAAAGTACAGAAAAATCTCCCTCAGAAGATTTTCCTTGCCACAAAAGTTTGACAACAATTTACATCGACATTAACAAACACAAAATGTTAAAAAGACGACAACCAAAAGAAAAAACAATACAATTATACAATTGCATAAGCGCTGTGGCATGTATTAAATACAGCATTTTTGACTTGCAGAAAGGCAAGGAACATTGACTGAAGGAACTAAGTAGAAAACCATTCACAGGTACACATGTCTATAATTCTCAGTTCACAAGAAAATATTTCAGTCAGAGTGACACGTTTGTTATGTGTGCACACACACGCACAGCCGCACACGCAAACCATCTTGACACTGAATAGTAATGAATGACTAAAACGTACACTTATATAAAATCCAACATTTTGCTATCACCTTGCACCTTGAAACAATGAACCCTCAACGAATTGAGCACAGACGCGGTTGCACAGTAGTTCCACAGCAAGCTATCTGGACCAGAAAGTGTTCAAACATTCACCATCCATCCGTGCAGTATGTCGTAATTCAGTCGGACACACCAAATTAAGTGAACATATGCTGATGTGTGGTACATTACATGGCTGGTAAATTACAAGTACATTATTGAAGTGTGCTTCGACGACACATCTAAGACAATGACAGGGGCGCTATGATATTCCGGAAAAACAAAACACAATCTGACTGTACAACTGCCGTAGCCCATCCAAAGAAAGCTGCGTAACACTTGCTTGCCAGTTTTTAAGAAGAATCCATCTTAGTTCCAGTGTGTGATATTTACTAGGCATGTGTTAAATTTTTTCCACCTTGTGTTTAAATGCTTACAATATATAGAAATATCAGGTAGACGTATGCAGGGTAAGGACAAACAAAACATTTATAGAAACCTCCTGTAAAACAGTCTCAAAAACCTCTTAACACTGCAAAAGTCGTCACTGCTAGATCGCCAAAGAACAGTAAAGAGGCAAACACGTCACGGTTTACACTTGACAAAATGTTCCGCCACTTCTCTTTTTTTTGGCTTGTTATTAAAATAGAATTTACATGTCTTTACAAAGTGATAAAATAAACTTTGACATATTTTTGTTACTGCTTGAACAGATAGCGTGAAATGGCCACTGAGATGATATAGCGAGGATTAGAGCCACATGTCGTTTCTTTTTTAGTTCTGACTTTGATATCAGAATTCTGACTTTAAACTCAGAACTCCAAAAAAAATACACGTAACGCCCTAATCCTCTTCCGTATCCACCGTAGGTCAGCGCTTGGTTCCAATCCTGTATGTCGTAGAGTGACCTTCAGTGACCTTGGTTCCTTACAGGTAGCCTACCCATAACTCTGACTTTAATCTCAGACTTCTGAGATTAACCTCAGACTTCTGACTTTAAACGCAGAACTCAAAATAGAAGCATCACATGTGGCCCTAATCCTCTTCCGTACGAAAGCCGTGGGTTTTTTGTGTGATTAGATGTGCAGCAGAGAAGACGCACAGGGACAGAGAGGCAGATGCTACGCGCTACACGCCAACGGAACCAGAATGCTGAAACGACATAGACATGAATACAATATAAGCCTGTAGTAGCCTCAACTGGTATTCATTCAACTTTGGTTACCAATTATGCTGATATACAATATGTAAAGTGACAGCACAGAGCTAGAATAGAAAAAGTTATTTACATATTTGATGACTTATTACGTGTGAGAGAAAAGCAAAGCTTTGTTTTCAAGGTGACATTTGTTGGTGTTTATCTCAAAAAAGGAATTAAGTGGATGCTTCTACAAAAATGACATGGAAAAAGGGGATTTGGTGTGGGATGGACTACAACATGTCTAATAGTGCCTAATATGTTCGACATATCAAATCTAGTGGTCAACGTTGAAACTGACTGAGGAGAATCATGTTGGATGGACTTAAGGGATGCAAAGCTCACACTTGGACTCTTCTTAACTTTACAAAAATAAATAAAATGAATAGATAACAATAATTATGGTTTGAATTGGTATACCCCGACACATTGGAGCAAAAACAAACAAAAAATAAAAGTTCAAGTTATTTCTCCGCACACCTTAAAAAAAAACAGAACAAATGTACATTCTAAACATCTTGACAATCATTAAAACGCACTCCTGATAGTCAGTGAGGGTGGGGGCCGTGGCGGGCCGGGCGCTGGGATCGAGGACTCTCTGTGGACGTTTTAAACAGTGGGGAGCTCTCTCTCGTTCCAACGTTTGATAGACAAGCAATCCTGAGGCAGGGGAGGGAGAGAAAGGGCTGAGAACAATGGCTGATTCAAAAAAAGTGCTCCTTTTTACCTATGACATTTACACCACTGCAGCAGCAAGCAACCTTGAGGTCTGCGCATGTGTGTGTGTGACGGAGGACGCGTGGGCCACCGCACCGTCCATGCTAAATAAAACCCAGGAAAGTAAGAAATGAGCCACACGATTGAGAGCAAACCAACTGCTCGTGTGTCTGTGTGTGTGCATGTATGTGTACTTGCATTAATATCCTGGATCACTTCCGCTATCTTGGCAATAAAGGCAACAACAAAGGACTTCTTAAGCATTTTCAACTGGCAGAGGCATGGCGTTGCGGAATGGGCCCCGTGCTGCGAGAGGCAGGCTTTGTTTGCATCACATTCATAAGTAGACATGTGATCTACTCTGCCAAACGGCACCATAGAGATTCAAACCAATAAACGCCTTTTGAATTATGAAATAAGGCGGCATGACTTAGGAAACCCTTTCTGCATGTTAATCATTTTGGTAAAGATAATTTGTGGGCAGATTTTCTTCGGGGCGAACACTCTGCATTATTCATAATGAGTGTTAAAAAATGGCAATGCAGTATTTCCTTGCTTTTGGCTGTGTCTCATGTTTAACATCTTCTCCCCGACAGTATTAATGTAATCAGGGGGAGATGCTATATTGTAGAAATGACTTGGGGAGGGATGCGCATTAATGCAGCCAGGGAGGCTTTATAGCCTTGTTGCTCTGCTTATAAACGGCGGCGGCAGGAAGTTGAACAGAAAACAAGACCATCTGACGCATTGGGCTGAGTGCTCGCTCTGAGATGAACGGGGTTCATCAAAGTCGCACACTCTGAAAGACAAAAATGGCAAGTTCCGAGACGGGGCTTCTTCAGTGAAGTAACTCACTCTTCCCCTTCCCCCTCCCTCCTCGAGAGTTTGGGTTACTAACGGACCCAGACGACACCGAGATCTGCCAAGCAATCTTACAGAATCAAGATCTTACAATCACACTAGTGATACCGGCTTGACTTTTTTGGGGAAATAAAAACAAAACAAAAACGAACAGAGAAGGAAGAAAACAAATAAGATGAGACACGCGCTCCGAGCGTGACATAAAATCTATTTTTCAAGCTACAAGTCTGTGCCGCGCTACTGCCTCACCCCCCCCCCCCCCCTCGACCCCCCATCCCCCCCTCCCGGCCCCCTGTGTTTGCAAACAGTGAAAGAAACACAGGGGTGTGACACACATGTTCGCCGTCATGGAGTGCACAGCGGGGGGGAGGTCACAGGCCCCAATGACCTTGTTATGAACGGGTTATGTGTCAGAGCGAGGAGGAGGAGGGGGGCGTTCAAAACCGACGAGGCAGCCGACTGCATGAGAAGCATGTTTTCTGTTGCAACGTACAGCAGTTTTTTTTCTGCATACACACCACATCTTACCGCGTCCCTTTCCGTGATGTTTAAGGATAAAATCATCATCGATGGGCATATTGCTTCTCTCAAGCCATATGTTGAATATCTGCATATGTAGGTAATCTTTCATTCCAATCACAAAGGTTTTTTTTTTTGGGGGGGGGGCTTGTGAATTCCATTACTTCTCCGTTAGAGATTCCTATTTAACAGGAAGGCTCCTATCCGTCGTCTATGGGGGGTGGGGTCACCTTTCTGAACAAGACTGGACAAGTTTTCGGGCTCTCTCGTTTAAACCAAGTTCACCCTCTCCAATTCAGTTTTGACAAAAAAACCCAGATAATAATATCAACAATAACAATATAAAAGCACTTCTTCACTATTCCTCCACTGTTGCTGAAACAGTTGTCATATAGTTATTGTCCAGTTGCTGTTGCTGCTTCCGTCGTCTTTCCTTTCCTTCGGACCAGCTCTTCTCTTCCTCGTTCTCTGGGCTAGCACTCTCCATCGGAGACGAGGAATATCATGGCCTCCTGTTTGCCGATGTCGGCCATGACGGTGGCCAGCTGGTTGATGTTGCCGCTGTGGAAATGTTGTGCCTCCCATAGGTCCAGAATCACAGAGGTTGGGCTCGCGTTGGAGGCAAAGAAACTCATGTGTCTGTGAGGGAGAGAGAAAGAGAGAGAGAGAGAGAGAGAGAGAGAGAGAGAGAGAGAGAGAGAGCAAGAGCGAGAGCGATAAGAACAAAAGACAACAAAAGGCAGGCTTATATTGAATCATGCTATGTACACACACATCCAATTTTAGCGTCACTTGTGGCTTCTTGACACACAGCCTGCTACCAAAGCGTTTCATCTATCATTTTGTTGTCGTTCTTTGGGATTTTTGCAGCAAAGCACACTGCCACCAGGGCTCTACTCTATTGTGGGTTTTGCCTCATCCCTTGATATTGCATCAGTGTTAAGAAACACAATGTGGAGGCATACGACGTCGTAAAATAACCTGAACACTGCAGAAGTCATCACTGCTACATCGCCAAAGGACAGTGAAGAGGCAAATGTGTCACGGTTAAGACTTGACAAAATGTTCCAAAACACACTTTTTATTTTATTTTTCATTTGGAAACCTTTCGGCGAGGCCCAGCTGGCTCGCCATGACTCTTCCTCCACATTTGATGTTGAAATTGCCCCTAAATCCCTCCTAGTGCATCCCAGACAGACGGAAGTCCGCTCTTCGGAAGCGACCTTTACCATTCTTGGGAAGCCAACCTTTGCAACTGAATCCAATCAATGACAACAAAGCAGAGGTGCCAGCAGCTGTATATTTGATGTTGAGGGGGGGAATGGATCCCGGCGGTGCCTGAAGAGACGTGTTCGATCTAATGGCCTTTTTCTGTTCTCCGACTGTCTGGCTGCTTATCCGTCGTGTAGGGACGCCCTGGACCACCAGTGTATTAAAGGCCCGTTGAAGCTTTAGCCCCCAAAGTGTGTTTGTGAAGCACACCTGTCCTCCCTGGTGAACGTATGTATATATAGTGTCTCTCTCTGTGTGTGTGTGTGTGTGTGTTGTGTGTGTGTGTGTGTGTGTGTGTGTGTGTGTGTGTGTGTGTGTAGTGGTGTGTGTGTGTATGTGGTGTGTGTGTGTAGTGGTGTGTGTGTGTGTGTGTTGTGTGTGTGATTGCGTTTGTGTCTGTGTAGGTGTTTGTATAAATGTGAGTATGTTTGTGTGTAAAGGTGTGTGTGTTTGTGTGTGTGTGTGTGTAAAGGTATGTGTGTGTGTGTGTGTGTGTGTAAAGGTGTGTGTGTGTGTGTGTGTGTGTGTGTGTGTGTGTGTGTGTGTGTGTGTGTGTGTGTGTGTGTGTGTGTGTGTGTGTGTGTGTGTGTGTAAAGGTGTGTGTGTGTGTAAAGGTGTGTGTGTGTGTGTGTGTAAAGGTGTGTGTGTGTGTAAAGGTGTGTGTGTGTTGTGTGTAAAGGTGTGTGTGTGGTGTGTGTGTGTGTGTGTGTGTGTGTGTGTGTGTGTGTGTGTGTGTGTGTGTGTGTGTTGTGTGTGTGTGTGTGTGTGTGTGTGGTGGGCAGATATATATAAAAAAGTACTAAAAGGCACAGTCCTTTGATTTTACCTTGAGAAAGGTCACAGAGATTAGAGTGTGAGACCTTCATCTCTCCCTATCTTGTTTTGCTAGTGCAGAGAAAGCCACGGGCATAAATAATACAGCGCTAAAAACATGGAGTTGATGAATATGTTTGTCTTTCAAAGAGACAATCTCCGATAATATATAATGCGCTTTAGCCGTTTTTGTGCCCATTGATGCGTCGTGTCCCTGCGTAGATGAGAAGGAGAAAATGCTTCGGCATGCAATATCCGTCAAAAAGTTCCTTTTATGTGACTTAATAGTCACATAAAAATGAATGTTCTTCCGCCGCGATGAGTTGCTACCGTCCCAATTTGAATGGGCGACATTTGGAGTCCGTGAGAATCTAGCCTATTAAAAAAAAAACAATCAAACATTTTATGTCTGCGTGTGTGCATGTGTGTGTGTGTGTACAGTGTTCAGCAAGGGAAATGGAGACGCATATAGAAGGCTCACAGCGTGGAGCCCTTTCGAATGGAATCACTGGGTCGATTTGGATGACGGTGCCACCGGACAGTGTAGAAACAGAGGAGTCGTTGCTGTTTTCAAGGTATAGGTGAAAATTGATTGCGTGGGGCAAAACATAGCTTATTGCCACCGCACCGTCATCCATCCGATCTATAATTAACCTGGGGGGATAAGCATGATTGGACAAACTGAGTGAGCCTGTTTGATTCAATTACAAGCAGGCTAAATTGAAGGGTAATTGATCAGTGTCCAGCTCCTTCCTCTTCAAGGCTGGTCAATGACCGTACTCAGAGTCCAGACTCCTCTCAACCTTTATCGGTCCGTTTCCGAGCAAATGGGCTTGCAAAAAAAAAAGAGAACACAAAGTAGGGCAGAGGGTTTAAGGGCTAGGTGTGACGACCTCGCGCTCATTATTTTTTGGGTAACCTCGTCCAAAAATAAATAATAAATAGACGGTGATCCATATAAAAAAACGGGTTAAATTAGCTTTTGCTTTTCTGTTCGAACAAGCAACACCACGAGAAACTGAAAATACAATGATGTATAAATAATTCTCATTGAACTTCCCCGAGGTAGCCTCGCAAATTAGTGCTCGGCCATATCAGCGAAGGTTGCGCAGGTTCAAATGTGCCGCACGTTTCACAACGAATCGCTCAGATGACCAACTTGATATCCCTCTGTTTCTTACAGAGGTAAGGGGGGGGGGGGGGGCGGGGTTATGCTTCCTTAACATAAGCCAATCGTACTTTCTATTCACGGTTGGTGTTGATCTTTTGGCTGAAACACCGATTTTATTATCGTGGTGTTATGAGGCCTTTCAAAGTGTCTAATATTGTGATATCGATACATATGCTATTCCCATGAAAGGGTTGGTGAGAGACTTCTGAGTCTGAACAGACTGAATCTCCCATATGGCACCATGTACTGACCACGGTAAGGTTTTTATCATTTTAACCTGTAATGATGTGTCCTTTAATAGTCGTTGCCAAAAAACATTACTGAAAGCCCATATCGATATTACTGGTTAAGAATAAATATTTATTGAGAACAGATACAGTTAAATGATCTCAATACTGTTCAGGGTGCGAACGATTTAAGTTACGAGATAAGTTAAGTCCTTATTATCCAACCCCGTTCTTGGAAGTGTATTTAAAGGAGTTCAACATCAACCTATTAACGGGATTCAAAAAAACAAGGCTTTAATCACTTTCTTGTTGGGCCATGATTTATTTTTAGAGCGATCTGATTGGTTGAAAAAATGAATTCATTTCAAGCTATCTGATGGTAGAAAAAATATATTTCGACCAATGAGATCCCTCAAAATAAATGGATTATTTTCTTCCTAGCTGGTACAGTTCATCTTGACCTAGTTGGTAAAGGCCATGGTAACCTAGTTAGTACAGGTCATAGTAACCTAGTTGGTAAAGGTCATGGTAACCTAGTTGGTAAAGGTCATGGTAACCTAGTTGGTACAGGCCATGGTAACATAGTTGATACAGGTCATAGTAACCTAGTTAGTCAGGTCATGGCGACCAGTTGGTGGAAATGGTAACCTAGTTGGTACGGGTCATGGTAACCAAGTTGGTACAGGTCATGGTAACTAAGTTGGTCAGGTCATGGTAACCTAGTTAGTCAGGTCATGGCGACCAGTTGGTGGAAATGGTGACTTAATTGGTACAGGTCATAGATACCTAGTTGCTAAAGGTCATAGAAGCCTATTTGGTGAAGGTCATGGTAACCTAGTTGCTAAAGGTCATAGTAACCTAGCCCCTACCCTGGGAGAGGAGACCCACCTGTCCAGCTTGAGTCTCTGCGCCAGCATCCTCCAGTCGGCCCCGTTGGGACAGGGCGTGTCCAGGCTGCTGCAGATCTTCTGCCGGATGAGGTACGGTATCTGGAAGGCGCTGGGCCCGGCCAGAGCCGTGCTGCTGCTGTCCATCAGCAGGAACTCAGAGTCCACCGCCCGCGTGTCCTGGTGTGTGTGGGGGAGGGGGGGGGTTGGTGTTTACAGGGTGGAAAGAAGAGAAATCGATCGGATCCATAGCCGTGCAAACAGTCCGAGAAAGGCCACGAATGGGCGGGCATCTTTGCTAATTGATCAGCTACAGGTGACTTGCAAGCTATTGTATCACCTTCCCCTCCCCACCACACACACACACACACACACACACACACACACACACACACACACACACACACACACACACACACCACACACACACACACACACACACACACACACACACACACACACACACAACCGTACAAAGACATAGCCATGGTTACACCACGGTGCCACACCACCGCCACACTATGTGTGAAACTGTACGGGTAGTAGATTGTGTGTGGGCGTAATTGAGTTGACTCCACGGAGCCCAACCCTTTCGCTGGGTCGGGGCCAAAGCGGGCGGGGTTACCTTGGCGATGTTGAAGTCCAGGCCAAAGCTCTGGCCCTCCCCCTCCACCTGCCAAACGCACAGCTGGCAGCTGAGCTGGCAGGTGGCCAGGCTGAGGCGCTCCAGAGTGAAGGTGCAGTGCAGGTACCGCTGGGAACCGTTCCAGATGTGATAGAACGGGATCTCCTGTCGAAAGCAAAGGGGTAAATTAAATATATAAATAAATTAAAAAGGGAAAAAAACACACACTCGCAAACGCGGCGGCAGTCACAGCGAGGCTGCCTGTTCGCATTACGGTATAACAAGACCGCCTGCTTCAATCGCTCCGCTGCCGTCATTAATTATACCGACGGTGTCTGCCGTCGTTTGGCTTAGGCGGCTAAATATATCCCCTGTGTTAAAATAAAAGTGACGGCGGGGACTTTTATGTTAAAGGGGAGCGGGTGAAAAAAAAAACAACGAACCACTGTTCCCTTCGCCATCAATAATTTATTTTGAGCTGTGCGACTTGTCCAAAGTCATTAGCGAGCCGATCGCGTTTTGCACAGCGGAAGGTAATGCATCATTACTATCTCAGGGAGACACAGGGGGAAAAGTTGTTCATATTTCCTTTTGTTCGCAAGTTGTTTGAATCAGCTTGTTTGTATAAATGCAAATAAGTGGGTTCCTTGGCGGGGCTTCAGCAGGCGCTTACTGTGTGTTGCATGGGTTGAATCAGCAGCTCTCCACCTTGAATTAGCCAGGCTCAAAATTCCCTGACAAGAACGAGGCCTATATATATATATATATGTGTGTATTTATTTATATATTTATTGATTTAACATCAGCACAAGTAGTATTACTATGTGGAACTGGATACCCTCTAGAAAAAATATGCAGCAAGGGTTTGATAATATTTATTCAAGTCTCTCTCTCTCTCTCTCTCTCTCTCTCTCTCTCTCTCTCTCTCTCTCTCTCTCTCTTCTCTCTCTCTCTCTCTCTCTCTCTCTCTCTCTCTCTCTCTCTCTCTCTCTCTCTCTCTCTCTCTCTCTCTCTCTCTCTCTCTCTCTCTCTCTCTCTCTCTCAGGGCTCATTTGCATATCCCCAGGGTGAACAGGTAACTCTGGCAAAACCAGAGCTCAGCCTCCCCTGACTCACACCACCCTATCCACCACCATTTCAGCAGCAAGACTAAATAAATAAATATAGGTCGGATTGGTCCTACAGTTCCATACGGTGACCAAGTGGGGGCACTGTTACCCAGCCACAATGCCAACGGAGAAAGAAGCACGGGTTCATAGAAGAAGAAGGAGAAGAAGATGGAAAAAAAGTATTCATGGGGCTCCTGGGAGTGTCTTTTCTGACCGCACTGCTGAGAGGGGAATAACAAGTCCAAATGAACAGGAATCAGCCTTTGTTCCGGTTGCATTGTTGCTGCTGCATTTGTGCAGCGGTGTGTATGTGTGTGTGTGTGTGTGTGTGTGTGTGTAAGTGCACGTGCGTGCGTGCGTGCGTGCGTGCGTGTGTGTGTGGGGTGGGGGGGGGGGGGTTTCTCTTTTGGGACCTGGTGCTCAATGCACACATTGCATCAAAAAAAGCTGTTCTATATCCCCCCCCCCCCCCCCCCCCCCCCTCCACGCACTCCATCCTTACTACCACCACAGCGGTTGGAGGGAGGGGAGTTTCAGGGTTGTAGAAGTTATGGATATTAACGTGGTGTTCTATATTTCATCCCAGCGCCGTTATAGGTCCTCCTTTAGAAACGGGCAGCCGGTATAATCAATCACGCTGCTGCAGCTTTGGGCTCACTGCACACACTAATGCACACACGGCATAGGAGTGTATGGTTTTTCCATGAGGGCGCGCATGCATAGACGAACGTGCAAACACAAACCAACACAACACTACAGAAAGGCCTCGGTGCATGGCTAAAAGGTTTACTTGCATTCCAAGTCAAACCAGGTTATTGGTTCATTGGTACTGTCAAAACTAAGCGATGGCTTTAGAGTCCCTGGAAGCCAAAAATCTGTAGGTTTGTTTGGTTGTTGTTGGCATTCAGAGTACCCAGTACAGTTTAGTGCAAAGCAATATTAACAGTCAATCTGTAGGCAAAGGAGTGACCTCACACCAATTGACCAATGGCAGTCATGATAAGCCTGATCACCAACATCATCCTGTTTGTCCCGGTCTCGCCCCCACACCAACCCCCCTCGAACGATCATACGATCAACAAGGGTGTCACTAATAACCCTAATTATGGGTCGACCACTTTCATGTACCAGGGCACATATAACTACTGAAGACAAGGCTGCTACCCGTGCTCTAGTTCATGAAAGGAGCGTTCCCATAATTAGTGTAATGAGTGACCCCTGTGAAAAAACTGTGTTGAAATAAAATTAACAAAATACTCGACTCAATCTCTAATAACGTCCCGAACCTTGAATTTATGAAAAACCTTTCCCAGTTTGGATTCGGGTGACTTCAAAGTATTTTAATTATAAATTGAATTTAATAAAAACTAATTCAGTGTTGATGATAATGATAAAAATAACAACGATAAAAATAATAATCACAACAACAAACGATCAAATCATCAAAAAACAATCTTGAAAAAACAAACCATAATGGATGAGCTGGATAAATAGTCAAAGGGAGGCGAGGAACAAAAGTGAACGTAAGTGACCCTTCAGGAGCCAGCCAATCTGTTCCATCTCTGTGTGCGTCTGCATTTGAAGTGACCCCTGTGACCCACTCAGGGGCCCCGGGTGGCGGTGTGCGCACCTGGTAGCCGGCCAGCAGCTTGCTCCTCCAGTGAGCCTGGGGCATGTCGTGGATGGACAGGCGCAGGTTGTGGTAGCTGTCTTTGAACAGGAGGAGGTGTGGCTCGTCTATCAGACGTCCCCCGAGCTGACGCTCCATCTGCATCACCTCCTGATGGGGGGGGGGGGGGGGGAAGAGAGAGGAGAGGAGGGAGCGCGAGGAGCGGGGGGAGAGCGAGAGGAGCGAGAGAAGAGAGAGAGAGAGAGAGAGAGACGGAGAGAGAGAGAGAGAGAGAGAGAGAGAGAGAGCGAGAGAGAGAGACAGAGACAGAGAGAGAGAGAGAGAGAGAGAGAATGGGAGATAAAGAGAGGGAGGGATGGATAGAGAATGGAAGAGAGAGAGCGAGCAAGCGAGCGAGAGAGAATAGTAGGAACAGATGGATAGAGCGAATGGGAGAGAGAAATAAAGAGATCCATCAGTTCTGTCTGTTCTGCATTCCACCATCCAAGGTGATTGGGATGCATCGATTACAACCATTGGTACATGTGTGGCTAATGCATGCTCAGTGCACACATTCAAACTGACGAGCCACCACATGTCTGGACACAGGCACATTCACATTAAGGGAGAGAGGGGCGGGGCTTCAAACACACACCTGGTGTTACTGCAAATGACCACTGCACACTAGACTGCATTATATCACATCGGTGATCAAATGTCACATCAAGGTCACCGCCCATGACTACACTGGCTCGGTGTGTGTGTGCGTGCCTGTATAAATGTGTGTGTGTGTGTGCGTGCCTGTATAAATGTGTGTGTGTGTGTGTGTGTGTGTGTGTGTGTGTGTGTGTGTGTGTGTGTGTGTGTGTGTGTGTGTGTGTGTGTGTGTGTGTGTGTGTGTGTGTGTGTGTGTGTGTGTGTGTGTGTGCCTGCGTGTGCCTGCGTGTGCCAGCGTGCCCCAAGGTTACTCAGAATTGCATTAGCATGCAAATCTAGAAGGCAGGCCTGCCTACTAGCTACCTGGGCTGTGATGGAGTAAGTGAATAAGCCATTAGTCAAGCGCTCGTTGTTCTCGCATGGCGAATCTCCTTAATTTCATCTTTGTTTTCGTGCCAGGAGAGATTTGTAAATGCATGCTTAATGTTTTAATCTCTGTGGGACCTGCTCACTGGACCATTTGTTGCCGTCCCACTGACCATCTGGGAGGGGATGATTACATCCGATGGCCCTGCCACTGATCTATCAATTTATCTTCAGCTACTGGTTTCATGGCAAGCCCAGGTCCCGTCGGGATTCAAAACCTCTCCAGGACCGCACCATCAACCCTCTGATCGCAGGAGCCAGTTACAAGAGAGAGAAAAATCTAAAAGATTGAAAGTCGAAGCTAGAACTAAGGGATGACCTTTAAAGAATTACATAAAGCATGATCACCTTCTCATAAAAGAAGGAAAACATGCTTGAGAGAGAGAGAGAGAGAGAGAGGAGAGAGAGAGAGGAGAGAGAGAGAGAGAGTGAGAGACGTATGATGAGAGAGAGGAGAGAGAGAGAGAGAGAGAGAGAGAGAGAGAGAGAGAGAGAGAGAGAGAGAGACTGTATATGCTATGGCATTTTGGACACATTTTCCAAAGAGAGGCTGTGCGATGTGTGAAAAAGTAACGGCCATATGTTGAAGTGCATTCAATGACCACAACAAGGCTGTCACTGGTATGACTCGAGCAAGAGATGCCTAATTAAAATGGAGAACGGCAGGGATTTCTATCTTTGCACTCCACTGATTCAATTTTCTGCACCCTTTCCCTGAAACGGAACGTAGCCAATTCAAATTGGACTGGAAAGGAAGCTGTTAATTATCCATTTGGAATCTTTACCTGCCTTGCTGCCGTTTTCCCTGGAATGGGCCGTTTTCATGTTTTCCCCGCCTGGATTGGACTGTGAATCCAATTCACTGCTTCACTAATTACCGTGTTTGCCTGGCTCTAATCTCCCTGTTCAAATGGAGGATTGTTTGCCATGAGGTGTGCATACTGTCACCATTAGCATATTCCATCTCCCGCATATACGCCACGGGATGTGTAAGTCGGAACAAAGGAGGGTTTTGCAGGTGAAATGTATTCGGCTCGAAACGCAGTGCTGCTCACGTGCTCGCTCTCGGTCTTAAGCGCCCGGAAAAACGCGGGATTCTGGGAAGCCTTAGCTGCTAACCCAGGCCTGTTCAACCCAGAGTGAAAGGTCGAACAACGGCTCCCAAATCAAAGTGCCCCTTTTCTAACAGAGTTAATACCGGCGGGCCGAGCGTACTCCCAGCACTCGCTGCATGTTTCTCACATGAAAGGCACTTCCTGTCTGCTTTTTCTGCAGAGCCTTTTTCGGTTTAACCACTTCTTGAGTGCGATCATTCGTTAGCGACGATTAGCATTGCAAATGGAGACCGGCGGTGCTTTGCTCGGGACTTTGACCCAGTGGTGGATCCGCGGGCTCGGTAACACGGGGGAAGACAGTCGAGTGCCAATTATCCTATTAGCAGCCTCTGGCTAGTGGGCATGAATACCAAGTCGGCTGTCTAGCACTGGTCACTCTTCGAGAGCCGGTGCGACAGATTTACACTCCAAACAAGGCCCTGCGACATACCTCGTCTCTCTCGGATACAAACACTGAATTATTTAGTTTGAGATGCGGGCCGGGCAGGTGGGATAATACATTTTTTTTCCCCCTGCCATTGGCACATCCGCGTTTTGGTGCGAGAGTGTGTATGGGAATGGTTATATGTGTGATTGTATGTGGGGTAAGAGTGAGACGTGTGCTTCTGTCTCTATATCTGACATATGTGTGCGTGTGTCAGACGCGTGTGTGTACGCGTGTGTGTGTGGCACAACTGTGTGTTATTGTGAGCATGTGCAAGGGAAAGGAGGTGCGTGTGGGATTGTGTGTGTGTGACGTGTGTGGGACGTGTGTGTTTGTGAGACATGTGTGTTTATTGTGTGTCTGAGACGTGTGTGTGTGTGTGTGTGTGTGTGTGTGTGTGTGTGTGTGTGTGTGTGTGTGTGTGTGTGTGTGTGTGTGCATGCGTGTGATGTTCGTGTGAGCCACGTGTGTGTGTGTGTGTGTGCTGTGCGCGCGTGTGTGTGTCGGGGCTCCGACGCAGCATATGTCTGGGACTGAAAGAGTAATGGCCCTTTTTACGCCCCATTATCCCGTCAGCCGATGACAGTGTGTGAGGGAGCTAATGGATGAGATGCCCATTTTGACCGTATTATTTACACTTTCTGTGGGGAAAACAACGGCCTGCTTTGAATCAGCGCTATCAAATCACAAATTAATCACCAACCAAGAGTGGCCTCGGCGCGTTGGGCGATAGAGAGGTGGAGAGGGAATGAAGGGCCGCGCGTGGCTCGCTGCACGGTGACCCTGTGATAACAGGGAGGACATTAAGATGCATGGCATGGGCCACAAGTCCACAAGCTCAGCCCTGTCGGAGAAAAAAACCCTTTTGTTCTGACGGAATTAAAGATAGCCTGTGGTGGGTGTGTGTGTGTGTGTGTGTGTGTGTGTGTGTGTGTGTGTGTGTGTGTGTGTGTGTGTGTGTGTGTGTGTGTGTGTGTGTGTGTGTGTGTGTGTGTGTGTGTGTGTGTGTGTGTGGAGACTGTGGATTTAGAGGCAGGCATGGCCAAGACCACCCCCTGACATTCAATGCGGCTGGCAAACAGGAAGGGGGAGAGGAGGGGGGGGGGGGGAGGGGGGTGGGAGGAGGCGGCGGCAAGATGGATGAAACAGCGAGGGGAAGCTGAGAAAGAGAAGTGGGGGACGACAAAGGCGACTTTAACATTTGTGTCTGCGGGTCACTAGAGTGGCCGGCTTAAGCAAAAGCGATAACAGGATTACTGCAATCATGACCACAGTTTTCCACATTCTCCCCAACCCCTCCTCAAACCCGCCAACACCACCATCCCTCACCACCTTCCTCACCCCCCCCCCCCCCCCCCCCCCTTCTTGTGCTCTTTCTTTCCAAGCTCCTCCTCCTCCTCCTCCTCCTCCTCCTCCTCATTCCTTCATCCCCTCTGCGCGGGGGCTCAGTCGAGGCTGGGCTCAGCGCTGTGCCCATGAGCCTGACTGGAGTTCCTCCCCCCTCCCGGTCCACCAGGGACCACAACAAGAGAGACACTCTGGGGGAAGAGCTAATCTCTACGGGCTGGCGCTGACAGAAAGAGGTTAGCTAGTGCACCAAACGCCCTCTTTACAGCCCAAACAGCCGGCCAGAGGGATGCTTCCAAGGAAAAAGAGAGAGAGAGAAAAAAAAAACATAAAGTCCAAACACGTCAAGTATTAACGGTGGCCCGGGGAAAACGTCGGAAGCCCCCGGATCAAAACGTCCTAAACTCGGGCAAATGTCGCGTCGTGACATTTGCCGTTAAACCGCAAGGTCACGTATTATACATGTTTATGGTTTCTGGCTCGCGTCGCGCGAGTAATCTCAGCTGACTTCCCAAAGCCACGAGGGTCTGAACTGGATGTGACAGGAAGCCCAGCTGCAGTTTAATCAGTTAATTAGTCAGGGCTACGAGGCAGACGCGGCGTCCGGGGAGAGGGGTAGAGCGGCGCCGAGATTCTTCGAAGCTTTAATATCGTCATAACCTCCCCGTCACCCCCCTCCCCCGACGACCGTGGTGCGCCACCCCCGTGGATCAAAAAACGATAGAGGGGCGACCAAAACAAAAACAAGTCTCCATTCATAATGACTATCCATTCTGGGAGCTGCTCTTTTGAAGCTCGTGCCTCTGTGTGTACGCGGGGGTGGGATAGGTACTATACGTCTCTATGGGCTCCATAAATCTAGGCATTTGTCAGTGAGACACGACAGGCTTTTCCTCCTCTGACGGAGAGTCTATCAGTCTCGGGGACCAGTGGCTGTGCCCGCTACAGTCAAGTCTGATTAATAACCACGTATAGAAGGAGCTCGAGCGACGAGTTATGAATGGCCGTTGTGGTGGTAGAAGACGGGGGGGGGAGAAGAGGCACCACAGTGCCCGATAAATAACAGAAGACGGAAAAATGACGAAAATATTACGTGGATACCATTTTTCAGCCGGGCATATTGATGAATCTGACTTTTTTTGTTTTACTTAATGTCGGCAATTACTATGCCGCGCTCGGGACCGGTTATTGATGGGGTAAATCAGGCCAATTATATGAACAATAACACACTTTATGCAGATTAGTGAAGACCGGTGAAGCCCCAATTGAAGACGCAACATGAACAATAGCGGGAGAATGGGAAAGAATATGACAACTCAAAAGAAATTAGGGGCCGCTATTTCCACTGAGTGAGGACCTTCCACCGAATGCACATCCCATAATACGAACACATTATCTCGATTTAGGAGAATAAAAAGGAGAAAAGATGCAGCCATTATCCCTATTACATGAATATTGAAGTCATGAAGCATGAGTTTTATAGGGCTTAATTACAGGGCTGACACTACAAAGGGAAGAGAGAGGAAGGTTTCCACAACAACGACAAACAGCCACGAGGGTGTCAAGGAGCTACGCCATCAATTAACCGCTAATGTCGTTTTAATATCCTCCAAATAAAGAATTGAAGTATACACACTCTTAATTGGCTTAACGGGAGTGGATGGTTCCAGAACGCGCCCGTACGGTCTGCCGTTTTTATTGTGCCGTTTCGTTTTTTCGTCTCTGGACAGGACGGGGCGTAAAAAGGACATGAAAGCAGGGGGAAAGTGAGAGTGGACGTGACTGACGTGTTGGCATGTGGACCACAGGTTTGGACTGCAATCAATAAGCAACTCTGGGTTCCTTCCTGCATAACTAAACAGGAACCCCCCCTTTATCCCCGTTCTGCCCCCACCACGGGTGGACCCGGGTGCTGGCATGGCCGGGCATCAGTGATGGTAGAGTCCAGTCTGAACTGGTCTGCAGCCAAGGGGTGTGTGTGTGTGTGTGTGGGGGGGGGGGGGGGGCATTACAAAGGAAAAGGAGAGGGAGGCCCCAGAGGGAGGCCCTGGTGGGCCCGGTCCCGGGCCATGCCAGAACCTCCTTGGCCCGGTTCTTCAAGCACTGGACGCACATTAAATATTAAGGTTATTGGTCCCGGCAGGGCCCGTCCAACATACGGCAGGCATCAGACAGAAATGTCACCATCTCTCCCTAGCCCCCCGTGCACACTTTGGATCAAAGACAATAACCTTGGCTTTAATCTGCTTTAATTGGGAGATGAGATATCGCAGTGGTGTGTGTGTGTGTGTGTGTGTACTACGTGTGTGTGTGTACTACGTGTGTGTGTGTGTGTGTGTGTGTGTGTGTGTGTGTGTGTGTGTGTGTGTGTGTGTGTGTGTGTGTGTGTGTGTGTGTGTGTGTGTGTGTGTGTGTGTGTGTGTGTGTGTGTGTGTGTGAGTCAGGCTGATAAGCCCTGCCAGAGTAGAGTGACAGACAGCAATCGGTTTGGAGTGCTGGAATCTTCAGCAGGCCTTATAGATATATGGTTTCAAATCCTAGACAACACACACACACACACGCACACACACACGCACACTCCAGACCACCAAGAGCATTCCAATCCAGACCCACCAAGACATCACAGTATCATAGCAGCACTCTGCTCCTCACTCAAGAATATGATGCAGTACTTATGACTAACCAAAGTGACTGAACTAAACCAACAAATGTAAAATTTAACAAGGCCTGGAGGTGTATGAATAACTGAAGGCACCGTCATCAAATAATGCTGCAACCCCCCCCCCCCCCACACACACACACACACACACACACACACACACACACACACACACACACACACACACACACACACACACACACACACACACACACACACACACACACACACACACCTGCTTGGCCACCACCATAACCGGGGTGCAAATCCACCGCAAACGGCGTCCACGGCAACCCGACACAAAATGGTGCATTTCTTAGGAAGATGGTGTTTAGTGATTAGAGGGGGCCGAATGCTCCCGCGGGATGTTTAATCTCCACTCAAAGTGGTTAATGTACTTGCTAAATGAACTGCTCCCCATCCATAATAACACTTAGAGCGGCGAGGAGTCCAGATTACTAAACAGCATGCGGCAGGGGTCGGAGCTTCCTTAAAACGCTCACTTAAACAGGAAATAAATAAAGATACGACGAATCCACCGGGACGGACCGTGGCGATCTGCGGGATTGGGTAGTCTGTGAGTGAAGGAGACCGATGTGAGGGACGTGGGGGGGAGGGAGGGAGGAGGGAGGGAGGGAGGGGGGGAGTAGGGAGAGGAGCTAATGCACTCAAGGGTGCCGAGGGAGACGCGCAGTAAGACGACGCAACAGCGGTGTCAACAAGCTCTCAGAGCGAGGAGAGACAGAGGGTGAGGTGATGGTAGAGCGAGAACAAGCCAGAGTGAGAGAGAGCGAGAGAGCGAGAGAGCGAGAGAGAAGGAAAGGCTTTCACTGCACAAGGCAGCCATTGCTGCCTCCAAAACAGGACAAGCAGGACGCACAAGGTTGTTGAAGCGCGGCCACCGGTCACTGCCGCGTTGGCCCGGTGACATTGGTCGGGTAAAGATGACCTTTGTCGTTATTTACGGCTCGCGGCTTGAAGCAAACTAAACCGGGGACTTCATTTGTTTCGACAAACAGCTCCTTCCCTCGCATGGCGGCCTTGCGCCTCAGGTCTCGAAAATGTCACACCTGTGTGGACACGCAGAGGTCAAAGGGAAGACTTTTGCTACTCGTAGCCACCTTTGTTGTAACTTAAGCATTCTTTTTCCAAGGCTAACTTTTTAACAGTACGACCACAAATGTCTGAAAGACATAAAAAGAGGAGAGCATGGGAAGTGTCACTATTTTTTTCACAACTGGCCACTTCTCCTTGTGCCTGTCCTCAAACTCATCTGCCGCTCCCCTGAACAGTAAATTCTTGTGACCCTCCAGTCCCCCCGACACTACCCTTCATCTGCTTCCCAGAGCCCTTCATAGCGCGCGGGGATGGTCTTGCCTCCGAATAGAGGAAGGCCGGCCAACACAGATATCCTATATTCACAGAAGGTGCTCAGTGTTTGGAAGGGACTCTCGTCCACGCCTGAGGATGGTTGGTTGGTTGGTTGGTGGCCCCATCCAGAGGTGGGTGAACCGGGGTTGGGTGTGTGTGTGTGTGTGTGTATGTGTGTGTGTGTGTGTGTGTGTGTGTGTGTGTGTGTGTGTGTGTGTGTGTGTGTGTGTGTGTGGGGGTTGTCCGAGGGGATGGGAAGCAGCCAGGGTGCAAGGGGAGAGTGGCTGGTGGTAACAGCAAGAGGTTTAGGATAGCCTCTCCTTTTAATTTACTAATTAAGCATGCAAATGAAATCTTAACAGGCTACTCAGAGCGGGCGAACCTCGGGGGAGAGGGGAAGGCATTAGCGGTTGATTATACTTTGTCCGTAAGGATAGAGAGGGAAAAAAAGGACTAGGAAATATGGTTTTGTGCCCACTGAATGGGGGGGGGGGGGGGGGGAGTCTAAGCCCCTGGCAGCGGAGCGGAAACACCGTCTGCATGGAATGAATCAAACATGCCGCATGTACAGGAACAACTTGCTGACGCACACATGTATGCAGACAGATACGCACCCCCGAGCACAGACACGCCCGTATGCAGATCCACATGCTCACACACAAACAAATACCTGCGCAATACAACAGCACAC
>OLKM01000247.1:88478-91751 GCA_900291075.1 Melanogrammus aeglefinus
ACACACACACACACACGCACACCTCGCTTTAAAGACACAGATCTTTTAGAACACAATCAGTGGACTAAATAATGCATGAAAGAGGTACTCAAATTGACATGAAAGAGGACTCCATTGGATTCCTGGCAAAAAAAATAGCAGTTCTTTTTTAAAGAAGAGGAAAAGCTGCGGAAATCCAGTAAATATTGGATTATCGGTATTTCCACCATCGCACCCAACATGTTGTAGAGGACCTTCTGCTTGTGGCGGAAGCACCAAAAAAAAAGCAGAATCACCAGATGCCTACAAATACCTCCTGGACTGTTTCAAAACGAACATTACTTTTTAGACAAAACAACAGAGCGTGCGATGATGAAAAGAAGGAACGGACCCGAAACAAAATCAAGGATAACTTAATCACCGCTGAGACACCAGACCTCGGTTGTTGCACCACAAGGTATCTCCGATGACACACGCCTTGCGTCATCCCAGCGTGGCGGCGGCGGCGGCGGCGGGGGGGTGGTGGGGGGGCCGTGCTGCTTTGGCTCGGCCCCCCCAGTCTAATTTGACAGCCGCAAATTGGACCCACAACATTTTCCCCCCTCGAATCCCATCATGCCGTTGAACTGACTCTTCCCATTAGCCAATCCACCTGAAGAGAGACTATCTCCCATCTGCAGTCTCTATCGCCGTCACTGCCCCCACCACCACCACCGCCGCCACCCGCCGCCACCGCCGCCACCGCCGCCACCGCCACCCACCGCCGCCACCCCCGCCACCCCCACCCCCCCCCCCCCCCCCCCACCCCGCCCCCTCCCTTCCGGCATTGATCGGACCAGACACCATCTTTTGTTAATACAATTAATATTGACACAGTTCATTTCCCATGGAACCTCCGCCGAGGCTCGGCTTTTCCCGCCGTCGTTATGTTTCCACGAGTGTGGCGGAAGAGGGAGGTGGCTCAATTACAGCGGCACTCGATATCCCAAACGTGCACCGCTCATTTCCCTCTCGTCTTCCCTCTGCTGCTGCTGCTCCCGCTGCTGCTCTCCGCCCTCGCTCGCTTTTTTGTCCGTTCCCTTATACAGCAGTTGGTTAACACTCTCAATTTCCTTCTTTCCGACTCCTTTTCCCTTATCTGGGCCCCTTATCCCTTTAATTTGTGCAGCCTTAAAGCACCCTTATCCAACTACTCTTTCCTCTCTCTCTCTTGCTTTCACACACACACACACACACACACACACACACACACACACACACACACACACACACACACACACACACACACACACACACACACACACACACACACACACACACACACACACACACACACACACACACACACACACACAGTCCATTCCAATGTGTCCTCGTTTCTTTTGTGGACAGTGATTGGTGATTCTTTTTTGGCTCCTGTTCTTGTATGACCGCCTATCTCTCTCGCTCTCCCTTGCTCTCTCCCTCTCCCTCTCTCTGGTGAGGGGACAGCCGGTACCGCTAGGCTATATTTGGGACAGCGGATGATTAAAAGTATGAATCTAACCTCCACCTCAGACAGGACCATTCCATGCCCTCAGACACCCCTCCTCCCACACACACACACACACACACACACACGCACGCACACGCGCACACGCACGCACGCACACGCACGCACACACTGAGCCTGAATAATTGATGCACCGTATCGAACATGAAAGAGAAGGTACTCCGAGCACCCCCCGGTAGATGTCAGCGGATGTAGGTTGGAGATGGGCATAAAGATTACCCTAAGTGCGTGTTATTTAGCCTTTTATGTCTGGTTGCGGTTGTACTTGTGTGTGGTCCATTTGTGCGTATAATTTGTGTTGTCTATAAAATTGGTCAATTTAAATGTAAGGGTGAATAATTTTTTTTCCTTCCAGCCATATCAAGACTAAAAATAAATATTTGCAGCTTGTGATGATTTGAAATGTTCTTGGAGTGTATGTGAGGGATTGTGTAATTGGAAGATGCGGTCATATAGGTCAAGCAGCACTCAGAAGCAAGCTTTTGAGGATCAGCAATTTGCTCGGATATCTAACAGTATTGCTGTTTTCGGAAGCACGTTGCCTAGCAACCCCTCTTCGGTTTGGCATTCATTTCACTTAATTCAGACCCAACTGCCGTTATTGTGAATTGCCAACTGCTTTGGGGTCAGAACAACACAGGTTTAATATCACCACAGTTATTTCCCTTGAAAAGACTTCGGAACCAACAGTAATAATAATACAATTGAATAAATACTACTAATAATAATAGCTTTTATTTTTAACACATACTTTCCCCAGTAAAAGACATACTGGGCCGACGTGAGAGCTCAGACAGTAGCATCGCTGGCCAGACGGTGGGCATACTGTCTATCGCCCAGTTGTTTTCCCATTTTGTTTTCCTTTTCCGGTCCTGTGAAGCCACCACAACACGTGTTGCCCGTGACATATCGGGAGGTCCCTGTCAGGTGTAGCAAGCAAAACCGAATCTTGTTTGTCGGCAGCGAGCCACTTCACACAGGGCCCCGGGGCCAAGCCAGTTAAACCATCAACTCCTGCGGGTTTGCAAATTTGTCTCCCGCCCCCGTCCCCACAATCCCCTCCCCTCCCCCCCCCTTGTACTAAAGAGACCTGCCAGGGACCTGATAATACCTCACCTCCCAAGTGCCCTCGTAGTTCTGCTTCTTGAGGCGGACCGCCCAGTTCTCGGGGCAGGCGTCAGAGCAGTGGTCCATGCTCAGTATGACGGGCCGGGTTAAGACCACCCCTGGGGGTCCGCAGCTCACAACAGGACTGAGCAGGGTCTGGCAACCGGCCAACGGTAACCTGCATAGAGCGAGAGCGAGAGAGAGCGAGAGAGCGAGAGAGCGAGAGAGCGAGAGAGAGCGAGAGCGAGAGCGAGAGCGAGAGCGAGAGCGAGAGAGAGAGAGAGAAAAGGCCAGCGATGAGTTATGATGGAGGCTGAGGAAGACTGCTTTAAGCTTATTTCGGGTCATTTCGAAAGTGCAGTCTGGGATATGCAGTTTCCACCGTCCACACCACCACCTATCCATCTTTCTGGTGTGAGGAATAAAGGGATTCTGGTGCCTGGGACGCAACCCGGTGATTATAACATCAAATAACACCAGCAACAACAACAACAAGCCTTTCACAGTATGTGTGTCCTTGTATGTGTGTGTGTGTGTGTGTGTGTGTGTGTGTGTGTGTGTGTGTGTGTGTGTGTGTGTGTGTGTGTGTGTGTGTGTGTGTGTGTGTGTGTGTGTGTGTGTCTGTGTGTGTGTGT
>OLKM01000247.1:91776-101776 GCA_900291075.1 Melanogrammus aeglefinus
GTCAGAGAGTTGGTCCATGCTCAGGTAATGACGGGCCGGGTTAAGACCACCTCTGGGGTCTCGCAGCTCACAACAGGACTGAGCAGGGGTCTGGCAACCGCGGCCAAACGGTAACCTGCTTAGAGAGAGGAGAGCGAGAGAGAGAGGAGAAGAGAGCGAGAGAGGGTAGAGAGAGAGAGCGAAGAGGCGAGAGCGAGAGAGAGAGAGAGAAAAGGCCAGCGATGAGTTATGATGGAGGCTGAGGAAGACTGCTTTAAGCTTATTTCGGGTCATTTCGAAAGTGCAGTCTGGGATATGCAGTTTCCACCGTCCACACCACCACCTATCCATCTTTCTGGTGTGAGGAATAAAGGGATTCTGGTGCCTGGGACGCAACCCGGTGATTATAACATCAAATAACACCAGCAACAACAACAACAACAAGCCTTTCACAGTATGTGTGTCCTTGTATGTGTGTGTGTGTGTGTGTGTGTGTGTGTGTGTGTGTGTGTGTGTGTGTGTGTGTGTTAGGGGGACTCTGTGTGTGTGTGTGTGTGTGTGTGTGTGTGTGTGTGTGTGTGTGTGTGTGTTGTGTGTGTGGTGTTGTGGTGGCGTGTGTTGTGGTGTGTTGTGTAGTGTGTGTTGTGTGTGTGTTGTGTGTGTGTGTGTGTGGTGTGTGTGTGTGTGTGTGTGTGTGTGGTTGTTGTCCGTCTTCATGTTTGTTTGAGTGTGTGTGGGAGTCAGCCTGCTGTAGTGGGAGACAGTGTTTTTTTTGTGCAATTCATTTAAGTTAAAGAGTGCAGGTCTGCCGTCGACGGCGGCGGCGGATGCGTTATTTATTTACATCTCTCCCTTCAGAGCACTGGCACACTGAGCGCTAAAGCCCTCCCCCCGCTAATGGATCGGCGTCGCGTCAAAAACAAACAGCCTAACAGCATCTTGGCAAGCCTGCCGGTTGAGGCATCTGAAGAATACCCACCGTATATCCTCCTTCCTCTGAACAGTGAGATAAATCTCATAGATCTTCCCCCTGGGGATAGCCTCCGGAGGGATGAGCAGGCTGATTCCTAATGCAAATAACAACAGAGAGGGGAGAAGGTGAGGAGGGGGCGGAGGGAGGGGGGAGGGGAGGGTGGACGGAGGAGGGGGGAGGGAGGAGGGGGAGAAAACAGGCTCATTTGTTTTGAGTGAACAATGTGTTCCGTCGCCGGCAAACACACACACACACGGAAAAAAAAACACACTGAAGGACGCCCACTCGCTCCGACGGGTAGCACGCTGTGTCTGCGCTGGAACTTTATAGACGTATATTACTGCGCCCCCCCTCCTGCCCCACGAGGAGGTCGGAGGTCACCTTCCCCTCGTCAGGTGCGGGGAATATGCAAATAGCCACGTCAGTCTCTGGCGACAATTAGCGGCGATCGCGAGAAGGGAACGCGGCGAGACGTCCCTTTAATGTCCTTCGTCTGCCACTGTGCTGATAAGCAAGACGACAAACAAGGAAACGGCTTCAATGCGAAAATTGCTTTTTTTCCCAAGGAGAGTGGATGGAAGAAATGGACTGTTTGGACGTGTGCGGGCGAGGCTGTCTCTGTGTGGTGCTGTGACCCATCTGTGTTTTCCGACTCTGCCATGGCGGGGAATTATCCCACTTAGGATCGCGTTTAGATCGTAAAGACATAAAGAGTAAATGTATGAGACAGCAAAACAAGCTTAAGTGTCCCCCGGGCATTAGCCGGGGTCTATTGAGCGTTCTTTTAAATTGACGAGGTGGTTCATAGGGCCGCACAGTGTGTGCATAGTCAGTCTATAAAACATGGCCTCTACGTGTCAGATACCATCTCCTTTGTGTTACTCTTCCGTTGTCATGGTAATGAGGAACGTCAATGACGCATGGTGTGCGTTGACGCAGCCCTTGGATTCATCCTTTATTCACCGCCAAGAGGTTGAATTATACAGACGTGAAAGGCGGGAAAAGAGTAGAGAGTAGGAGCGGGAAGCAATAGATTCTGATGGCTAGCGAGGGAGAACACACACACACACACACACACACACACACACACACACACACACACACACACACACACACACACACACACACACACACACACACACACACACACACACACACACACACACACACACACACACACAGAGACAGAGCCGTTTATCTGCTAAGATACTGGCACCATATCATCTGGATAGTAGACAAATAAAACCCTGGCCAAATGCTTCTTGTATAATTATGTTTGCAGCATACTTTGATAATGCAGAGCATGCAGACGATATTGGGGCTGGTGATGCAGCCCTTTGATGTTTTTCCAGAAGGAGCCCTAATGACCTGTGCTCTATGCATTCAAGCTATACCTGTGCAAAGTCCTGCGTGTTCGCGGAGCAAATTCAACACCGGCTTCCCTCAACCATAGCCACGACATGGGAACATTGATTTAATTCTAGATGTAAACATAATATTGATTTGCAAAAGCTATGCTTCACACCATACTGAGCTGGAATGTAATTAAACTATAATCTGTTTTTTAAGAATGAGCTCTTTAGCAAGACTTAGTTTTGATGAAGAGGCTGTACACCTGGGATTCTTATGCCCAATATACATTTTGGTGCGCATCAGTGAATCTTGGCTGTCTTTTTACACAATCTGCTTATGTTAACATTGTCGGGGAACAAGATCATGTACCCTTGCGATGAAACTGAGAGCAAACAATAAAGTAATTAGTGGTTGACGCCAAAATCCACGGATGATGAATGGGTAAATATTAAACTGGCCTATTTGCCATATGGTAGCTAGCGTTTAGAATAAACAGTGAAAAACACAAAGCTCTGCATTTTATCGCCATTTATACCACAACTTGTTTAACAGTTCTCCTTACACGCGCTACAAATCCAACATTGACAACACGGTCACAACGCTAGAACATCGACAAGATGTTTCATTGAAATAATATATCTGGCCGCACTTGCCCCCCCCCCCCCCCCCCATTTAGGTGATAGCGTTGCGTACGCAAAGGTGATTAGCAGGCAAGACGGTTCCCCGAACTAATCAGGGTGAGAGATGAAATCGAAATCGTCTCGCACAGAAGCAGGCACGCAGTCATACAATACGATCGCACGCCATTTCCAACAGATAACATTCAAATTAGACGCTCTTAAGTCCTCCCTAAGGCACCTTTAAGAAAAATAAAATAAAAAACAGCCTCCATAAAACACCCACCGGTGTTGGGGAGGGTGAGCCGACCCCCCAGGAAGTTGAAGGTGCCGTAGGACGTGTTGTCGATGTCGCGCGGCAGCGTCTTGAAGTAGCCCTGCGCGGTCAACCGGCTCACAAACTCTCCGGGGTCGGCGCTGAGCTTGCCGTTGTGCAGGGTGTGCGAGCCATTGGGCAGCGGGTCCAGCAGCGGCCCGTTGGCTATGGAGAACTTGCCCACGGTGTCGTGGCGCGAGCGCAGGGTGCCCTGGTAGCTGGTGCTGGTGGAGGTCAGGTCGGGCTGGATGGTGAGCAGGTGGGAGTTCTCTGATGTGAGGGTAGAAGAAGAAAAAAGGAAAACGTGTCAAATATGGTGAAATTAAAATACAGAGAGGCAGAGAAGAAAAAGGGTGAAAAAACAAACTGACAAAAGGCGAGGTGCACGAGTGGCAAACTCCGGCAGAGATTCGCATCGCCGTGCCAAGATTTCCACAAAAAAAAGCCGTCAGGACGAAGGCACGCGGAAACACCACACGCACATAGACACACACAAACCGATAAACACGGCGAAAATCGAGACAAAACAAAAACAGATGTTCTCTCTCGCAGCAGTGCGAAACACTTGTGCATGCCGGAGATACACAAACACAAAGTGTACCCAAATCTCCCGCCTCTCTCTGTCTCTGCCTCTCTCGCTCTCTCCATCTCTGAATGTCTCTTTAGCAGTCACACAATCAATTCCGACAGAGCTCGGCGAGAGCTTAGTACAGCCAGTGTATAAAAGGATTGTTTTTGTGTGTCTTTTTTTATCGTGAATCACAGGCTCCCATCTCCATCCAGCCTCCACCACTGTTCTTCCATAAGTCCACGGCAAACCTTAAGGCTTACACACCCACCCAGGTGGACATATTGTGGCTGCGCCTGCTGCCAATACGGGAGCGGGGAAATCAACTGATGTACCACAGACAAAGACAAGCCAAACATGCACACCACAAGGAATCAAGAAACGATCACACACACACACACACACACACACACACACACACACACACACACACACACACACACACACACACACACACACACACACACACACACACACACACACACACACACACACACACACACACACACCCTCACCCTCTACTGGAATATCATGAGCACACTCATGCCGGAGTGAGCATGCGCACAGACTAACAAAAATGAGAATAAGAATAAAATACATAAATATAAATACAAATAAATATAAATGGCACGCAGACGCCTGCGCTCCTCTGACGAACAACCACTGACACACAAACGTGCACGCTCAAGCTTAAACACACACACACACACACACACACACACACACACACACACACACACACACACACACACACACACACACACACACACACACACACACACACACACACACACACACACACACACACACACACACACACACACACACACACACACACACACGATTCCCCGCCCACTCTGGGAATCAATACAATGCAGTTTAATATAATCAAATCTAATTCTTCTCCAATTTACTCACGAGTACTGTGGTAGGGGAAGAATCCAACGGTATCAACAACAACAACAACAATATACTGGGAGAGAAAAGGATCCCCCCCACACACCCACAAATACACACACACACACACACAGGTTCACAGACAAGCCAGCAAAACAAGTGACGCATAAACACGGGACACGTAACCACGGCAACATACAGACAGGGGTTGCGGAGGCGGTGGTGGGTGTAGGTGACGATGCGGGGGTTGACTGGGGGGGGGGGGGCGGGGGGGGGCGGTTGAGGCTGGGGCGGCCAATGGTTGTGGTGATGGTGGTGAGGTCCATGGGGGGTTTGGGGAGGGGGCGGCGGGGTGAGTGAGGCGGTGAAGGGGGGGAGTGGGATGTTGTAAAGCCAAGAAGAGTGTCCTACTGCAGTGGGAGGGGGGCGGCCTGCGTGGCCGCGGAGCCCACACACCTGGCTTGGTGGGCTTGATGCCCATGGGCTGGAAGCCGGTGGTGAGGATGGAGGAGTCGGCCACGTCGGCGTCCAGGCCCTCCTTGCGCCGGCGGTACACCAGCACCACCACGATGAGCAGCAGCGTCAGACACAGCGCCACCGCCACCATGCCCACGTAGAGGGCCACGTCCTCGGCCCCGCTCGCCGCTGAGGGGGGGAGGGGGGGGAGGGAGAGGGAGGGACAGGGAGAGAGAGGGAGAGGGAGAGGGAGAGGGAGAGAGAGAGAGAGAGAGAGAGAGAGAGAGAGAGAGAGAGAGAGAGAGAGGAGAGAGAGAGAGGGGGAGGGGATTTGGGGAAGATTGAGAGGAGAGAGATTTCAAGTTAGAGATATATATTTGTTGTTTTCTGGAAGAAATTAAGCTATTTTTTTTCCAGTTCCTCTTTGTGCTTGTGTGCTCAGGAAAGACTCAACAATCAATGAACCTTCTTAACTTGGTTCTGGCTAAGTAAACACCAGACTGCCTGATATAATGTTCTAAAGGTCACTGTGGGTGAAGGTACCGCTAGATGAGTCGGAATGCGAGATGCTGAAAAAATACACTTTACTTTTCCACCTTCTTTTAGTCACTGCCGCTTCTCAGGATTAGCCCATCCATTTACATTCAAATTGTGTCTAAACGGCAAGAGTATTTGAGATATATCCACAGACACACACTCAGGCTCGCACACACACACACACACACACACTCAGGCTCGCACACACACACACACTCAGGCTCGCACACACACACACACCAGCTCACACACACACACACACACACACACACACTCAGGCTCACACACACACACTCAGGCTCAAACACACACACGCGCGCGCATACATACACACACACACAATAATAAAGAAAGACAGCTGCAAAATGAATGAAGGATTTGCTATAAAAATCCTGGCACCTCACATTAGCTCCTTCTCAAAAGCATGGAAGCATTTATACCCCAAAAGTACCGAGTCAGCTAAGCCTTGACAAACATCACTCTGTGTGTGTCTGTATGCGTTTGTGCGCATTATCCTGTGTGTGTTTATAAGGGTGTGTGTTTATAAGGGTGTGTGTGTGTGTGTGTGTGTGTGGTGTGTGTGTGTGCGCGCGCACGCACGATTGTGTGCTGGTGCATTCGCCTTTGAGTGTGTCCGTGGGTGTGCATGCAAGACAGTGTGTGCATGTACGTTTGCCTATATATTTATATGTCTGTGAGTGTGTGGTGTGTGACGTGTGGGTTGGTACGTTTCTCTGACTGTGTGTGTGTGTGTGTGTGTGTGTGTGTGTGTGTGTGTGTGTGTGTGTGTGTGTGTGTGTGTGTGTGTGTGTGTGTGTGTGTGTGTGTGTGTGGTTGGTACGTTTCTCTGACTGTATGTGTGTGTGTGTGTTGTGTGTGTGTGTGGTGGTGTGTGGTGTGTGTGTTGTGTGTGTGTGTGTGTGTGTGTGTGACGGTGTGGGTTGGTACGTTTCTCTGACTGTGTGTGTGTGTGTGTGTGTGTGTGTGTGTGGTGTGTGTGTGTGTGGTGTGTGTGTGTGTGTGTTGTGTGTGTGTGTGTGTGGTGGTGTGTGGTGTGTGTGTGTGTGTGTGTGACGGTGTTGGGTTGGTACGTTTCTCTGACTGTATGTGTGTGTGTGTGTGTGTGCGTGTGTTGCTCGCGCATATCTGTGTGTATAATGAAGGAGAATGGGATTTGCTACGCTTGTCACCGTGGACTGGAGGAATGCGGTGATGGAGGTGGAGACCGCTCCCAGGGCCTCGGTGGAGGGCCATTGTCCCAGAGCCGCGGGGGCGTAGCGGCAGGGCTGTCACCCAAGAACACAGCCGCACACCGCACATGTGTGCCAGCGCATGCTAGCCAGCTAGGCTAACTGCCGGGTCGGTTGTGTGCGTAGGTATGCTGATATACAACACAACATGCCGTATTGCTGGAAGGCACATTCTGTGTTTTCGGGGGATGATCTGCGCCTTCCAGAAAATGTTCCGCACCCCTGCCAAGGTTTTGTGCCGCAATTGAAATTAATTTTGGCCGTAAGTTTTTCATTAAAAGGGGTTCTTGCCACTGTGCAAATCCTGTTGCCGCAATAGAATGGCGGAGCCTTACCTCGGAAACACCATCTTGGCAGGTTTTAATTGGTGTTAATAAATCTGTGACTTTGGAGTGGCACACTTTAATTAGCTGAAACGCCGTGGTTATACGAGGAGGAAGAAAGGGGAGAAAAGAAACGTCTATCTCACGCCGTCATCTTCATCCCCCCCCCGTTTTTGAACCATTTATCCTTGCTGTCTTGTTTTGCCCCATTCCCTTCTCTTTGAGAAATCCATTTAGGTGGACAAAACGGGCCCCACATACAGCAGCTCTTAAAAAAAGGAAATGCCAGAATCTATTTCACGGGTGATTATCTCAGTACCATCTGATACCTCAAGGAGCGGGATTAGGGGGGGCCGGTAGGCGCTTAGCAGGACCTTCATGACGCCACGGTGCTCCACATGTAATCAATTGCGAATGACTGGATGGTTGGCTGGCTGCAGATGCGTCTGCGATATTTATGTGCGAGAGGATCTTTATGCTTATGAAGCGCCTTATGGCGCATGGCGGGTTTCCCCACCACCATCCTCACTGTTCTGTTCATCTCCTCCTCCTCCTCCTTCACATGCATCCAGAGGATGGTGGGTTCGACGCGTTTTGACGGTGAGCCGTCCTCGCCGCTTCTCAAACCACTCCACAACAAACCACTCCACAACAAACCACTCCACAACAAACTCCCAGGTGGCTGTCTTCTCCGTGCCGCTCCCTCCCTCTGTTTCAGACTGTGTGTGTGTGAGGGCCTGGAGGCCAGAGAGCCCAGCGCTGCTCGGGACCTCCCGCCGACGCCGACTGTGGTGATCTGCTCTTCGGCTCAAGACGGAGGAAATAAGAACCACAGCCCCAGGGCGAGGGAGTCGGGAACCGCTTGACGTGCGTTGGTGAGGACGGCGGCGAGAATGACCTCCACATGGGACCCCGCCCAAACCACCGGTGTCTCTCTAGTCCCGACACCGTCCCCCCTGCTGACCGCCAACAAACTGCTCTCTCTTTCTGAATGTGCGTACACACACACACACGCACACACACACAGACACAAACACACTTTCTAAGATCCACAACATTTGTTTTTGTTCTTGCGCTTTTCTTCCCAAGTACATTTTTATCTTAACTTTCTTTGACTGTCACTCCAGCTTTGTTGTGTCCATTCCATTTTGTAGCTTATCGTAGCATCGCTGAGTGGGGGTCTTTATCTGACCTGAAGCAGAACGACCCCGCCGCCGCTAACCACAGCCCCTGACCGGCCCGCGACGGAACTCCTCCTGCGCCCACATCGATTTTCACAAGAGCCAATCATTCTGAGGACGCCCGTCACACTTTAATTGACACGGCTAATCAGATTTTTCGTTCCTTTTTTCTTTTCCAAATTGCACCGACGCACTCTTCTCCTTTTATTTCCCCTCTGACGCTTCCATTCCTTTCGCCTCCATCTCTTTCCGTCTCCGAGACTCTCCTTTCTCTCTGAGTCTCTTCTCTTTGTGTCTCGCTCTCGCTTCCATCTGTCTCTCTGGAGATAATTGGCAGCCAAAGAACTTTTGATTGTCCCCTCTCCGTGTGACCTCTCTCTCCCCAGATTGACAGGATGCTTGAAGATAAACTCTGGCTCTGTCGCCCGTGCTCTTGGGCCTGACCCCGGGACAATCTCCACCGTCTCCCCTCCCTCCCTCCCTCTCCCTCCCCCGTCTCGGTGCCTTTCAGTTGAAGTTTGGGGGCCTTAGCCTCAGGCCACAGTGGTCGGGGGGGGCGGTGTGGGGGCGTCTCTCCACACACTGTGAGGATTGACATGTACAGCCGGTCTACGCTCGTCCCCTCGTGGACGAGAGCCTCCCACGTTTCCTGTTTAAAAGTTTTCACAGCCGTCTACGCTTTTTCTGCAGTCCGCCCAACAACCGCCCCAATCTGGCCGGCTGATAGTCCTCCAGCCGTCCTCATACCTACCGCCCCTTCCCTCTCCTCCCTCCTGCGTTGATAAATAAAAACGCTTTGCAGCCTCCTGCGCCTCTCCCCTGGGTTATTTATCAAGCGCGAGCAGAGAATATATTTCATCCCATGGCCAGTCGCGGTCAGCCGCTCCGGGATGAATAACACAGGAGTTCTTGGGGTCAGGGAAATATGGCTACTAAAACTCTCAAAGCCAACGTGACCGTTACTATCTCCACAATGCAGTCGTTCAGTCCCTCTGCACGCCGTGGTGAAATACGGCCTGTGATAAAGGCCCGCACACAGTCTGCACCAGAGAGGCCACATGGGCAAAAAAAAACCATGAGCTAAATAGTCGGCCACATTTAGCCACGGAATTAGCTTCACAAAATGTACACACGACACATAATGAATACCAGACCTATGACAGATTAATTATCTAAGAGGGTATACTATTTATACAGAGTGCCCTCATTGTTAATCCCCCCGCACCCACCCCCCCCCCCAAACAAATTGAGAAGTGGCTGCAAATAAAGCTCATTATCTCTATTACGACAAATTAAGCCAAATAATTGTTCCGATGTCATTTTAATTCAAGGCCGATGGGTAAACACGGGTTGTTGTCTTTTTTTGGTGTTGGCCGTCATCCTCCTCTCTGTGCCCTCTGACACTTGGCTTCCATCTCGCTGCTGGCATCGTGCCAACCGACATATTAATTCCCGTGCCCTGAGTCCCAGTGCGTGGCTTCATTGTGCGCGGTCCGAGAGGCTTTTATTGTTTTGCATTTTTTTTATCCCAGGCCTCGTGAAAACGATAC
>OLKM01000247.1:106776-134276 GCA_900291075.1 Melanogrammus aeglefinus
CCAGCTCTAGTTAATAAAACATGGGGGCTATAGCCCGCTATTATTCAAAGTGTGACGGCCATTATACTATAATGGAAGCGAATAATGATGTTATTGGGTTCCAGAGGTAGTCCCTCAGAGGGGCTGTTGACATTAAAAAGAGAAAAACACTGTATGGTATGCTACAGGTGGGAACTTATGCATGTGTCGTTGTGTGTGTGTGTGTGTGTGTGTGTGTGTGTGTGTGTCGTGTTTGTTAGCGTTTGAGATGCAGGTAGGCATGGACGTGTGTGTTCATGTGCTTAAATGATACACAGAAACACACACACACACACACACACACACACACACACACACACACACACACACACACACACACACACACACACACACACACACACACACACACACACACACACACACACACACACACACACCACACAGAAACACACCACCAACACGTGCAGCGACCCAGCTGGGGTGTCTGTCAGTTGTATTTGGCAGTGGGTTCAGCACCAATCAGATAATTGTCCTTGTTTGGCATTGAGTGGACTTATCCCTGGACCAGTGGGCTTATTATCCGGGCCGCAGATGAGTATGATTGAATAGAGAATTACATCCTAATGAATATGTTATTTGGCCCCCTCGGTTTACCCATACCGCTGGGAAAATAAAGAGAGCGACCCGACCAACATCTGCCCGGTACGAGGTGATGAATTCAACTCCTCCTTACTCAGACGCAAGACTAATGGCCGAGCAAATTGCATCGCCGACGGACGAGACAAACGGGAAGGGGGGGGGGGGGGTGGGGATGGCGTTGAGGTGAGGGAAAACAAGATAGGACCCGCTGTTATGCAGAGCAGATGGATAAAAGAAAAAAGGAAACTAAAAGCCAGGCGACTGATGTTAGCTGTACTTGCAGAAGCAGGCGTTTGATGGGGGCTCCCTCTGTGATGCCGGGCTTACATATGATCAGAGGCGGAGCTCTGACATCAATACAAAACACACACACATCCTCTGCCTCACCTCGGCCAATCGAAGTCAATCAATAGCGCCGCCGGCGCCATTTAAAAAATATTTCTCCCCTCTTGTCAAAATCCGAAGGCCCGATAACGAAAAAAAAACCGCTCGCTTTTCTCCTTACTCCGCCGCCACGTGAAATGACAGCCGTGCAGGGGCAAGAGGAATAAAAATGGACTGAAGTCAGCCGTCGGGCTACCGCGGTTCCTTAACAAAACCCCCCCCGTGCTAAAGAGTGGCTGTCACCGCCGTCCATTTCAGATTTTCAATCACGCCTCACAACGGGCGGAGGGTTAGAGCGGGGGTCCGGGGGAGAGGAGAGGCGGGGCCCGGCTCACAATGGCCCAGCGCCGCGCGACTATTTGGACATGTTGACAAGAGGAGAAGAAAAGAGGCCCCCGACCGCTCCTTATGTGCGGGGAGCCCCATTTCAACACACACACACAAAAAAAAAAGCCTCCGCTGTTCACACTTGACAATGGGGCCCGGGGCCCGACAGACACAGGCTCCGAGATCATTGGAACCCCGTGGTGTGCCCCCCCGCCCCCCCCGCTCCCCGAGCGCCCCCAAGACGGAGAGAGTGCGAGGGGGAGGTGGACAATTATGTCTGATGTCAGCGGGCCGCCGTCTCCACCCCCACTGTCCTGTCGGAGCACGGGTGGCGCCCGGTCGATGCTCCTCGTCGCGTAATGGTCTTTCACAGACACACTGACCTGGGAGAATTAGCCAGCGCCCCCCCCCCCCCTACAAGAGGAGCCACTCAAGCGTTTTAGGGTAGAGTACCCCTACACGAGGAAGCACTCCACCGTATCAGGGTAGAGGACCCCTGACAAGAGGAAGAGCTCGACCATACGAAGGTATACGAGTAGTACCCCCCCCCCCCCCCCCGGGTAACAGGGGGGAAAAGAGATCAACCAGTCAAGGGTAGAGTACCCCCCTACAAGAGGGGGGGTCTCCCCAAAACACTCTGGATCCGACGCAGGTAACGGCCTCTTGGTGATGGAGGTGGAGGGGCCCGTTTGTATCTCATCGAAGCTACGGCTGAGGGACACCTTGTTGGGTGGATGTGTGGAGCTCTGCTGGGGGGTGGTGTTGGACTAGGTAGGCATCCCGGGCACGTATAGCAGAAACATTTCACATAAAACGTCGCTGATTATAAGGCTCATACACCAACAACGGTCCTTAAAAAGTACCCCACGGTAGCAGTGGGTCGTTAACACACCCATCTCCTTAGCAGAACTCCAAGCCCAAAAACACATTCTTTTTTAATCTCTTAAGTCTTCGCGATCCAGCTGAAACAGTGGGTTCACCGACACATTAAGAGACGACACACTTTAACAGAGTTAATCTGTGTTTTCATAGGAAGGAGCCCAACACACACCGTTCGCACATAAGCCTAGACAAGCAGCCCCCCCCCCCCCCCCCCCGGCCCCCCGGCCCCCCGGCCCCCCTGCGCCCCTGTCTGTAATGTTATTTAGACTCCAAATATGGCACTTCCCCCGGCCAGCCTAGGGGTTGAGTACACGGCTTAAATTATTCAAGTTAGGCCTCTGTTTTCAGAGACAACGCGGTGGCGTGCAGTCATAGGCGCACGCAGGTGTCATGTTGTTCAGCAAAGAAAATCTATAAATAAAATGCGAACCTCACAAATAACATTAATACATGAGGACATGCTTCCTCTCAGGCTCGAGTTGCCCTGTGCCTCTTTCGCGGTAACGGCTGGTGTGAGCCGAACATTTGCCCTGTCTGACATTTTATCAAGACTACACCCTGCCTGGCCCTGACCACAAGTCAATGCAGCGGTGAAGTCAATGAACAGACAGGGAGAGGGGGGAGGGGGGTTCATTATAAGGGATGTTTCCGGGAACAGACAGAGAGCAAAGACAAGAGGGCAACAGAGAGAGAGAGAGAGAGAGAGAGAGAGAGAGAGAGAGAGAGAGAGAGAGAGAGAGAGAGAGAGAGAGAGAGAAAGAGAGAGAGAGAGAGAGAGAGAGAGAGAGAGAGAGAGACGAGAGAAGAGAAGAGAGAGAAAGAGATGGACGAGAGACGAGAGAGCGAGAGAGAGAGAGAGAGAGAGAGAGAGAGAGAGAGAGAGAGAGAGAGACAAAGAATAAGGAAGAGATAGAGAGAGCAAAGACAAGAGGGCACACAGACAGAGACAGAGAGAAGAGAGAGAGAGAGAGAGAGAGAGAGAGAAAGAGAAAAGAGAGCGAGAGCGAGACAGAGAATAGAGATATAGAGACACAGAGAATAGACACAGAGAACACAAAGGAAGAGATATAGAAAGAGGTGGACAGAGTCAGAGAGCGAGAGAGAGAGAGATAGGGGGAGTAAGAGAGATAGGAGAAAGGAAGAAATGAGAAGAGACAAAAGTGCACAAAGAGAGGGGCAAGAGTCAGAAACAGACGGAGAGAGACGGGAGGAGAGAAGGTGATAGGCAGTACGCTGTGCTGCAGAATGGCCCAGGGCCTTAGCGTCACTCTCCTCCTCCTCCTCTGTCATCCCCACAGCAGGCGGTCCACACCTCACTCATTAAACACTTCAAAGACTAAATATGCAGCACAAATGATCACATTCTGTCCTGTATGAGGGAGCATCACGCTGCAAAAAAAAAGAGGTTCGCTTACTAGTTGGGCTAAACTGTGATGGCCGCTTCGGTAATGAGCATGGCTGTAGCTCGGTGCCGCCGAGCTAGAGGAACAGAGAAATGTAGCAACACACAGAGGATTCATCGGGCGATATCTTGCTCGACTAAAACCATTGTTTGGTTTGTTTGGCGTTCCGAATGTTTTTTTTTTTTCTTCTTCTCCTTTGACAATGTCAATGTCTCCCTGAAGGCCGTAGAGGGCAATCTGAGAAGAAGTCGATGTGTTTTTGACAAAACCGGCACAGCCGGCAACCAGGTATTAACAAGATTCTGCATCTCCTGTTATCTCCTCCTCTGTAACCTTGTTCACAAAAGATCTGGGCTCCGAAAATAAGGCTAGACTCCGCAATGGCTAGATAATGATCAACAAAAGGATCGGGACAATTAGCTCGGGGAAACCAGACCTGCTTTTAATTGCTGAGCTGAGAAACAAACGCATCAGCGCCGACGGAAGAGCGAAACAAAAGATGGAGAGCCTTGACAGGTGGTACTTCAACAAACAAAAAAGACGACAACCTCCGAAATCCATGTCAGATGAGTCTCAATGAATAGCATGATCTATCCACAGTCCTACAGTACCCCCCCCCCCCCCTCCCCTGTGTATCTCGTTCTGCTCAGATTCCCCCTCTCTTCTCTCCACGTAATGGTCTGAAATCACTGTCTGCTGTGCACCTCATGGAGCCCCCCCCCCCCCCCCGCCCCCAAATGAAAAAGGCAGTGCAGTCCTACGCACAACACTAATTAAAGTTAGCTCCGCTTCTGCACAGACCTGCGTATGTGAGACCGCCGTGGGCCAGGGGGGGCTTGCTTCACATGAGGTCCCGTGTGTGACAGACACAGCCCCCCCCCCCCCCCCGCCCAGACACCCCCCCCCCCCCCCCCCCCAGCAACCAATCCATCCTGCTTGCATTCCTCCAGGCGGATCATCACGGTTCATACGCTCCCATATTAGTCGTACGCTCAAACCGGAGCATGCGGGGCAGGGTGGGGGGTCGGCAGGCTCTGTGGCTGTGTCCGTGGCACATGACAAACGAAGGAAGGAGGCGGTGGCTTCATCTTGGCGGGGGGGCGGGTGTGTGGGAGAAGTGTTAGGGGTGGGAGGGGGTGGAGGTTGGCGGGAGGTTGTCTCCGGAGGTGTTCCGCTGAGTGCAGGCCCTGGCCGCAGTGCCGCTACTGATTAGAGACAACAAGCCCCATCATCGGAGGGTGGGGAAGGGTGGGGGTGGGGTGTGACGGGGGCGTGGGGGACCCGAGTCTTCTGACAGCGACTCTCGCCCGTCAGGAAGACAGCTGGAGCCGTCTCCGCAGAGCGGAGGGCTGTCAGGGGTGAAAAAAGGTGAAAAAGAAAAAAAGAAAAACAGGTGACGGAGAAAAGGTGTAGGGGGGGGGATGGGGGCGGGGGGGGGGAGAGTACCTTCTGTTACCAAACAAAAGGAAGGGACGGAGATTGGGGGGACGGGGGGGATTGGGGGAGGTGCGAGACGGCCCGACGCCACCCTGACGCCGCCAGAGCTCTCGTCCAATCAACAGAGCCAGGATGGGAACCAAAGGGCCCCCCCCCCCCCCCCCACCCCCCTATCCGATCCGTTCTCATCCCGTTCCCCGGGCCGGGCTCCGTGCAATCTCGATCCGAGCACACCAAGGGCTGAAATTACAAACCCCTCCCCTTGGGGGAAAAAGAGAGGGGGGGGGGGGGGGGGTGGGGGTGGGTAGTGAGGCGGGCTAGGTAGTAGGAGTGGGGATGGGGGGTGGGGGCTCAACGCTGACATTCATCTCTATAAGCTGCTGCTGGAGGTCGGAGCCGCGCAGTGGGCCCTTTCCTCCAGCGAGCCGGGCCGGCCCGTCCCTGGGCGCCCCTTAATAATTTCATTGGCCATTGCTTCGGGGTTGATAAATCCAAATCCCTCGGAATTGACTCCTGGCGCGGCGGCGTAGCCTGCAACGCGCAGGCTACGCAACGCGCGCGCGCACAAAACACGTATGCACACGCACGCACGCACCCCGCACGCACACGCAAACAATACTCCCAGTGTCTTCCTGCAGCAGTCCTCCGGGGGGGTTGGAGAGGGAGGGGACTGTTACTTATACTGGCGAGCGGCGGCGACTGTTGTCTTTACATGGGAGATGTGTAAGGGGACACCCCGGGCTGGGCTGGGCTGTGCAGGAGATAACCTCTGCTACGGACAGGCAAGGAGCGGCCGCCGGTGCCAAAGGTGTTGGGTTCCCCTCCTCCTGCCATTTACGGAGCGTAAGAGAGAGGTTTCTCCTGCGGTCAGCATGACTGCATTACGCATGCAATGCCCACTAAACACATCGGCCCGCCCGCGGCCCTGGCACACACAGTGGTTGTGTAAACAGTCCACAGCCCTCTCTGTAATGTTTCTGCGGTTCCTTTTAACTTTTGTTATTTTTCTCCCTCTTGGTCCTTTCCGCTGGGCTGCCTCTTAGGTTGTGTTATTTCATCTATGTCTTTATTTTGTGTTTTTGCCTTTGTTCTTTCTCTCACTAGCTCGTCTCTCTCTCTCTCTCTCTCTCTCTCTCTCACTAGCTCTCTCTCTCTCTCTCTCACTAGCTCTCTCTCTCTCTCTCTCTCTCTGCTCTCTCTCTCTCTCTCTCTCTCTCTCTCTCTCTCCCTCTCTCTTCTCTCTCTCTCTCTCTCTCTCTCTCTCTCTCTCTCGTCTCTCTCTTCTCTCTCTCCCTCTCTCTTCTCTTCCTCTTCTCTCTCTCTCTCGCTCCTCTCTCTCCTCCTCTCCTTCTCTCTGTCCCTCCCTCTCTCCTTCTCTCCTTCCCCCTTCTTCGTTTTCTCTGTCAACTCTCCCTCTGTCAAGGGGGGCCCCCGAGCTGGGGCCCCTGCAAATGAAGCGAGCCTAACTTCCATTTCAGACTGCCAGGGATCGATATGAAGTGCTCAGCATCAGCCATGACGCTCCCTGCCTTCGCCAACACAACCCCCACAGGGGGAGGAGCAGGCAGGCAAATCAAACGCGCCTTAACTCCGAACACGTAAACATAGCTCACAGACTGCTGCTGCAATTCAGCCTTTTTTTTTCCACAGCCCACGAATTTACTGCATGGGTCGGGCGGCCAAACCATCACAGATGTATTAGGGTGCTTGGACACAGTGCAGTGGTTCGCCCCGCGTCTGGCCTGAGAAGACGGCGGGGGGGACAGCGAGAGCTCGCGGTCGTACAGTGCAGCAGGCAAAGGCGTGGATATGAGCAAATAAAATAAAGCACCCCAAATGAACCGCAAATGGTTTACTGGAATCGTAGGGGGGGGGGACAACAGATGCACCACCAAAACACACAAAAAACACCTCTACGCAACAGATGCAAAAAAACCGCAGCAGGCAAACGATAGAAAAAATATGAATCAAACATGAGACGGCGTTGCCTGCCGCGAGGCGGACAAAAGAGGCCGAAAAGAAGACACCACTGGAAGCCGAGAAAAGCGCTGCGGCTGCGGGGGGGCGGTACGGTGGAATCGGGGCGGAGCCCGGTTCGGGCTGTTACCTGGACAGGTGGCCACGCAGGCACTTTTCTGGACGTTTTGCCCCTCGCAGGACGTGCCTCCGTTCAGCGGCGTGGGGTTGGTGCAGCTGCGACTCCTCTTCTGCCAGCCCCGCCCACACACGGCACTGCAGGACGACCACGTTGTCCACGTGGACCAGCCGCCGTTGACTGTCCGGCCCGCATCGGGGTAAGGGGGTGTGGGGGGGGGGGGGGTGGAGGATATAAGGGATGCGGAAAGGAGAAGGATGGGAGGGAGGGAGGGGAGGGAGGGGAGGGGAGGGAGGGAAGGGAGGGAGGGAGGGAGGGAGGGATGAAGTGGGGGGGGGGAAAGAGCAGCCAGGATTACCTGACATGCACCAAAGGAAAAGAGTCGTGCAGCGGCGGACCAGAGTGTGACCGATGCCGTGTGCTCTCTGTGTTGCACTGACCTGGCTAGGTGGGCTTAAGGGGCAGCCCCCCCATGCAGGAGGGGCTCACTGGGCTTCATGACCCCCAACTGCTGGCTTCATAACAAGGCTCTGGACATTACACACAGTCACCTGACATGTTGGAACTCTGCATGTTAATGGAAAACATCTGAGCCCCCCCCCCCCTGCCAAGACATTGCGCTAACAGTGAAAGGAACTGGTCAGGAAAGGAATATGCTTGGAGCCACTTATTCAGTGGCCCAAGCGTGTGCTTTTCTTGAATAACAAAGCTATCAAGGTACGCCGCAATTAGAGCTATACAAGTCGTGCCCCCTACACAACGGAACCACTGGGAATACAAAGTCCTTCGCATTTCATTCTTGACTCCCTCTCTTAAGTGCTCCTGAAATGATAGAGCAGTGAACAGGCAGTCACATTCAATTCCCGTATAGGGTTGACAGTAAAAAGGCAATGCAGCTCAAACTGAGTTCCTGTTATAACAGCCTCACGCTGAACTGAATAGCATCTCGCAGGGCAAAGCACTTTTGCCTTGAACCCTCGCCAGCCATCGGGGACATAATTGGTGTTGTACAACTGGATCATGGCAGGTGATTGCATCAAATCTAGCTAGTTCTAATCAACTCCTTCCTGTATTCACCACGGCGCCTGCCCCAGCCGCCGACCGACCAAGGGGTACTCCAAGTGTTGACTGGAACCGGCGGTGTGCCTCCATCTCTTGCTGTTCCTTGTTCTTCCTCTCCCATTCCCTCTCTCATTCCCCCCCTCTCTCTCCCTCCCCCTCTCTCTCTCTTATCCCCCCCCCTCTCTCTCCCCCTCTCCCTCTCCCTCCCTCTTTGTCTCTCTCTTCCTCTCTCATTGCTGTGGCTGAATCATTTCCTTGCCCTCTCTATGCGATTGATTGCCCACCGCAGCGAGGCAAATTGCCAGGCAACGCTGCCCCTGATTACCTCTTAGCACAGAGTGCAGTCACCAGCCAGGCCTTGTTAAAATGCATTTCTGCCCGCCTATTCCCTGAGCCCACTATAAGTAAGTGAGGTTATAATGATTTTCCATACCTACAACTTCTGATGGCGAAAGATAGGCATTGTTGTTTGGTTTTTTTTATCCTCAAGAACAGAGCGATGGCATACACATTATTGCATTTGAACGAGCATTCCACCGTTGAGTTATTTAAATTAACACTGCAAGGGTTTTACTTGTTTTTTATTTTGCCATGAATAGTGTGATATAAAAAAAAAGAAGGTATTTTTGAACTCGCCTGCAATTTGTTTATCATTTCTTAGGCTCTGAGATTGAAATTGAATAACAGGACTAAGAAGGTGACCAGGGGGCGTTCTATGGCTTCTATCTATTATCTACTATCTATTTCAGCTCCAGACTTCAAAAGAACCAAAGATCCACTTAGTATGCTCAGGGGATGCGTTGCTGTCGAAAAATAAGACCCCAGAAACTACATTATGTTTCCTCCAGACTACGATACTGTATCCCCAAAAAACGTAGCTAAACGCAAGACACTGCACCCTAGCCATACTCCCACCGCCATGTCACAGTTAAAACGGTGATACAGCCCAAGTAGTAAACGGCCATTGGCCACAGTATATATTTAGCCACAGATGATTTCATTACAGTACAATATTGCCCTCCATTTACGGCACTCAACTCGCAGGCACCTAAACGCCTTAATCGAATCACAGCCAACCCAGGGTCACAGCTCACACACCGTGCTACGCCGTATAGCCCACACACTCGACGGTGCTTTCATCACTCCTTCTGAGGTGAGGGTCTCTCTGTTTCTCTTTAGCATGTACCCAGGAATTAAGGCAGGCAGTAATGTATGCACACCTAAGTAGTACTCGTGCCAAGGGAGGCCTCGGCGAGAGAAAATGTGCTGTTCCTTCGCATTTTAATAAAGGTCAGTGTGCTTATCAAGCCTAGTCATTATTTACAGTTTGCTGTTAATTCAATTCCTTGCCTCCCGTTGGCATCGCTACAAAGGAGGGAGAAAGAGATTGCTGATTGCTGATTGGAGGCTGCGGATGCAGTGTGTCAGGTTTGATTTGTGTCTGTGTGCGTGTGCGTGTGCGCGCGCGCGTGTGTGTGTGTGTGTGAGGGTCACCTGTGGTGTATTTTATTGAAGGTGATCATTATTTTTGCAATTTCTAATGCCCTTGTGTTTATCTAGCTAATCATTAGTGCATCACCGGAAGAGGTCTCCAGTAAGCGGCTCCACGCCGCAATGACAATTAGAGTTACCGGAGGAGTGCCATGACATTTTCACTAAGCAACGGAGGGGCACACCCAGGATTTCCTGCAATGCATTCCCCTCCACCACCACCACCACCAGCACCACCATTACTACTTGGATTCACAAGTTTACACAAGGGGTGCATTTCAAAAACCTTTTCCTACATCCTGATTCCTATTGCTCACTCACTGCACCCTCGTGGAGGTGTGAAATGAAGTGCGGTTCAGTAAGTGGGCTAGCACCAGGAAAGGAGCGGCGTGGAAACGAGCCAGTAGAGCTGCAATGGCAACCGTTTACGATCTCAGCCAATCACAGTCTTCAGGGAGGCTCTACGGGCATACGTCCCAATCGTCAAATCTACGAAGCACTTCTGGTGAAGGATACACTGACGCAGCTTCAGCCAGCCCGTTTCTAAGACGCTTCTCTCACTTAATACACATTAACATACCGGCTACAATGGCACTAAAGAAGCATGTGTGGAGAATTTAGGAAGCGAGGCGGCGAGCCGTACCACTATAGAAACGACAATTGGAATGCACCGAAGGTCACATGCAAGGTGCACAGAAACCCGACAACAGCTATACCTTTTTGTTATTTCACGGTGGCATGCATCACTGCGGATCCTGCCCTGCTGGAATGGGAGCTTAGACTAGGTGGGGGGCCGAGAAGGTCACCTACCATAGACCACCACGGTGGCTGAGGGACTCTTGCGGCGGGCGACGATGTTCTTGGCGGCGCACGTGTAGTTGCCCGTGTCGGCCAGGCGCGCCTGCTTGATGATGAGGTTGTGATCGGCGGTGACGAAGAAGTTGGGGTCGCTGGCCGGGTCCAACACGTCCTCGTTCCGCTGCCACTCCACCTAGTAAGGGGCGCGCATGTCGGTGTTTTGACTACAGGTCACTACCTGGACTGCACACGTGCTGTCGGTTCCTCTCTCAGTAGCATTACCCAGTTTTCATAACAATGCCCCGGATGTTGAATCCCTATTCTAACAGGGAAACATAACACACTTTTTGATGTAACCACCTCACAGACAAAACACTTTGAGAAATGTGTTCTGTAGTGCTTTGTCCGTGCAGGAGCTGTCGCTCCTGTGTCGACTGAACAAGCCCTACTCAAGCTGCAGGAGAGCAGCCATTTGATGATCAGGGCTAGTGAGGGTGCGCACTGCTCTCTGGAAACAATACAGTCTGGACCTTGTCCAGCCTTTTTTTTGTCAGCCTACACACTCAACGCTTCCCTTGTCCTCTTCTCTCTTGACCCGACGCCGTCGCAACAGGAACTTGTATTACTGCCGGTGAGTGCAGTGACCTCACGCAATTGGGCTTTTTTTTTTGTTTACAATCCTCCCCCACCACCCACCCACCCACCCACCCACCGACCTCCTATGGCGACCTTCACATGCTTGTGTTGTGCATTCTGTTTTGCTCTCTCCAGCTAGTCCCTTGTCCCCCGAACCCCATGCATTTTTACATTACTGTGGCTGTTGTGTATTCTGCAGGAGGTGGGGAGTGTGTGTGTGTGTGTGTGTGTGTGTGTGTGTGTGTGTGTGTGTGTGTGTGTGTGTGTGTGTGTGTGTGTGTGTGTGTGTGTGTGTGTGTGTGTGTGTGTGTGTGTGTGCGCGCGCGCGCGCGCGCGCGCGCGCTAATGCCTGGCACGCTTTGTGTCGCAACCGCTGGAGTGCTGAGTGTGTGAGCTTGTAACGTGGGAGCGGGAGGCCACACGTGGACCCAGTGGGAGCAGCTGGCCTTCACCTTGCTCTACATACAGACACCTCCGTCCTCGCCTCCGCAATGTACACACCCTTCTCTTCCAAGAGACACAATGTGTGCAGGGGGGAGGAGGGGGGAGGGTATGGACAAGTAGAAGGTATCAGGGGGGGGTAGGGGAGTAGAGAGAGGAGGAGGAAGAATAGGGTCCACACACACACACACACACACAGACAGACAGAGAGACAGAGAGAGAGAGACAGAGAGCGAGAGCGAGACACAGACAGGGACAACAAGAGAGTGAATGCTGTCCGGAGAGACCAAAGAGTGAATGAACGGAATGAGAGTAACAACGAAACAAGAGGAAGAAGGTGGTCAAGGAAAGAAAGTGCAAAGGGGGAAGTGAAAAGGGAGAAAGGAGAGTGAGAGGGAGAACGGGTGAGGCAAATGGAGCCATTAATTATATATAGGCCTTTAGAGGTGCCAGCCCAGGAAAGAAGCCTCCGAGCTCCTTCTGAATGATGTGATGAGACACCGTGATGTATGACTTTTCAGCGATGTAAAAAGGATAATAAATCAATAAGCGAGAATAATTAAAAGCGCCATTTATCTGTCCGTGCCGTGTATGTGCGTGCATGCATGGGTATATGAGTGCGTGCGTGTATTTCCCCCTGTCGAAGGCTTTTAGTACACATTAGACCCAACCATTTTATTTATTTATTTTTCCCTTTTGTTTTGATGTTTGACGTGAGAATGAGAACGAAGGGCAAAGGTACACGAGACATACACCTATAAATAACTGGCTACCTTTCAGTTGAGCGTGTGTACATTCTCTCTCTCTCTCTCTCTCTCTCTCTCTCTCTCTGCCTCTCTCTCTCTCTCTCTCTCTCTCTCTCTCTCTCTCTCTCTCTGCCTCTCTCTCTCTCTCTCTCTCTCTCTCTCTCTCTCTCTCTCTTCTCTCTCTCTCTCTCTCTCTCTCTCTCTCTCTCTCTCTCTCTCTCTCTCTCTCTCTCTCTCTCTCTCTCTCCTCCTCTCTCTCTCTCCTCTCTCTCTCTCTCTCACCTCAGGCGGAGGCACCCCTTCGGGAGGATGGCATCGCAACAACACCTCCTGGTCCAGAGTCACCTCCTTCCCCTGGGGTTCCTCTTCAAAGTTCTTCCGCAGGTCTGCAGCGCAGGAGATGGTCATGGAAAATAACAATAAGAAGAAAACACAAAATAAGATAATAAAAGAATAAAAGAATAAAAGAATATACACAACACATATCGCGATCTAAAAAAACCATTAAGGACAATCCTAATCCGGCAGGACATCTGGTGAGTGTCACATGACACCCCATGCATTAAACCAAACAGCTTCTTTCATTTATGCTGCGGCGGAAAGGCCTTGACTTGGAAGCCTGTTACACTCCGGCTGCTAAATGAGTCCCAGAGGGGTGAGGGCTCGAACCAGGCTGCTTATTACAGCCCTCTGTGTACACTCCCGCCTGGGCCCACATCATGCTAAAGCCATGGCATTACTACTAACCCCCCCCCCCCACCCCCATCCCCATCCCCTGCTGTCCAACATACACATGAAGACAGACTAATGCACATGCATAATGCCTTAACACCCACATACACACACAACGCGTATGAATACACACACTAACACACAAAGCGTATGGATACACACACTAACACACAATGCGTATGCCCACACACACACACAATATGAGCACACACGCATACATGATGCGTGCACACACACACACACACACACAATATGAGCACACACGCATACATGATGCGTGCACACACACACACACACACACACACACACACACACACACACACACACACACACACACACACACACACACACACACACACACACACACACACACACACACACACACACACACACCCGGTCCACTTTCCCATCTCCACAATCCGCCAGCCCCGTTGGAAGAGGGCCTGGGAGGAGCCACAGGAAGTAACCAAGCCCTGAAGAGCGCAGACAAAGGTTGCTGCAAGCCCGCCTGAATGCACTCACTCTCACTCCAGCGTGATCCGTGGCTTTGGTCCCACATCAGTGTGACGAGAAACACACACGGATGGCCAGTGTAGACCCCCTGTCCCCCTAGCTACATGCACACTAAAAGCAGTGAAATCCCCCAATGTATATTATTTTGGTTAATGGCGGAAAAAAATAAAAGAATATATAAAGAATGAACACCTAGTACACATGACAGGCATGTACATGTCCAGAATTTATACATACACAATGTGTTAATAAATAAATGCTATAAATGAACCAGAAATGGCTATTTGTGTGCAATGTGTCCTGTGAGAGCAACCCTGTGAGAGGCACGCCGGCTAAGTCAGGTCTAAAGTATGGACTGGGTGTGTAGTAGCAGTGAGCAGTGTGTCCTACAACCACTAATAGTATTATTGGGAATCTAGTGGCCGAGGAAATGTCTGTGGGCCCCCTGGTGTATCCCATAAACACATGTTGGTGTCATGGCGGCTAATACCAAAGGGGGCATTACGGCGCCGTGTGGAACACTTTGTGATATTCAGTGAAGGCGATCTAACGGGACTGGAGGACACTTAATAAGGCCTAGAAGCCTAGAGGGCTGTAATGGATTTGTGCATGTGTGCACCTCCAGATTCACAGATGTCCTCTGTTAGAGCGCGCGCGTGCGCGCGCGTGCGCGCGCGCGCGCGCGTGCGCGTGCGCGCGTGCGCGTGCGTGCGTGTGCGCGCGTGCGTGCGTGTGCGCGCGTGCGCGTGCGTGTGTGTGTGTGTGTGTGCATGTGTGCGCGTTTCTGATTTCATTGATTAAACACATGCGTGTCCTTATCTCACATCTTACTGACTTTGTTGAGCTCAAACAAGGTTGGATAATGAGTGTGTGTTTTGAAAACGCCTGGCACTTCTCAAAGACAGCACTGCATAAAGGCCTGTCTGGAATAATGCATATTTATGTTTGAATTAATAGAGGGAGTGGTGAAAAAAAAAGCTCAGATTTAAAATGGCTTCTTCTAATAAAGATTTCGAGGCAGCAGCAAAGGGTGTCTCTGTGTTCCCAAGACAGATTTACGATGGCTGCACGGCTATAAATTTCAAACCCGTCTTCATTTCAGTTATTTTCATCATAGGGATCATTGCTGGCTGTACTGTATCTGGTGAAAAATATGCTCATGAATACCCAAATTGACTGCTGCAATTTCTTTTTTGGACTTTGCGTCCAAACAGATGTATTACTCTTTCCCTGTCCTTTTTTATTCTCTCTCAAGTGACATCTCAGGCGCATGATTTCATAACGCTGTGATCTTTGTAATAAGCCGTGTGTCATGAATGAGAATGGTGTCGCTTTCTCTTTTTAAGCCAGCCCCCGAGACTTCAACCTCAAAATGGCATGATATCCATCTAGCTCCCCCAATAAGCAGATCCATGCGGTAGTAGGCAAACACAATGCACTGTTGTTCTTGCTGATAATAACAGTGTACTGTGTTGAAGCCACACTTACAGGCGATCCTGATAAAGGCTTTCTGGCTCTTCTGAGTTCCCGTGGTACTCCACGCCACGCACTGGCACCAGTACTGATCCAGTCCGAACACCTTCTCCACCTGCTGCCGGGTGATGTCGATCTTCACCTGCATGATGGGAAGGGCTGGACAAAAACAGACGGAAAAGAACGATTAACATCAAACAGAGAGAGGGTAGTCCCTCGGCGGGAGACCTTTGAGGTTAAAAGTTGTCTCGAAAGGAAAAGTGTTGAATTCTGTCAATGTGAGGGGAAGAAACAAGTGCCATGGATACTTTAAAGGATCCGGTCCTGATAAAGAAAAAGGGAGCGGGAAATAAGAAGTGGTGTTGGAATATCAAGCAGGCAGACCATAATCGAATCTAAACAGGGTGCTTGTTAACACGGGAGAGTGACACGCAGGGCCCAAAAGCAGCTTGCTGTAATTTGGGGGGGAGGCGAAAAAGCAACAGTTTAAACCATGGTCTCAGGCGCAGTCATTTGGCGAATAAAGGGAAAGCACTAAACACACTTACAAACAAACAGGGGGACTCATCCAGAACCACTTTTCCCCCCTACACTGTATATTAATTCCAAACCAAATGATACTCACGCGATACAGCGCCACGCGCGACTAAATAGCCTTTTTTCCGAGATGAAAGTGAGGGTCTTTTATAGAGGACCTTCCGCAAAGAAAGATAAACCAGTTACCCCGGAAGGGAGATGGAAAGAGTAAAAAACATTCTGCTGCCCAAACTCAACACAAAGTCGCCATTTTTATTCCCACTGTATAACTGTTGTTTTTCCATTGTTGTTTAAAAGTGCCCACACACAGCCTAGCATCCGAGGACGTATATATCACCCCGTTCGGCCCAGAGATTATAGCTTTATCTCTCTGCATCACAACGCCTCGTAGAGATGTTTCCATGGCAGCGGCACACACATACGGCAGTAGCTCACATTGTAAACGTAGTCGGCGAGCGGTAACCTTTGCATATCGTGCACGGCGAGGACAAATCTCCATTGAAACTTTTAGGCGTGACTCATGAGCTCCACTACTTTATAATGGATTATTCATTGTCAAAGTAGGCTACTCTTTTTATTCAACCATAATCTGATAACCCTTTTCTCAATAGCAGAGATTATACCAATTTCATACTTACATTTTACAATTTATAGCACGCACGCGCACACACACACACACACACACACACACACACACACACACACACACACACACACACACACACACACACACACACACACACACACACACACACACACACACACACACACTAAAATGGAAAGATAATAGCATAATATAAAAAATATAACCTCAGCTATTGTCAGTTTGTTATCATGAACTGATATTTTTGCATAAAGTTAACGCTGAAAACTTGAACTTTGCAGCAGCACCATCCATGTAGGCGTTTTTCTCCTTCTGTTACTCCCTAAAACCTGCTAAATCAAACAGGGAATGAGTATGTCAGACGGATTGTCAGACGATCTAACACAGAGCAAAGATAAACATCCACACGTCTGCTTATGAACCTCACCTAAAGTGCTGTTCAATGTGGAAAACCTTCTGACAATATATCTATTGCGCGACGAGATTTTTTTGTTTTTAAGCTAACCCGCCAACGCCTCAAGCCCTCCAATGAATATGCATCTTTTATCGACCGCATTTGCTGGCACCAAAGTAAACAGACACACAAAGAAGGGCATATGCAACACAAAATCATTGAGGGATTATCTGTATCTTTTTTGTTACTATTTACTCTTGAGGCCCAATGATGTTCCTCCTAAATAATGGCTTTCAACTGAAAGGATGAGGCCATCCATTTTGTTTTTTTTCCTTAATGTGTTTGGAGAAGCTTTCCTTTTACTGAAATCCACCACGCAATCATTTCATGTTCATCTTTTAGATCAAGTATGGCAAATTTCGCTGAGGAAATAAACATTTAAACCATAAAAAACGTCTCTTTGCTCATCCCCAGACCGACAGACCTCTTCCGACTTTTTCTATAATACTGATGCAGAACTAAAACATCCCCCATTCCATGTCTATGGGGACATTTGGCCCGACATGTCAAGCCCACGCCTGCTTTAAAACACAACAAGGTTTAAGTACAGGGGATACATACGTGAGAGGCATCTGCCATGCTTGAGAATCAGACCTGATCCCTCGCCTTAATATAATCCTCTGTGACTTCATAGCCAGGCTTAGAGAGCGCTGCTCTGCGCTAGCTCCCGTTAGCTGTGCTGCAGGGCCTTCAGGAGACTGACGTTGACCTCTGTGCATGTGACGCAGAGGACACACCAGTACACACCACAGTAAGAGGTACTACACACATACACACTGCTGTAAGAGGTACTACACACACACACACACACACACACACACACACACACACACACACACACACACACAGACACACTACACACACACACACACAGGTAAGGAGGTACTACACACACACACACACACACACACACACACACACACACACACACACACACACACACACACACACACACACACACACAGTGTCTTAAGGTCTCAGTCGTGAGTGGTACTTCAGTCGACATTTACTCAAAAGCATTTGTTGACACTCGCTGTACTCTCATCTATACATCGGCCCACGGCTCTTCCATTGGCCGCTGAATCCCCCAAAATGGCAGTTAGGAAACAGGCAGAAGGTATATGTTGTGTTCTATAAATATGATGGATTCATTTAAGCCAAATAGAAGTATTTTTGTGAGTCATTTATTCGTGGCAAGGTGTGTTTATGTCTATATGGGGCCCGATTCTAGCCGGCACTGGTGATATGGTCGGTCCCGTGGGAAAACAGAGTTTGTCAAAGCTGCCAAAGACAGGTGCCGGGTTTTGACAGGTTTTTTTCTCCCCTCATGACAGTTTCCCCGAGCACAATGAGTTAGTTGGAATCAGTGACAGTGGTGACATGAGAACTGCGACGCAGCAAAATGTACCGAATCGTCTTCGACCCTGAAAAAGAAACCCACTAATCACCATCCAGTGGCTAATTGGCATGATATTAAAACATCTCTTTGGCTACTTTTATAAATCAGGGTGATGGAGGATGCATCCCTCCTGATACACTTTCAGAATGAAACAATTTTTTGGAGGTTAAACAATTTTCACAAATGGCTGTCGTAGACACGCTAATAGCTAACAGCTAATGCAACAACACAAACAGGAAACAATGAAAGCACATTGTATGGCTCTCAGTGACTAGCTCTTGAGCAGAGGCAGCCACAAGCTGCACTCTGAGCATTAATAAAACTGTGTGCCGTCAGTCCCCTTTCTCTACAGCGGTACGTTATGGTACATAGGCGAGGTAAAAACACAAATCGAAAAAGATCAATTGAAATAAATGAAAATAACCACCAAAATTGGATTTACAAATAAAAAGAATAAATATATTTATTAATGTATTTATTTATAGTTTGCAAATTTTAACTCTAGGGGGAACGCCGTGGCAGATTAGCATTCATATGAATGTAAATAATGCGGTGGATTTGTTTTGGGAATGCTAAACAAAACATTTTGTTACAGCAGGTAAAGGCGTTCCAGGAATAGCAGAACTTTTCGGGGGGAATGACGATCCACAGAGAGATGTAAAGCATGAACAACAGGAATCAAAGGTGAGAAATACCAAGACATCCAATTTGAAGCCTAGGTAATTGCATTCAGCTTGCTTATCTCTTCCTGTCTCCATAATTACCTGTTTTCTTTGTCAGCAACACAAACCTGTAAACCGGCTTTGAGTGAGTCACTCCACCGTCCAATTTCACTCCAATTAATAAGTGAGACAAAACAATCTCATCAGCGTCTCCGTCATGGAGAAAACAGAAGGAGCCGGCAGCTAGCCCAGGGTGCAAACATAGCTATCTTTTCTGTTTTCATCCAACGAGTTAGGAGTTTTGGTGTTGTTTGAGTACATATAACATTCTAGCCTTGTTCGAGCACCATGACCTCTGTTCTTATGACCGGTACGTATTGACTCAAATAAAAAGCAACCTCTCACTTCCTCTGACCCAAATGACCGTCAAGCCAAAATGGATGCTCCAAAGGAAAAGAAAAAAAAACAGGGCTGATATTGTATGACCGATGGCATTCGGATGCAAGCAAATGTACTCTCATTCAAGCTAAATAGTGAGCCTGCAGTTACTACAGGGTGTTATATAATAATTAAACCGTGGCGTGAATCTCCCCGCAGTTAGTTTGATATACAGTCCGTTTAAGAATCATTGCCCGTCCCCAGGCGCTATGAATCCCGGTGAAAAATTTAAACATGTGATTAAATTACTGACACCACTATAAATTCTGAATATAGTTGTAAGCCCTGTGTTTTTAAAAGGGGGTGAGAGCAGGTGGGCGGAGAGGGTCCCCGTCCCCGGAGGACCATGACCCCGCAGAAGTTAATAGTAGTCAGAGCCTAAATGTGTAGGAATTTGAATCAAATTCAGGCAAAATGTGTATGTTCACACTCCAAGGGGCATGCTCATGTGCTTACATAGGCAAGGCCTCTTCCTCCACACGCACAATTGTCTGCGCACAAGGACAGACCCACCCACCCACACCCACAAGAGCGTAGAGAAATCTCTCCATCCCACCCACTCAGCCCGCGGTAAGAAGGGTGAAGTCATCGTGAGTGAGTCGAGATGCTCAGCATGGAGGCGTCTCGCGTCAATCACTAGTGTGTGTGGGCGAGCTTTAGTGAGCTGTAGTGAGCGGGGCGGCACACACAGCCCACGGGAAACAGTGTGATCGGAGAGGGGCCCACAGGGTGCAGGTGTAGCAAACACACACACACACACATGTTGCAGAGCTTTTGATAAGCAGTGTCCATCTCTCTACCGCTCCCTCCCTCCCTCCCTCCCTCCCTCTCTACTCTCTCTCTCTCCCTCCAATTCAGGAAGGAATAGCAGGAAAAGAAAGAGGAGGAGGGATAGAGAAGGAGGGAAGATGGATGGCGGTGGGAGGGGGAGATGAATAAATAGTGGAAAACAGGCGCAGTGCCCTTCTGGCGAAAAGGCCCCCTTTGTTGTCAAAGTGTACAGCAGGTTGAATAAAGTTTTGTGTTTACCGCTGTTCTTTTCCTTGAATGGGGCAGAAGGAGGCCGTCAATCACATATGGGATTTCAATTTAAACATGTGAACGGAACACAATCGCCGTCTCCACACACACTGCGAGAGCTGGTTCTCATTTCTGTATTTCTGTACACTCTTGTATTTTGGATTTGTTTAACTCTGGGTGCATGTGTATGTATATATATCTCTGTGTGTGTGTGTGTGTGTGTGTGTGTGTGTGTGTGTGTGTGTGTGTGTGTGTGTGTGTGTGTGTGTGTGTGTGTGTGTGTGTGTGTGTGAGTCTTAGTTCATGTGTGCTTGTCTTTGTTATTGTGTTGTTTGTGTGTGTAGGTGTGTTTGTGTGTGCATGCATGCATGTGTGTCTGTCTTTGATTGTATGTTTGTGTGTGTGCGTCTTTCTTCTTTGTGTGTGTGTGTGTGTGGGGGGTCTTTCATGTGTGTGTGTGTGTGTGTGTGTGTCCTTCAGTGTGTGTGCGTTTGTGTGTTTTCTACTGTGTGTGTGTGTGTGTGTGTGTGTGTGTGTGTGTGTGTGTGTGTGTGTGTGTGTGTGTGTGTGTGTGTGTGTGTGTGTGTGTGTGTGTGTGTGTGTGTGTGTGCGTGTGTGTGAGTGTGTGTGGGTGTGACAGATGAATCTCCTCAAGTGCCAATGGGCTGAGCAGCGCCGGGGGCAAACATCATCGGACTCAATCCCGGGCCGAGTCGATATTGGGCCGGTCGGAGCGCGGGACTCCATTCCTCTCCCCCGCACTCTTGTTTTCGCAGGCGCTGACCTCAATTCCGTCGGGGTCATTTGCTTATCAAAAGGCGGAGACTGTAACGTGCGGCCACCCTTTTTTCGGAGTCTGTTTTCATTGTGGATCGAGGAGGGAAATTCAATTAGGGCTGCATCCCTGGCGCGCGTGCGTGGCCCGGGGGGATTCATCAGCGACTACACTGGGATTAGGGGTGGTGGAGGGAGGCGGCACAGGCCGATAGAAGAGGAGGTTTTGACACACACACACACACACACACGTCGGTAGCAAAGACATCACAGACACACAGAGGGTGGGATTTGAGGAGCCACTGTCCGGGAAAGGCTGTGTGCCCCCCCCCCACCAATTGTACCTGATGACATAAATGTCATTATCGGCAGCCACTGCAAAATGGCCGCCGTTTCCTTTCACCTGAGGTGGGAAGGGACAACAAAGGACTTTGCCGCTAAGCCCCTTTCCGCCCAGTCGAGGGCCTAGTGAGGTGAAGCCACACACTGTGAACTGGGTTCTTTCTGCCCCCACCCCGCCAACCCATCTCTCACCCCCCCCCCTCCCTCAGAAAAAACAACAGTGATAAAGCCTCGAAGCGAAGGTTATTGAAGGGAAAAGAAAAAGAGAAAAGACGCTAAAGAAACAAAAAATGAAAAGATATTAATAATGTCCCTGAAGGGGCGAAGCAACCAATCTCAGGTAGAGGTGAGAACTCCGGGAGGCGGGGGGGGGGGGGGGGGGGGCTTAAGGGGGGGTTAAGGCCAACGGCCAAATCCCTGCAGCTCATCAAGGCCTGCGACCGCATCAAAGCTTGCCCTCTCGCCAACTTTCATTACCATGTAGAGTGGGTGTTGCCGGTTGATGGGTGGGGAAGAAGACTGCTGCAAGTCACACGCAGACACCCCATGCATGGACACTGATACTGCCTGAGGGGGGGGGGGGCGTGATGTGTATGATGCCCCTGACCGGGGACAATGGACCATGTGGCCTTCTGAGTGACGCATGGCTCCCTTAATATAAAGAGAGGCTGATAGTCAGAGAGAGAGAGAGAGAGAGAGAGAGAGAGAGAGAGAGAGAGAGAGAGAGAAGAGAGAGAGAGAGAGAAAGAGAAGAGAGAGAGAGAGAGAGAGAGAGAGAGAGAGAGAGAGAGAGAGAGAGAGAGAGAGAGAGAGAGCCATAGAAAGACAGTGAGGGTGAAGAGGACAGAAATAACATCTGAGCCGACAATTTAAAGAAGGGAAACCAAAGAGGCGCCATGGATACCCAAATAAAAAAAAAACGGCGCCAGGAAGGATACAGAGGCGTGGCCCTGCCACGGGGCTGCGACTGAGTCAGTAGGACAGTGTTCTGGGTCAAGGCCCCGCCGCCGGTTACGGCCGCGCTTCTGAAGTGCCTCCCCTTTGATTGAGCTGTCCATTCTGCACAATGAGTACGAGCGGGGCCAGGGGCCCAACTGCAACGGCACCAACGCCCTTACAGATTATTCATGGCTGACAAACAGGCGCTGGGGGAGCGCACCGATCAATCTGCCCCCGTCGCAGTCCAATGCCACGCCAAAGGAGCCGTCGGAGGGCAAGGGGCGCTTCTTCGCTCCACTTTAAAACACGAGACACGCAAATGGTAAAAAGGAAGTAAAAAACAGATTCCGATTTTTCTCTTTTTTTTTTAATCTCACGGGCCGACGGAAGTGCATTATGTGTTTTACAGTCTCCCCTTGGGATCACGGCACCGCTGTGGTTGTTTGTTTGGCTGTTTCCATAGCAGCCCTCTCCAGCAGTCCTTGAGCGGAGGCCGGGTTGGGGTGGGGGGGGTGGGGGGTGGGGGTGGCGGCGAGTTCAAACCCATCCACCAACCGATTGTCACTTATTAAAAAGTGGATTGCGTCATCTTTTATGGCTGCCCAATGTCACAGGGGGGCGGGAGGGGTCGGGGGGGGGGGTCAAGGGATTATTCTAACAAAGCAGCGAGCCGCACGCTACGCCAATTTGCTGCCAGCCTATGACGAGTGGGGCTCGGGCGGCAGATAGAATATCGTTGTCTTTTTACGATTCTGGTTGTCGTAAATAATCACAATTTACACGTTTTGGCATCTCCCTCTTGGGGGTGAGATCTCTGCGAGGGGGAGAACAGAGCCGGTATATGTTTAGTCGCTCTCTCGCTGCACGCCATCTCGCGCACACCGGATCTCTCACAAGGATGCGACGCATACAGAAATAATACTCCCATTGTATATTCCGTGGTGCAGGTGTTCGCACGCGGCGAGACGTGATAATGAATTGATTTACAGAACTCTCCGCCGCACAAGGGGGCGCGCGTAAACAGACATCAGAGAGGAAAGGCGGCGAGCGACCAAATGAGTTTTGCATTTTATTTGGAACACAGAGAGCCGGGTCACCACTCACTAATTATCGGACGGGTATTGATCGCATTAAATGAAGATTAATGCAAAGCACTGGCTTTTCCATTCGCGTCGCCGCATAATTAGTTTGCCTAACCTTTCAACGTGTACACACAGCTCTCTTTTTTTTCCCTCCCTCTACCTCTTCTTTTTTTTCTTTCTTTCTTCACCCGTTGTGATTCATCACGTTGCCCTCATTGTAATTACTCTACAGACATCCTGACCCCCCCCCCCCCCTTCCAATCCCGCCCCCACACCCCCAAACACGGCGGCATGCGTCGAAACGTTCCCCGGATTACTGCGGCGGCGTTCCCACGTCTTGCCCGGGCGCCTATACTTTTCCTTTATCTCCCGTGCACACCTTGTCCGACACTCAAACGAGAACATCATCAGAGGTGACGGCCTTGGGGCGTGTGGAGCTCGCCTCCATTGCGCTCCCGCCGAGCGGATCTGATCCAGCGTTAGCTCCAGAGAGCCGCGATTGTCTCGCTAACTAGCGAGGGTGTCTCTCCACCCCCACTGTGTGACATGGCTTTGGGCGTCAAAGTAAATAAGGAAAGACTGCCTCAGGTGAGACAGCTTTGCTGCCATATTGTCAGCGCCTTCTCCCTGCCATCCAAATTGCATTTATTTTATTTTATTCTTTTACCACCAAATTCCCCTTTTTGCGAGCTCCCGTTGCCATTTTGGGCCAGTGGCCAGCCGCGCTGACTGGATTTGAAGAAGAGTATTCATTTATTTATGGTAATCCAATGAAGGTGTGTGGGGGCGAATGTAAATATCCAGCGCCACAACAACAGTGTTAGGTAAACTGCTAGAGGGATCACGGAGGCTGTGAAATCTTTCTAAAGCCGTCGACAGTTTTATTGCTGCTCTTTTGGGGCTTTGCAATCGCGATTCGGATCTGCAGTGTTTTTATGACCTGTCTGAAGTTAGTTACGGGGAAGTAAAGTTAAATTTTAGTTAAGATAAACTTTATAAAGTCTTTATACCTCTTTATAAAGCGAAAGAGGTAGTTGCAATAAGAAATATTCTTTACTCATACATTTGATTAATACTAATTACACAAAATAATAATTAATGTATTAAGGATTACGTCTTTAGTGTTTTTGATGGAGAGAATAAATCCTCTGAAGAAACGCAGGCTTTGTTCCAGCCTTAAAGATCAAGCCACAACAAATTAAAACACAATCAAACAATTAAAAGTGAAAAAAACTAGTCCTCAATACCACAAGTAGAAAAGTGCTCCTTCAGTGGTTACAAGGTGCAGCAACGAGAAAAGCTTAGAATTACTTTGGCCATGTGGTTTGAAAATGAGCTGTGATGGAAATACTTTAGGTGCACCGTGGAAACTGTTTCCACTCATGTCTACCCAGAAGATGATAACAAGCACCCTGTCCTTTGATCAAACTCTCGGGGCATGTCTTAGTGTTTGTGTCTGAGAGTGTGTGCATTTGTGCGTGCAATGTGTGCATGTGTGTGTGTGTGTTAGTGATTGTTTGTGTTCTTGATTAATGCAGTGTTATGTGTTGACAATTAAATTATGCTGCACTATAAAACATGCTTACAAGAGGCTATACTGATATTTTTGCATTTTATTATACAATCCACAGCCCCGTTTTGCTTTGCAGCACCATAACTCGAAAACAATAACTTATTTTCTATTCAGCATTTTACAAGACTTAATAGACACAATTTATCTGCTGGTTGGAAAATAAAATAAAAACACCCTTGTTAGATTAGACCTGACCATGAAAGATATCTACTTAATGATTAATAAGTGATGAGCATGCACAAGGATTTTGGAAAACTTGTGTATAAAATGCCTACATTGAATATCTCTTTGGGCCCGGAGACACAACGCATTACTGTCAGGAACTCCTGTCAGTAGTTCCTCTGCCAATCAAAGCCATCTCCCAGGACTACTTAGCTGTCAGACCGCTCACTAGACCTCAAGCTTCCACTATTTTTAAACGAATTTGAGTGGAGCAGGTGTTGATTGACAACAAAACGCTCTCTCCCCCTCTCCCTCTCCCTCTCTCCCTCTCTCTCTCTTTCTTCTCTCCTCTCTCATGACATTCGCTGCCATCGTTTCGGCGGCTCAGAGAGAGGTGATTTATAAGGTGAACTCACATTTACGGCACATTGCTGTACAATGTGTTTTATTTCCTTGCCGTCCGAAGCAGGAGGGTAGGAATGGGTTAGGGGTTCTTATTTTCTTTCTCCATTTTGGATCTTGTCAGTTTTCGAAGGGAGGGGTTCAGCCTGGGAAATGTAGTTCTCCACCCTCTCAACTGTTTTTTGTGAAGGCGGAGATGAGACGGCGGGGCGTGGGGTTCATGTGATTGCACGCTACGTAACGAAGGGCAACTCTTTTGTTCCCACAAACGTTTTGGTGGCTGCTGGTTGTCAAAATGATTAAAAAAACATATCAAGATTGGCATATACTATGTTATTACTTTTGTTATATTAAATTACATATACTCTTTATGCCAACATTATTATCATTATTAAATTGTCATGAACGTTTCCTCTGCTTTGGGCTTCCTTCTGCTTACCGTAGGATTTTAAATCAAAATGCTCTCTTGGCCATAAGCCAACCGGCGATGGAGTGTTTCACACCCTCACTCACCCACTCACTCACCCACTCACTCGCTCGTTATCGACTACAGTGGCTATCCCTCTTGAAAGGAATCCTGGGAAGCCCGATATGTAGACTAGCCTGGAACACCATGGCACACAGAACTTCTGATATACTCAAAGTATGTCCAAGAAAATGTAATTGATGCTAATGGCTAAAAATACAAAGCCTGCATTGAGTTTTATTTTATTTTAAGTGGCTAGCACCCCTTTTTTGTTCTCCACATAAACTGCATGTCTGTTGAGTCGAGTTGGGCTGCAATAGATATTACAATTAAATAGTTATAGTCAAACATAATGAAATAAAAAATGAATCCTAGAATATAGATTCTAGTATCAAACCTTAAATTGCCATGTTTATCATTTTGAATTGACCATGAATGTTATGCAGTTGGCCGTAAGCCATGTCCTGATATGACCACATTTCCATACAGCTCTGAATATGCATTCATTATACGGTCCATTTAATGCTTTATTTCTTACAGCACTTAATCAAGATATAGTATGACTCTCTCTCTCTTCTGCTCTACTCTACAACCTTTACCTTTCATTTTTGACAAACATTCTTGTCTTACCTTGACGGTTTTTCGGGGAAAGGGTGAAGAAAATCTATCCGCACAAAAGGCTTATGAAGTAGTAGTATCTACCGTCGACAGCAGTCAATACGGTCAAACTGTTCAGATACAAGCCGAGTGAGTCCTTCAAAGTCATCGTTGTCTTTCACATAAATAGGAATTAAATGGACACTTGAGGATTATACATGATGAATATAGCCTGACCATATCGCTCGGCAACCAGAGCACAGTCGTCAAAGAGACCGTTCGCTCTTCAACTGACCTGTGAAGAATAAGGGAGACAGCTCCATTTCCTACATCCACAACGAACGCATCAACGATAACAACAAGAAAGACAAAATGGAAATAGTTTCAGAGCTCCACTGATAATGCCTATCCATCTCATTAATTTGAAGAGATATATAAAAGAAAATGGGCCATGTTTCCGACAATTGGGAGAAACCAACCATAACTCTCAGACTTTTGTGTGCATTTCAACCTTGTGCTGGTAGCGGGCTTGTAGAAAAATGACCAATGTCCGATGACTTCAGAGGACCCGGGGAGAGGGCTGCCGGCAGATATGTTTTGGTGGGAGGACAAAAGGCAGCACGCGTGGGAGACTGGAACTCCAGCGTCGTTGTTTGACAAACGGCCATTATCGCCTTAACCACTTTTTGTTCCCCTAATTGCAGTTCATTTAAACAATTGTATTACTCCTGCGAGTCAGGACTGGTGCTCGAAAAAAAGAAAATCTACCGGAGGGAATCTAGTTTGGCTCCTCTCGCTTCCACGAAAAGCTTGTGTCCGTGTGCCTTTGTGTGAATAAGAACACGAATAGGAATACATCTCGTGATGTTCTGATTTCTGACAGATTCTCTTTCTCGACTGCCATTGAAGCACGCACAGCATTCACAAGGACAGCCAATAGCAGACTTCAATTAAATCCTCTTTAACTCTGTTCTCACTCTTAACGTCGCTCACCCCATTGTGGTAGGTTTC
>OLKM01000247.1:136776-231776 GCA_900291075.1 Melanogrammus aeglefinus
CGTCAAATGCTAGCTCTCCAGGCTAGGAGTGAGAGCAAGAGAGTGCAGTGGCGTTTGGGGGGTGGGGGGGTGGTAGGAGGTAAGGGGTGGAGGTGGGGGTGTAAAAGCTAGCAGAAAAAAAAACAGACAGGTGTTCGATAACCTGGGAGGGGGGTTAGGAGAGGTTGAGACAGAAGGAGAGAGAGAGCGAGAGAGAGAACACTAGAACACTCAGCGTGGCTGCTGGATGTCCTTTTGTCTTGTGTGCACTGAAACAGCTTCAATAAATAGACTTGTCTGATGAATGCCGAGGTCACGTCTGGTCCCTATGGGTGATCGACCTCGCAAGGTGTTCCACCGGCCCCGGTCTTCCAGCAGTGCTTCTCGCTACTTTGGGAACCAACCTGCATTTCAGACGCAGCTTAATTAATAATTTAGGGCCCCTTCAGTTACTTTGACGTGCGCCTGTGTTTTGCACGAGAGGATGAAAATGCAGAGCTGGCTTTGCAGTGACAGAGCGGATCAGTCAATCTCAGGGAAGCGAGTGACTCAAATGTCAAATTTGAGTTGAGGCACGTTGAGGCTTGCGAAAGGGCTTTAGAGGTTATTGTTATTGAGTTTGCACGTCGATAACGGGCAATAAGCTAGCTTGCGTCGTATACGAGACACGACTGTAAGAGTAAGACTGTTAGACTGCAGTAATATCGAGCGATAAATGCTCATTTATTTATGTATTAAGGCAGGTTCCAGGTGGGCACACATAACCAGATGAATAAACAAGGTCTGTATCATTGCCACGCCACTCAATCATCAAGCAGTGCGCAAAACAAAAGCAACCGGCTTTCCATCTATTTCAATTTGCGTTTGAGTGTTCCATTGCTAATGTTATATCGCTGTGATTGGGAAAGAAAGGAAAAGACAAGATATAATCTGCCGCACTTGAATCTTCATTTACACAACAAAGGAGCACGGATCCTTGATGCGAATCACAGGGAGCATCGCCAGCCAATGGGATGTCTGGAGAACCCCCATGAGCCTCTTGACTCGCGTAAGCTGGTCACATGGGCCCATGGTATTTACATCTATCTTGCACTTTGAATAAATGCACTTCGGCCGGCTCTGACTACAGAGCCCGGGTGGAATCAGCAAGGCCTTTGCTGATAAGGAATGTGCCTACAGGAAAATGAGGGGGCCATTTCCAAGAGGTTATTTGGAGGAGTGCTTTTCACGGTCTCAAAGTGTAGAAATTGTCAATACCTTTTTTGTCAACTTGTGATGACTTCTACCTTCTTAGTGGCAGGAGGCTGATATCGGCCCGGCTTTTGCTGCGTTGAAAGTCCTCGGTTGCTTGGCAACAGTTAAGAGTTTAGAGTCCACTGTGACTGTGACAGGCAGGGTGCCAGGCCAGCTTGACGCTGGGTTATGTGCATGTCTTGCACGTATGCAACAACTCACGTGCGCGCGCAAAAGGCTGCATCGCGTTCACCGCAGATATGACGACGCACGTCTCAGATACTTTCGTCAAACAGATCGCAATAGTCCCGGGTAAATTTGCCATCTCCTACATAGCCGTGGTGCGGGGGGCTTCGGGGGTTGGGGGGGGGGGGGGGGCTGGGGAGATTACAGGAGTCTGTGAGCCATCGCTCCGGGTAGCGCTGGCATCAAACAGCAGCGGGAGCTTCAGAGACCGACTAGGGACCCCTTGCAACCCCCTGTCTGCAATTCCAGACATCCAACTGCCCTTCATCATCCCGGCACTAGGGTTTGCATCCATTCATCATCATCATCATCATCATCATCCTCTGCCATCCAGGCTGACCACATTGTAGATACTGACTTTGCCGTTATGCGAGGGAGATTAAAGATGGAGTTCCGGGTGTTGTGGGGGGGGGGGGGGGGGAGAGAGGCCACGCCCAGCAGGGGTGCTTTTCCCTGATCCAGTCCGTACCCAATGCTGCAGACGGTCTATCGTCATCTAATTGTGGAGGGTGTGGGGGGTGAGGGGAACACTGTGCGTGTAATATCATGTTGCAATGAACCATGGCCTTTATGGTGCACTCCAGGTGGAAGCTATTATTATTGATTCTTTATTGACAAAAAAAAACCAGAAAACACACAGCAGCCAATAGCCATGGCAGACTCTGCCGCAACACCATGTTGTTGCTGACTGTCAGACCAATAACCCCTGGCTGCTGTGCTTCGCGAGGCAGATAGATATGAATATTGGCACATCACAAAAACAGATCCCAATCATAAATTCCTTCCATTTTTGCATTTTTTTTTTTAATCACACTTGCAAACGTTATGCTGTCAGAGGAAATGTGTGTGTTGGGGTGTGTGTGTTTGTGTGTATGTGTGCGTGTGCGTGTGTGCGGGAGTTGCGCATAACCGTGCGCTTGTGTCAACGCTTGTGCATCCACGTCGCGTTACCCCGCGTTCCCACTCATCGGAGAGAACTTGTCACTGTAACACCACTTGTTCCTGATCATTTGTCAAGGCCGCGTGAATTGCGGGTTTTGAAGATTTCCCAACGTCACGGCACATCAGTGTCATGCATGTTTATCTTTGAGGCGCGGGATTGTCGCGCCACAGAGACAGGAAAACAAACAGCTTCCGATGGGATTCAGGAGGTTCTCTGAGATTGAAACCAATGTGCCTATTATGACACTGACAGCTCCGATAGAGAAGGGGAGAGGGACAGTCCGACAGCCTGAAGGAGCACCTCAATATTGCTAACCTGAGCTCCAACCGGCGATACAGGTGCCTGCTATCGCAGATTCATAACCAAGACAATCAAAATGTGCTAAACAATCTCATCCGCGGATTGTGCACAGAATAGGTTTTCTTTCTGGTGGGTTTTTCGGGGCCATGGAGCAGCTAATCATGACAATCAAATCTTTATGGATTAAGAGTCATTTATTCTTGTCATTGAGCAGACACTTTTTGATCCGAAACAACGGGAACAGGAGCTTCAGATTAATGTCCAACCCAAAGGCTTTGTGTTGGAAGACAAACGCCCTCACCACCAACGTTTATTGACTACACTGTGGTGCCTTTGAATTAAAAGTGTTGTAGGTAATATTTAAGAGCTATTTTTGGATGGTGATTCCTTAGAAAGGGCAAAGCCATCTGTCGACTATTAGTGGCTGAAATGTGCTGTGGGAATATCTATTTTGAGGTGACTACGGCTGTCTCTGCCTGAGCCAATTCTTCCACGAATTTAGACAAATCCTTGCTAATTTCTGACCAATCGTGGCATCTTCTCCGTGATTTATTAGGGGCATTTAACCCCCCTATCAATCACAGGTGTGGGAAATGCAACAGTTTTCAATGGTGGAGAAAAAACAGGGAGGGAGAAGAGAGGGACGGGAAGTTTATTTGGTTGTTTAGTTTCATAATCGTTTCTATCCTCTCCTCTTTTGTGTTCTCTGTGTTTAAGGCTCTCTAATCATACCTACAGCAGCTTTTTGCGTGTGTGCGCATGCCTGTAGCTGGGTTGATGGTGTGTTTGTGCGTTAGTGCATTTGCGAATGCTTGTGCGTGCGTGCTTGTGGTGTGCGTACCTGTGGCCGGGTCGATGGTGAGTTTGTGCGTTTGTTTGCGCGCCATGGTGCGTGTGTGCCTGAGTGCGTGTGCGTACCTGTGGCCGGGTCGATGGTGCGCTCGATCAGGTGGTCGTCCTGGTGAACCCATTCCCCGTTGCACTTGAAGTAGATCTGGGTGGCGGGGGTGGAGCGGCAGGTCAGTGTCACCAGGCTTGTTCTTCACAATGTACTCGTCCTCGGGCTCCACCAGGAAGTGCGGCAGCAGGTCGGTGAAGGCGGCAGGAAGCGTCGACGTGGCGGCGTGCTCGGAACCTGAGGTTAAGGAGAGAGTGAGGGAGTTCAGGACCACATTGGCTGCACGAAGGCTGCGCACTCTTACGCGTCGAAGGAAATAAACTTTTATCGTTTTCACTGTTGAAACAGAAATGGAGCAATATAGAAAGCAGGAGCAACGCACGCCTGACGAGGAATACTGGTGTTACAGCCGGTCAGCATCCATAAAAGAAAGAATCGGTATGAAGGATCATAAATACAGCACACAGTTATTAAATAAATAGGAGAATGAGAAGAACCCGCTGGAAACCATGAAAAATAGAGAGAGAGAGCAAGAGAGGTTTAAAGAGAGAGGGAGAGAGCGCGAGCGATAGACACAGAGAAAGTGGAAAGCAATCATTAGAGACGGGAAGAACCTGCCAGTTGTACAGGAAAAAAAAAATCAAAAGGGAGTGATTGGGTAGAGCGAAGGTATGGGGAGGAGGGTGGATACCGTATCAAGAGACAAGTGGGCAGCCGTAGTGGAAGCGACAGAGTTCGCTATTGTGCCGACTGAGATGGTGCTAATAGGACAGTGAAGCCCCATCACCCTTCCTCCCAACCCCTTAACCCCCCACGTGCCCCCCTCTTCCCCCAGCTCCCCACACTCCCTGCTCTCCCCATCACCACCCTTGCTCCCTTCCGTCCTTTCCTTCCTTCCCCACATTCTGGGCTCTTAATCACCCGCTTCCCTTAGCATCAGTGGGCTGATGGACCGACCGGCAGCCATAAATCCCGCCTTCCCGGCGAGCAGGCCACTCCAGGTTGTGTTATATGGCTCGGGAAGCAGGGACCCTAACTCTGAATGCATTAAAACGTGACGGGCCATGAGGTGGTCGTGGGGGAGGGAGGAGCGGATGGGGGGGGGGTGGTGGTGGTGGTGGTTGTGGTGGGGGGGGTGGGATGACTGACAGCTAAGACAGCCCATCGCCCTCAAATTACCTCCTGCGGTACCCATTTCATTTCCCCCGAAGCATACACGACACACAAGAGACACGAGACGGAGGCCAGAGGAAGGCGGAGGAGCAGGTGACGGAGGCGGAAGAACGAGGAGGCGGAGGAGAAGAGAGGAAGGAGCAGAGAGTGAAGGTGCAAACGCATTCCTGGGGGAGGCAGGAATAGAAGCCGTCCTTCAGAAAGGATCATCAGCGGTGATTTGGAGCAACGTTTCGTGGGGGCTCGCAACCGCCGACAAAACAAAACCTAGATAGAGCACGTGCACTTTCCCCCGCCGCGACCGTGCGCTCTCCTCCAAAACAGATCGGGGGGGGGGGGGGGTGTAAAAAAAAGAAGAAAAGAACCTTCAAATTGGAAAAGAACCTCTTTGAGCTGCCCCTCCCCCTGGGGAGGCCGGTGAATCCTGAAATAAAACCCATTTAACAAAGGAAAAAAAAAAAGGAACAGAGGAGGAGTGTGATATTAATTTACTGCCCTGAATCCAATATGGCTGACACGCTGGGCAGTTACGGCCCTTCTTGATCACTCCCTTTGCGGGCCAGCGATAGGGCCGGGGTCCACATCGCGCCTAATGAAAGTGGGACGCTCTGGCTGACCTTTTCCTCCTCTCTCTCTCTCTTCCCCTCCCGCCCCTCTCCCTCTCCCTCACCCTTCGTTCTCTCTTATCCCTGCAGCTTACAGAGGCCTGGGTCAGGAATAATATTGGGCTGTGTCATAAACACCAATCTCGGGATAAAGACATTATCCGGCTAGTTCCGCCCCCGCTACACATTATATTAATGTCTCCCTTTCTTTTTTTTGTGTGTGATTCCTCTAGTCCTGTGTGCTGAGTTGCTGATTTGTAAAGGGGGGGGGGGGGGGGGGGTGGGGGCTGTTCAGGGTACAGTGAATCACCCTGCTGTCGCTGTACCCCATTAATGTATCGTGTACGTGTTTAACTCTTAATGAAAACTAAATGTTCTGTGTCCAATGAAGGACATACATCACTCGCTGACACTTTCGCCTTCTCCACCTAATTTTCTTATTTTTTCACATTTGTATTCACCGAGAGATAAACCCCTAATTTACCCGTTATCTAACCCCCCCCCCCCTTCCCCCCCAAACAAGTCGATTTTTCCTGCTGATGTGTGCATGTGTAGATCTGTGTCCTGCAAGTATGGAGCTGTGTGTGCCCGTGTGTGTATGAGTGCACGTACACATGCATATTCAAAGCAAAGCCGGCGTGCATTGTGACCAATGTGCGTAATTGCATCGGCAGAGGACCAAACCTTTGCTTAATAAAAGGATTGTGGGTGGGGGGGGGGGTTGCGTTGGAAAGCATGTCTCCTAATAGGCCGGCCTCCAGCTTTGTGACCGTGGCCATTAGTGGGCTCGCGGCTAACACTCTCCCCCGCTCAGAGAGAGAGAGAGAGAGAGAGAGAGAGAGAGAGAGAGAGAGAGAGAGAGAGAGAGAGAGAGAGAGAGAGGAGAGAGAGAGAGAGAGAGAGAGAGAGAGAGAGAGAGAGAGAGAGAGAGAGAGAGAGAGAGAGAGAGAGAGAGAGAGAGAGAGACACACACACACACAGACCGGAGCCCACCTCACGCCGCTGGGGTTAATCAGCTACGCAGACGCGGGGGTCTCAGGTGGGGGAGGAACAGCAGGGCTTTACCGGAGTGGACCGCCTCGCAGTGGACCACCCCGACCGCAGGGGGGGCGGTTTTGGAATGGGGAAGGTGCGGGGGGGGGAGAGAGGAAGCGTTGGAAAAGAGGCGCTGGCGTTGGAAAACCCCGCTGTTGTCCGCTCATTTGCGAGGGGGTCACATTCAATGCAAGTGCCTAACTTCTGATGATGCCGTTATTTGTGTGTGTGTGTGTGTGTGTGTGTGTGTGTGTGTGTGTGTGTGTGTGTGTGTGTGTGTGTGTGTGTGTGTGTGTGTGTGTGTGTGTGTGTGTGTGTGTGTGTGTGTGTGTGTGTGTGTGTGTGTGTGTGTGTGTGTGTGGGTCGTTAGCTTTACTACATTCCCCGTCGTGTTAATAAGGTTAAACGTCATCTTTTTGGGGTAAAGTCAATTGCTTGCTCGGTGGCTATTCCAGTCACGCATTGGTTTATAAAGGGCTGTCTACATGGTAAATTGGCTTACATCACCACACACACACACACACACTAACACTGTTGTAAACAAAATGAGACAACTCATACGCACATGTGGCATCCCCCCGCCCCGACCCCACACCCCCTCACACACACACACACACACACACACACACACACACACACACACACACACACACACACACACACACACACACACACACACACACACACACACACACACACACACACACACACACACACACACACACACACACACAAAGGACTGAATATCAGCCACTTAACAGACTCCTTGCGGGTCAGTGCACAAATCAAATAGACATAGAGTAGCACTATGGGAATTGCATTAGAATCCGCTGAATGCGATTGGCTAAATCTTTGATTAATTGTTATGGGCATCTCTAAGCGTATCGCCTTAACATTTTCTGCACACAGGTTTGTCTGCTGTATAAAGTGAAGGCACAATAACTACCGCTCGATAAACATGCTGTGTTACCTCGGATCCCACCGATTATACTTGTGTCACAAAAGAGGAAATATCTGAAAGGATCAAACACACACACTTTGATGTTAATCAACTCGCGTATGAAGTGTGCGGAGTTAACACATTTTTTTTGCTCTTTTTTCCTCAGAACGCGTGTGTGTGTGTGTGGTATCAGAGTGTATTATTAGCTTTGTAAGAATGAAGACGTGTGGTGGTGCCAGAGACAGGCATATGTCAGCCAGTCAGCACTGCTCACATTTAAAAAGGCCTGCAGTTGGGTTCACACAACCCACCAGTGTGTTAGAGCGGAGAGGAGAGGGCGCACACAGACACGCAACGTCTGGCTCCGTCCTTTGACGTTGCTCTGTCGTGTTCTTGTCGCTTCTGCTTAAACTCCCGAGAATCACAAATCAAACCTATTTAATTAGAAAAAAAAACAGCCCACTGCAAGCCTCCACTTTCTCTACTTGACTTATTTATGCATTTATTTATTCATTTATTTCTAATTGCCCATTCATGTGTGAAAATAATGATTTGCTGGATTCAATGCAGCATGCTAATGCTAACGCGTGAGAATAAACCTTGCTTTACAGCAAATTTACTCTTTTAGTTTCTACCGAAAACTCTTGAACACAAAACATGCCCTTCAGATGCATTAATTCCCGATTCCTTTTAAAATTTATTTCTTTATTTCATCGGTGTCATGTCCTCCAAGAATAGCATCATTGAGCAATCACGAGTTGTGGTTTCTTGAGCGGCACTGAACAGACGCTGCAACGCTTTTCATGACACCATCAGCGGCACCTTACAATGTCTTCTGAAGTTAATTCAATTAAAATTACTACCCGAAATATTAGACGCATTCTCCGGTTTAGCTGCCTGGGTGAGTAGAAATGTAATCAAATTAATTATTGGTTTCATTGGTTCGCGTGTTTGTGTGTGTAAGCGTGTGCGTTTGTGTAAGTGTGTGTGGGCCTATGCCAAGTATGCGTTTGTTTTGTAAAGACATTTTCCTTACACTTGCATATTAGGACATTTGCATAATAGTCACTGTATCGCTGCATTTCTCTCTCCTTGGCCCCTCCCTTAAAATGTAGGACTTTATATAAATATATATTATATATAGTCAATATATCATATTGCTATATAAACAGATTTGTATTGGGAAGGGCCACATTGTACGATGGCAAATGCCCTGAAGCTGACTGATGTATGTTTGTCCCCAGATGACAAATATTTACTCTTCCATGTGTCTGGGATTCCAAATAAATCTTTCAATGAGGGAACCATGCTTCCACTAGCATTCCCCTCTACCATTGATCTTTCTCCCACGCATGCACATGCAACAAACGCAAGCACGCACACACACACACACACACACACACACACACACACACACACACACACACACACACACACACACACACACCACACACACACACACACACACACACACACACACCACACACACACACACACACATAACAACACACATGAAAGGACACCTCTTTGACGATGTGGAGAAACTATGATTCATTAGGTTGTTAAGACACAGATGCAAACGTGGAACAATCGTGTTCAAAATATTCACAAACTGCACAACATGAACAGGAACATTCATCAACAGGAAGTTTTATAATATCCCCAGTACAGCAGAAGTCATATATTCCAAATGCTCAAAAAGGTTTGCAGGCCTCGTCATTTCGCCCATGCTGGTAATCAAAGCAACTGACACTCAAATCAGTCACATGTCATGAAGAAGCATTAAGGGGATATGGAAACCTTGCTCGAGGACAGCTGTGGACATGGGGGCGGAACCCAGAACCTTTCAACTGGAAGTCGATGCCCCCTATGCTGTCCACTCGCACATTGGTATCACTGGGAAGAGTAATCTGAAACTGTTGCTGCTTTCACACTTGAGCTGTTAGCTCCGTATGATTCAAAGCGCCAAGCGTTTCCTTGTGATAAGACCTTTGGTTTGGGGTGTGAACACTCATCCCAGCTCTGGTGCGGGCCAAACAAACAAACCAACGGGTCCGCTGGAAAACATATTAGTCCGCTTTCAACTGAACTGCATTCAGTTCGCTTAAGGTGAGCGCGCTATCCGAGCCAACTACAGGAAACAAACTAAAAGAATTGATGCAGTGTGGCTGTCTAACTTCGTATAACATAAATCAACGCTTGACATGCGATTGCGTCTACATTCACAGTGACGCAACCCCTGCGAACTTTCCTGACCAAATCACCACGTCGTTTGCCTACGTGTTTTGTGTAAACATTTTAGTCATCTTTTAAATATCGCAGTGTGCACGCAAAAAGATGAGTCAGGGTGAAAGTGCAGCACTGAAACATGCTGGATAGGACAACAAACTATTATTGTGAAAGCACCCTGAAGGGCATGTGGGAACAGGGTGGCGGGTGTGTGTGTGTGTGTGTGTGTGTGTGTGTGTGTGTGTGTGTGTGTGTGTGTGTGTGTGTGTGTGTGTGTGTGTGTGTGTGTGTGTGTGTGTGTGTGTGTGTGTGTGTGTGTGTGTGTGTGTGATAGCGAGCATTGGAGCCAAACTTCATCAAACTTCTACCTCACCTCCCTGCTGTGCAAGACATCCAGGTGAGAACCGGGGACAGATGGAGGCGAAGGAGAACAGGGGAGGACATGGCGGAACTGTGAGAGTCTGCTCGATGACACACACGTAGAGCGTGACATTAGCGCAGACTTCCTACGCACACATTTAATGGGGAGAAATATAAATTGCCTGCTAAGCATGTTCGTGGATGCAGGAGCGATGCATCTGGTTTGTTTCATTACCGGGCTGTATACTGTCAACACGCTTTGGTCAACATGGTACTCAGACAGTATAAATAAAAAAATAAATAAAAGAGGTATCCTGGGGTCGGCTTAGCTTAGGAGGTAGAGCAGTTGTCTTGTAACCGAAAGGTTGCTAGTTCGATCCCCAGCTCCTCCCGAGCGTTGATGTGTCCCTGAGCAAGACGCTTAACCCTAACTACTCCTGACTAGCTGGCTGTTGCCTTGCATGGTTGACTCTGCCGTCGGTGGGTCAATGTGCATTAACCGATGTAAGGCCCTTGGATAAAAGTGTCTGCTAAATGTAAATGGTCATATTATTGTGTTTTTCATTGCCCTCCATAATTGGTCCATTTTCAAATGAAAAGGTTAAAAAAATGAAGGTTTATATTCATGTTTCTTTAAAGTAGCCACTGATTGGAGACAGAGCCTAATCCTTCCTACCTTGCTGTGTAGTGGACACATCTGAAGGGGAGTCCTACACCTCTTTACAGCGGCTTGGCATGCTTGTTGATTCCCTTTTGCTAGCTTTTACTTGTTATTTGTGGTTTTCTGATCTCTCTGAAGCCTCATCTCAGTAGGAGGTCAGGGAAAAGAAACAGACCCTTCACCCTAATACTTAAAAGGGAATTAGTGTGCGCGTGTGCGTGTGTGTGTGTGTGTGCGTGTGTGTGTGTGTGTGTGTGTGTGTGTGTGTGTGTGTGTGTGTGTGTGTGTGTGTGTGTTTCATGTTTGACTGAAGTTTATGTCCGCATGCGAGTATAAAGAGAAGACGGAAAAATGAACCACTGATCTCAAAACCAAGACGTAGGGGACAGCGTCAGTGGCGGAGTCCAAATAAGAATATATTTTAGGCATTAAGTGAACCAAGTTGTACATTCTGCTAGCCCTCCATTACTGTGATGCGGTGTAGGGAAGTTCAGTCCCACAGCCCTTTATCTGATCTGTTTCCATTCTTGTGTGGTGTGTGTGTAAGGAGAATGGCTGTGCTAACACAAACGCCTACTGAGTAGCAGTCAACACGGCTGCCCGCGATGTCTCCCCTCAATGACTTCCAATCCCAGCATTGATAGCCATGATAAATTAAACATGTACCACCAGTCCTAAGGAATCCCTACGCACATTAAATAAAACTTTGATCATGGACTTATATATTGTTGAATCTCTCCCGGAGACGACAAGCTTAGTTCCGGATGAATAGGAGCCCGCTAATTCCAAAAGCAGAGCCTAGCGGAGATTAACTCAACATAGCGATGAGGTCCTCCAGGAACACTTGTGTCAAAGGAATGTCAGGTCACGTATTTCGGTTTCCATGGAGCCTCGGAGGTTGGCATTTCCTTCTCTTGCTTCATGCAAAGCACATGGTGAAAAATACCAAAATCCACCCCCTGAGAATAGTTAAATGTGGGAATAACACATGTCCAGAAAATCACGGCTTCACATCACGCCAACCTGTAGATGATGAGCCAGAAAGAGCCCACCAATGACCAACACAGAGACCGGCCCTTTAGGCCCACTGCTGTGATGAAAAGCTCAACAGAGTTCAGTTTTAGATGGAACGTAAACGAGTTCATGCAAGCAAAACCAAATCAAGTTCCCCTCTAGCCTACTAAGTTTTGTATAAGTAGACGTGTCCGTTGATGTAGTCAGTGACGCCGTGGTCGTCAGGAATCTAAATGAGAAACCGATTCAAGTTTGAAAAAAAAAAAAACTTTCATGTTTCGTTTTCTTTGTTCACACACACACACAAAGAAAGGGAAAGCAAAACAGCTCCCTCTTTCAAACAGCCGTGATCCAGCTAAACCCGAGACCCCTCCTCTCCAGGTGCTTCAAAGCCTCACCTGTTTAGCAGTTCAGCGCAATAAATTATCTAAAAAGGCTGGGGGATCAAAAAACACGTTTTGACTTAATAACTACATACACTCGGTCCTCAAAGGGACGCAGGGTTTTGGCGAGCTATCAGGAGAGGGGGGCCAGGCAGTCACCCTTTTGCCATCCAGAGCACGCAATGTGCGGCACGCACGCACACCACCACACACACTCATGGATTTGTCATTCCCATATGCTTAGCCCGGAAACGAGTTAAACAGAAAGTCAGTTGATTACAGAGCTCAACGTGGAGTTGGATGGAGAGAGGGAGAGCGAGAGAGAGAAATATGAGGAAGATATTTTGGAATGGATGTTAGGAAATATGTGGCGGAAGAACTAGGGGAAACAAGAGACAATTTAGATTACCATGTTAATCCTTTATCTAATTATTGGATATGCCCATGGCAGAAAGAGAGATTTCACACCAACTGCTTAACACCCATGGAGCATGTTGAACTTAGTTCAGAGTAGGGACCGCAAACTCGAAAAGAAAAGGACATTTTTTATTTTTATCCTAGTATTTGTTTGTTGCCAGGGAAACTGCAATCCACAACTATAAAGACATTAATAAATTGATCTTCATGTAAAAAATTATTAAATAAACTACTGCAAATTAAAAATATCCACATTGCCGCACACATGCTTTCCACCATCTCCTTTTGCCACAGTATCCAACTCCCCCAACGTTAGCAGTGTCCTCAAACCTCTCTAGTCACACTGCATGGGGAGATGCCGCCCACCACCACCACCACCACCATGAATGTGGGACACCAGTCATCCAACCTAACCTCCAATTTTTTGCTCGCTTTCACCCTCCACCCTTCTCAGCGGGACACTTCCCTATACCCCTCAGCTATGGCTAACACGATGCATGCCGGTGGTCCGGGTGGTTGTTAGGTAAGGAGGGGGGGAGAGGCAGGGAGAGAGTTAGCGGGTGACTCAGGTCGGCTAATTAGTGCGACAAAGCACCTCGGCTCCTCGACATCATAGCGGTGTATAAAACCCAGCACAAGGCTCACCAAGCTTATCCATATACCGTGGCTGAGATAAAGCAGCACCTGTTCTAATTACAGCGACACAAATGCTATGGTGTCGATCTGGCAAACGGAGCATTCACCGTGGCGAGCACTGCTCTATTTTCCCCTGGACCTGAAGAATGTACACAGACAGCTGTGGGAGATTTGATGTAGCAGTCCGAGCATGCTTTATTATATTGAGCTTTGGCTATTAAACCTCCCGTATCACTGTTATTTAAAAGAATGAACAATAATTCTATGACATTACAATAGAAGAACAAATAGTGAACATCCACAATGATAGATAATATTTAAGCTGAAAGTGATGAGAGAAAATTGAACTTTCCCTCATCTACAAACGTGTGACCTTCGTAGCCTTATAAGAAGACATAATCCTCAAACGCAAATGTCACATGTTCGCCAGTTGGCAAAATGAAAGCCGCAGACCAAAAAGAGAAATGTAAGGGATAATGTAGATAAGGGTAAACCTGTCTAGGGAAGAGACGACAGTACCTAGTTATCTGATAGGGCTTGCCTTGCCGACCAAACCAAATGCATATCTGAAGTCTCTATGTGTTTAGGGTATCAGACAGCGGATGCGACGAGCAGTGAAGAAAAGTAATTTCAAGTCAACAGTCTCTGATTATTCACTACACACAATCTTTTAAGTTTAACATGCTGGCTTTGTTTGTCTGGAATTTAGTTGATAAAATAGCATCTCTGTCCTCTGCGATTAGAGCCCTTGTGCTTTATATTGTGTGTCTTTTTTTTTAATTTTCTTGTTTTGAAGAAGGAAATAATGCCTTTATAAATAGTGCCATCACTAAAACTGTATTAATGGTTGGCCTGATTGCTTGACAGAATAAATAATATTTGTTGAAGTGCGAAAAATCCAACCAAAGCAAGAGCAGTTATGGTTTTCACATAGCAACCAGTTAAATGTAGGGTACAAAATTTATTTTCAAAGCATCCTTTGGCATCTGTTGAAATTGTCCTGAAATAACAGCAATTTATTAATAAATCAAATGCTATCCCCCAAACAATTATAATGCAGTATATCTGGCTGTCACAGGCCTGTATCCATCAAACCTGGTCACTGAACATGACCAGGATCTTCCAAATGGCAAGAAAGAACTAGTGCTAAAGCTAGCAAGCTCGCCAAGTAGCTTTTGAGGGAAGGGTGGGATTACCCTTTAGTTTAATTAGGAGTTGTGTTATACACAATCAAAAGTTGAGTAAATGTTGAGGAATACCATTATTAAAAGGCAATACCTAGAAGGTTAACCAATTCTAATTGAATAAGCTTGCTTCTAAAGAAATACAATTTCCAGATATTCCAAGCAAGATGGAAAAAGACGAGTTAAACAAAGTATAACTAATCCTCAAACACTTGATTTGTGGCTCTGAAGAAGATAGTAAATGGACCGTTACCTCTACTGGTAATCTTAAATTGTATTATATGGAACTGTTATATCTTCAAAATTCAACAGTGCTCATCCCTCTTGCATGATGCTAAATGCAAATGCTTAATATGCCTCAAAAGACAATAGTTGTATACACTTTAGCACATTATTTAGCTTATCTCACTGCAATAGCAACCCCCCTCCAAAAAGGAGAATAATCAACATAATAGCTATTTTTAATGGCCGCCACCACAGAAATGACATTTTCAGTCTACTGAGCAGTCAGGATGATACCCTCACAGAGAAATGATCCACAAATGTAATAGGCAATTAAACAACAACACTTAGCTGGCATCGCTTTCGGTATTATTTAAACCCATTCCAAATACCCAGTACACTGATGGTGAGACAGAGTCTATTAGGAAACCCAGAGTCACAACGTAGAAGATTTTAAAGCCTCAACTGAAAACAGCTCAGCAACAAAAAAACGAGAGTGCAACGGATGAAAGTGATAAAAGTCTGACGACGGGACTAAGAGAAGAAGGAGGAGGATAAATTGATTCCTCTGCAGTCACACCGAGACGCAGAATATGCCATGTGTTAGCCAGGAGAGTGTACTGGGTGGGATGGGGGAATGCTTGCTAGATGATACCGCCACGCAGTCCTCTTGTCCGAGTTGCTTTTAGTTGGCAGTGGGCAGTGGCGGTTTTAGGTACGGGCGAACCAGGCAGCCGCCCGGGGCACCATATTTGTGGGGGGCGCCAAATCACATGGGGGGGCGCCACGAGCAGAAAAAAAACGCCCCCCCCCCCCCCCCCCCAAGTATCGTGACCCTACGGACTTCAGTCCAGTTATGCCCGGGGCGTAACTGGAGAACCGCCACTGCCAGTGGGTAGCAGTGAACAGGGATCATCCACCCCTTGCTTTACGGGGGAGTCCGGCATTCGTCTGACAGGCGAGAAGACTGAACTGAGATGTGTGATGAGAGGGGGAGCGCAGGCCACAGCCGCGTCGCTAATAACGCTGCCGCCTTGTTTCACTTAAAGCGGGATCGGAGATGGGGCGCTTGTCTGATTACGAGGAGCTGTTGTCTGTAACACATGCAAGCTGTTGGCGGTGGGTGGGAGACGTTTGATTCATTATCAGCAAGCGCCGCTTTCCTCCTTTGTGTTTGGCGGCGTTTGTTTGTTGTACATTTCTTCTTCTTTGGTCCCTCAATCGTCGTCACCCCTTTGCGGTCGTCAATTACCTCTCACATCCTCTCCCTTCGCCGCAGTCCAAAGTGAGAGCGTCCCCCGTCCGTCTTACGGATTCTCCGGCATGTTGATGTAAAGCAATTATATTACCCCGCCTCAAAAATATCACATCAGTGAAAGGGGGTATTATTGCCAATGCATCAGCGTAAGCCTGTGTGAGCTTTTCCCTTTTTTTGTTTTGCGGAGAACGGAACCTATTAGGGGACAGAGCAGAACGCAGCCAAAGTAGTTTGAAAGAGAAATAATTGACTTGGATGTTGATGGTGGTGCTGAATACGTAGCCAGCTTCACTTCTGCCTCTGTCTGACCATTGTATTATTATTTTCTTCACACAAAAAATATATTTTAATATTTTAATTAGAATAATACCATTTTTAAGAGGCTAATGTAAAATAGGCACAAGTTAAAATAAAAAATCCTCCATTAATGAACACCAATGAACATTATTGAACAATTACATCAAGCCAAAATATTTCAATCTTAATCTTTTGTTTTCATTAATATAATTTAATTTCAGCCAACAAGAAACTTTGTGTTTATTCTTAGTCTCCTAAAAAAATCTAAAATTGTTTTTAATTAAATGAAGTTAAAAGCTGCCTAACCTATTCATTATTAGTATTATTATTTTATATTATCACAGCCCTTGACGTTTATTATTATTATTGTTTTTAATAATACAAAAGACAATTGCACGTTTAAAATCTAAATTAGCATGCTCCAATTACACTACAGTGTGTGTCATTATGTGCTTGGGAAGTCAATGCGTTCCACAAAGAATCTGTCTTATTTTCTGTCATAGCTGCTGTGTCGCACCAGGACATCAACAGGTGAATACTCTGGTTGAATAAGACTCAGCCCTCTTTATGGTGCTGGGCATAACAATGACCAAACATGAAGCACACTAGCCAACAGCAACAGGCAAATTACATTTGCCGTCACAATAGTGGACTTCAAAATGTGCACTCTCGCCCAGGCGGTTATGACCTAATAGCTCCCCTGTGATATTCCCATGGCAACACCTTTTAAGGTTGTGTGTGTGTGTGTGTGTGTGTGTGTGTGTGTGTGTGTGTGTGTGTGTGTGTGTGTGTGTGTGTGTGTGTGTGTGTGTGTGTGTGTGTGTGTGTGTGTGTGTGTGTGTGTGTGTGTGTGTGTGTGTGTGAGAGAGAGAGAAATGAGAGAAATGTGATGCATGGATGTATTGTTGCTACAGCTATACATATTTAAGCAGAACACTCCTTTATGCTTCCCGGGGCCTGCAAAGAGCATATTGGTGTGGAGGAGCGAGCGTAAACACCAGTTACATAGACTATTTGTCATGGCATTCTGCGACCACCACCAAAGGCCTTGATGGCCCTCCTCGGAAACAGTGATCAAGGAGACCGCAGAAACATCTCATCAATATCTAACAAAGGTTCCCTCTGCCCATCACACATAGCTGTCAAACGTATAGACACCCATTGAAACGTTACAATAGGAACAGCTGCCTCAGTCAGCCACATGAGGGGACCAACTCTGGTCCGGAGTTGGCTGCAAGGTGGCTTCCCCATCCAGCTAAGAATTGGTGTTTGGAGCTGATTTAAAAAAATGTGGCCAGCCAATGCAGGTGCTGATGGCCAACTAGTGTAGATGCTGCTGCAGACTTTTGAGTGACATTTGGCTAATGTGAGCTCCATTAAAAGGGACCATCAACAATTTATATCAAGCAGGGGCTGCCGCTGTATGGACAAAAAATGGGCTTGGTTTTTGCCAGTTTAGAGGTCAAAGGGACTGAATGACATCATGTTGCTTTAGTAGGTATTCAAATCCTTGTGGCAAGCGATCGACCAGTCACTTTCTTTCCAATAACTACCACAACCCTTTCCAATCATTCGTCGTTCCGTTATCTGGTCCCATGATCAATTCTTCCATCCAAAATACGCCAATATGTGCGCCGCTTCAGTTTGGTGGATTCGCTCCAATTTAGATGTGCAATAAAGTTGCCACTTTATTGGATTTTTCATTTGGTCTGGTTCGTCTCCACACAGACCTTTTGTTAAGGAAATCACACGAAAATAAACAAATGCTGCCGTGAAGCCGGATAAAGATGTTCAGAGAGAATCGAACAAATCCCTTCTCACGACCGCAGACAATAAGACTAAAACCACACTTCATTGCGATTCTGGATTTCATTATTATTAGTCTTTCCGTGCTCCCGTCAAATAAGAAACTTAGATGTCACCCATGAGTGTCTGATGAGGCGGTATATTGGCTGTGACACGGCACCAAAGATTGCTGCCCTCAACGTTACCAATATGAAAACTAAAGTAAGATGCATTCGATTTGATCAGCTGCCTCTCTATCTGCTGTTGTAGGCATCACCTCCTGTGAGCTACAGTGCACTGCACATAGTTCACCTCCTATAGTGAGGTTGGCTCCGTCCTTAGCTGTTTGTTTTGCTCGCGTTTCTTGAGTTTACATGGTGAAATCACCTAAGGCCCCCCATTAGTGACTATTCAGTATTCTGCTATTCCAAGAGCTTCATTTCCTCCCTCATTGTATTACCCCTGTTTTAGGCAATTTTTCCCTAGACATAGGTGTCTGTGCGTTATGACGCTGGGACTATTACTGTACAGTATATAATAGCCTTTCAGCATACAATGTTTAACAGTATGAAGGGAAATAAATTACAATAAATGCAACATTAGCCCGGCATGCAAGGCGGCATAAATAAAACACACAACCATAAATCTTCAAAACAAATTAAATAATAATAATCTCTGTATGTCTTTGTCTATAACAATAATGGTATTCCATCAAGTGAAGTGTGTTTAATATTCTACCCTTCTTCAATATACTCTAACTGAAATTATACCACTTTAGGGCATTTTCACATCCAGTTAATTTGGATGTTTATTCTGAAACCCTGTAGCACTTAACCCAACACAAGCCTGGTCTAGTTGGGACACATGCCTTGAAACCAATTCAAAAGCACCACACTCAACCCCACACACGGGAGCTGGTTTTGGATCCGACACACCTGCTGGAGGTTATGAATGCCTTCCATTATCTAAAACATCGGCTGTCGTCCATTCGGGTTTTGAAAAAGGAGCGGGATTTGCAGCATCCAGCAGGCAGCCCCTTAGTGACCGCCTATATCCCTGTCCCTCGCTCTGTCCCCAAGACGGATTGCCAATTTTTCTCCATCAACCTGGGACTCAGCTAAACCCATGACACCTGCTCAACAAGTGCAGTCTAGTGCTTTGTGTGTCCGCTAACGTATGAGTTTATTGATATACCGTGACTGGTACTGGGCTGATGACCGCACGCACACACAGACGGCCAGACATAGACACACACAAACCATGCACCGTGTGTGTGTGTGTGTGTGTGTGTGTGTGTGTGTGTGTGTGTGTGTGTGTGTGTGTGTGTGTGTGTGTGTGTGTGTGTGTGCGTGTGTGTGTGTGTGTGTGTGTGTGTGTGGACACCGATGTACGCTTAACGCAGGTTTCTCTGAATAGCCCGATCCACCTTCACCCTTGGTACGACTGACCAAAGAATGCCATCAGTTACCCTTTGTGTTGCTAAGTGACCATAGAAAATAGCCCTTTTAATTCAGCTCAGGCGGCCTGCGGAGGGAAAAAAGTTTCAAGTAATTTCTCGCCTTGATTACACTCGTATTTCCACGGAAACTAATTCAGCGGATTCAAGATTGAGTGACTCTTAATGAAACCGACGTTTTCACACCACCGGGCGTTCTATTTAACGTACACTAAACAATTATTCCAAATCTATAAATCTGTTGTTATCCTTGAGGATTAAGGTTAAATATTACAATCATGATTATGATAGGGAGTGCATTAAAACAAGGGACTGATTAATACATTAAATTAGACTGTTATTTTTTCGTAATTTGGTCTCCAGGGGAAGTGCGTGCGTGCGTGCGTGCGCCTTCAGCTTGAAAAACGTGAGTTACGCATTTCGCATTATATTTTGTGCAAAGCATCTCTGACAAAATGCTACAAAGACGGTGAAAAAAACAACCTTTGAGACGAGCACATAGCTAATCTCCAGGTCATTCCTTATAATACCTTCCCCACTCATCACACAGAGAGAGAGAGGGACGTTAGTACCAAGGAAATATACCACACAGTGGGGGGGCCTGCCAGGCCTACAGGGCGAGAGCGAGAGAGAGCACAAGGAGACGCCCTTTCAAAGTTTGAGACCCTGAACCCCTGAAAGGTCTGTTCGTGGCCCCAGTGCCATGAATAATCACCCCCCAGCCCTCCTGTAATGTGGTGCGGATGATATATCGAGCCACATTTATTACTGCTCCGCTGGCATCTCACGAGCAGAAGCAAGACTTTCATTAATAACGCCGAGACCCGAAGCTAGACTACCTGACACACACCAGTCAGGCTGGAGTCCACCACCAAGTCTGCGTGGCCTAATCGGCGGAAATTTCAATCATGCCTAGAATGTCACGTTGGATATTCTTAAAATGCATTAATTTATTATTTTAAGTTGGAATGCAAATGTGCAGGGACCTTTACATATTGTAAGAAATAAAGGGCATTCCTGGGAGTATGGTAAGATTCTTGCAACATTAACAGAGGTTGGAAGTAGGAGGTGATTCCAGGCTTCGGTAAAAACTGTCGCAAGTTGTTTTATTTCAACCGGGGTCTGAGGATATAAAGCTCTCATTAAATAAAATATGGGTTTAAAATTGGCTAAATTATGCAGTAAGGCCAGGTTATATTACACCAGACACTGTAAGGGTCATAAGGAAGATATGTTACTAGTTTGAATGTAATGAACAAGGCCACACTTACTATTCCCAGTATTTTACCTACTCTCTTGTCTGTAAACTTCAACCGAAGCATTGCCAATGTTGCCCTATAAAGAGCAAAATAGTTAAAGTCTAAATTGAAGGAATATAGAGACATAACCTAATATAATGCTCCTTTACATTATATCTGAGCACTGTAATCATAAAGGCAATATGTGCATAATGATCATGCATGTGCAATATATGCATGTCCACACGTTTGCGTCTGCGTGCGTGCGTGAGGCTGTCTGCTTGGGTGCACGTCTCCTTGCATGCCTGCAGCATGTGTCTGCGGGTTGGAAAAAGGTTGCAACACAAATCTCTTCAAAAATCAATCTTCCACACAAGAAATGACTTATTTGTCCAATTTATTACAGTGTTCCATTCCACTTTGAAGAAGCCTGGAATTCACACGTCTTGATTGAAATCATTGCCACTGGGGGAACGGGGGCCAGCTCCTCGGAGGGGCAGCTATTCTGAAAGTGAGAGAATCATTGATTTTCAGCAGGAAATCATCAAGCCGAATCCATGGTAAATGACAGAGGGGAGATGGCAAATGGTCTATTGCAGCAGGATATTCAGTTAGCACTCTATTCTTTTATGAGTAAGACCAATGGTGTCTGTTTTTAAGTACAGGCCGGCCCAACCCCCAGGGAGCTGGACTCGCTCCCGCTATTTGACAGAGAGCAGGTGTGAAAGGGGCGCCGCCAGTGGCCAGGAAGAGAGGCTTCTTTTTTTTTTTCTGGGGGGGAAATTGAAATCATCGTAAAAGAAAAAAAAAAAGGGCATAAAAATATCCACTCGCACAAAAGCAATAACATCCCGAACCAATGTGGCAATCCTACAGTGAGTTCCTTCGCCAAAAGGGTTGCCCTATAAAAAATGAGCTGCTTTGATGTTTGATTAAAAATATCTTCCTTCCCCTTCCAAGCGCCTGTAAGAACTGTTTTGGAAATTAGTATGACTCGAATTAGATTTAATGGAGAACCCACCGGCATGGTGAATTGCAACTTGCTATTTTCCTTCTCGCTTTATTTCCCCCCATGACTTTACTACAACCAACCGTGTTGTTAAGAAATCAACAATATAGAAACTCAGACGTTAAAAAACAAAACACATTCTCATGTGTGCTCTCTCCGGACCAACGCCTCTCTCCCTGTAGCATCAGGGAAACAGTGGTGAAACACATTTATACATCACACCACATCACAGAAGAGAGCCCAGCTATGGAGAAGCCCCTTCCTTCCTTCCTGGTACCCCAGCACATCAATCAGTAGGCAGCTCACCGCTGCGCGGCTGGTGGAGGACAAACTCTGGGTCAGCCACAGCCTTTGATAATCACATTTAAAATTCATCCAGCATCGGAAAAAAACAAACGGTAAAAAAAAAAAAATAAAAAATTCGATCAGTGATTGCAAACTCTGGTGCCATCGTTGAGAGAGCCAACGCCAAAAACGAATTGGAAAAAAACTGGTGTACATCTCTCCCATTTTCAGAGTTTGGATTTATATATTTATTTTCTTGCTCTGCTTTAAATGAGGCCTGGTGGTCGCCCTGTTCCTTCGAAAGCAGTCACACCTCATTGCCTTGGCCGGCTCAAAGCTACTTGTTAGAGAGCAGTAGGGTTGGAACCCAGCCACAAACTGAGACGGGTCTTCTAGAAGACATCTGGTTCTTACAACCACATATAAGTGGTCCATATGAGGCGGTACATCATGGAGCCATGTCGTAAATGTCATTTGTTTTATATTTTCTTTGGTGGTGGGGGTTGCTAGGATTGATCTACGGGACTATGGAACCAGATGCACCACTGCAGAAGACTATGGTGGGCTTAATTCTCCATCTTGTCTGAACGAAAAAAATATGTCCCTAAATAACGTCGCTCATCGTCTCCGTGTGTGTCTCCGTGTGTGTGTGTGTCTCTGTGTGTGCGTGTGTGTGTCTCCGTGTGTGTGTGTGTTTGTGTGTGTCTCTGTGTTCGTCTCCGTGTTCGTCTCCGTGTTTGTCTCTGTATGTGTGTGTCTCTGTGTGTGTGCGTGTGTGTCTCTGTGTGTGTGCATGTGTGTCTCTGTGTGTGTGCGTGTGTGTCTCTGTGTGTGCGTGTGTCTGTGTGTCTCTGTGTGTGTGTGTGTCTGTGTGTCCGTATGTGCGTGTGTGTCTCTGTGTGTGTGTGTCTGTGTGTGTGTCCGTGTGTCTGTGTCCGTGTGTCCGTGTGTCCGGTGTGTGTGTGTGTGTGTCCTTAAGTGAAAGTGATAAGCAGCAGGAACAGCATTCGGCACTCACAGGCTCATTCCAACTATCACAAGGAATCCACAGCTCTCCCGAGTGACGGCAGAAAGTGTATTTAAAGAATCCAATCCTTAATGCTATTTATTACATCAGACCAGCTGCGGTGAGAAGTGGGCTCCGATGTAATTGCGCCCATAGATCTTTTAGATGGGAGACAACCATTCAAGACGCCTCCCGTTGGTCACTCGGATTTACCGTCCAACAGGCCGACCAAAAGAGAGCGAGAGAGCGAGAAGAGAGAGAACGAGAGAGGTTGTCCTGGCGACCAAAGATACGGGACATTACTTAACATGGAGCCAGAGTGACGCTAAGGAGCCCGAGGTTCGCGTGGGGGTTGTTAAAGTGCATGTCACACTCCAGAGGCATCCATCTGCTACGGCGACCAAAGGCTTTCAATCAATAGATAAGTAATCGGCTCCAATGAGGAGCGGTGTACGGAATCGCTCACCGGCTCCGGCCCGGGCGCTGGCCTCGCACCCCCGCACCCAGGATCAGGGGGCCGTAGCAGGGAGCACCTGGCTCCACCACAGAGGAACTGATCTGTGAGCCGGGCAGCGGCAGTATCGGCATCCCCGGGACAGCGCACCTTTGTATCGTTCACGGAGATTGCACTCCCCGCACGTCTCCCTCATTTCCGGCCGACGGAGCTCAGTGTGCCCGAAATAATACGTGGAGCCACGTTGGTGTGTCGCAGAACACCAGGGTGTGTCAGCCTAGTGATATCATCTCTGGTTATGTGTGCGCGCACGCGCACACACACACACACACACACACACACACACACACACACACACACACACACACACACACACACACACACACACACACACACACACACACACACACACACACACACACACACACACACACACACACACACACACACACACACACACACAGATGAAGGCAATCAAACAATGTTAAAATACCCACAGCTTGAGTGGAAACTACACCATAGGCTCCGGGAAAAAAATATCTTGGAGCAGATTGAAAGTAAATGACCACAGCTTCCGCCGCAGGGAACAAAACAGTACCTTGACATGAATTTAACAATCAAAGCATGGATATGAACAGGTTCTGGGGGGAATTGCGACGAGGTGTTGATGCGCTTTGCTGCATAGAAATGTCTTTGCCTGCTCTGCATACTAACGGTTTACAGCCGTGGTTGCCTGGTTTCTGTCTTTTGAAACATACGTCACGGAAAGAAGAAATGGATGGGGTAGCGTATGCTACAATGTAGTGTGTGTGCTCATCTTATATAAATAAAATAGAATCCAATAAATGTATTCATGTCCACTACAATATTTGTTCTTCAAGCAGCATCCCTCACATATCTCTAGTCATACATATTTTACACGCTATTTTTTAATCATCATTTCTGAGTATGCAGACAGACATTCAAATACCCCCATATTTGAATCTCTTTAATAACACCTACATTCCTTCTCCTAAAAAAAACAAAACTGGATTTGCACTCTTTAAGAAACCTCATATTTATTTCCCAGTTTAATCTTTAATCTTTGCCTGCCTCTGTAACTCCTGAAAACCTCAAGGAAGCCTTGGCCCAGAGAGAGAGAATATAATACTGAGTTCTCTGAAAACATCTGGTTAAATGAATGCTCGCTACCGACTGATTCAATATAAAGTCAGGCATAGGCTCTGCTCCTCGAGAGAACTAAACTGAATACAATGTATCCTGCAGTGTCTCTACATGACAGCTGCAGGCTGCAAGTAAACTGCTCTGGGAACCACCTGTGCGGCTTTGATGCTCAGAAGAACGGTTATTTGATTGGGTTGGCTGTCCCCCCTCTCCTGTCTGCTTTTGGAGAGGACTCCGCGAAATGCGGTCACAATAATATATATGGAGGAAATACATGTAGCAATGTTCACCGCTACAGGCCACCTCGGTTGACTTTTACCGGGCTCCTCCAGCCAGAGGAACACAGGGTGGGGATGTTGTAAAGGGGTTTACTGTGGACGTTTGTAGACAAAGATACATGAGTTGGGGCTGCGACCTGGGCTTGCCAGGTAGAAAGTGTGTGTGTGGCGACGGCTGGTTTAACCCGTGCACATTGATTACTCAATGTGCAAGCCTCAGCCAGCGCCAGAGGCCAGTCTGACTCTGGGCCAGGTGAGGCTGCCCAGGCTTCCTCCATACACACTCCACAACACGATTCTCCAAGTCCATGGGAAATAGCTGATTCATAAAAATCTTGGGTCTATTCACAAACTAATAGAAAAACATACAAATCTTATCGAGAATCTTAATTGTGATGCACTTCCTGCGATGGCTTTATTCATATATTGTCTTGCTAGCTATTTATTTAGTTTGAATTTATGTCCAGTTCAGTTTTATATTTTTTCTTTATATTTGTCTATAGTTGAACGGTATTTGCACTTAAAATGGGTTAGGGTTAGAAAAATATACGAAAAAATATATAAATCAAATTTTTCATTTATGGCAGTACAGCACAAAAGCCCTAGTGAATGTAAACAAATATCTCTCAATGATGAAAAATGGCATGGTATGGTAATCATATATCTTATATTATACAAAACTAAGAAGCCAACAAGAATAAGGAGTACCCTTGCATAGCAAACCTCGATCGAAGTGTTTACATGGAACAAAACACTTTTGTTTATTTCTCATTAATTGCTCTTTCTTTCGACACATGGAATTCCCTTGCCCAATTCAGTTTTTAATGACTTGAGGTTTTGTTAGGTTGTTTCCGGATCATGGTTTTAGAATTTGTGGTAAATTGTAAACCAAAGCCAGGAGGCACTTTGGGGCCACCATTAGCAAAAATACTATAGGATTCCATTAGCGCGATTCATTTCCACAAATGGATTATTCCTCCTCAAGTGACATTCATGGTGTCACGTTGTATCTGGCCCTGCTCTGTTTGCTGTGTTCAGTAGAGGACCATCATTCTGTTAGTGGCTATTGATTTCCAGACCCTAAAGAGCTGCCCACCTTGCGCATAAGGTTTGTTCTTCTTGAGGAATACTGGTGTAATGGAAGATTGTGCTTAACATTCAAATCTTAAATATCTTCAGCATATCGGAAGATAGTACAAGATATGTGGTAATCTGAGAAAGTGATCAAGGTCCCTCTCAGTCCAACCCACTCTTTGACAGAATATCGGCTAAGATGTCTCAGGATGGCTGCATTGCCATACGTGGGATGGGTCTGATTACCCACCATTTTCCAGCTAATTAATGAAGAAGATATGGCGCATTTGTAATGAATGGGTCCAGGTCGGAGCACGGTGATCGAGTTTCCATCTCCGCTAAGTGCTTTCAGATGATTGCGTTTACCTCTGTGGTCTCATTCGCCCTTGTGCCGCGAGAGGACGCAACGGTGACAGTAGGCCTATGGGACGGAACACATCGTATGTTTCCCCAAATAAAAACACACAAGTCGATCGCTCAATCAATATAAACCCAAGAGTACGCTAGGTAGATTAGAGATTATTGATATAACCTTAAAAAATAAAGGGTACATGTACATCCATAAAAATAATCCAGTTTCGCATCCTTTAAGAAATGTGACGAAACTTGACGTTCACAGCCATGCGCTTATGTCATGAATGGCCTCCAGCGGTTTGCGTCCGCAGCAGAGGAAATTAACCCATTGTGCCCATTGAATCGTGGGTTGAGCTCGCGACAAGAGCCGTCAACAGCTGAGGAAGCCAAACATTTAGATGTGCTTTTCAGCCCCAAATCTGGCGGCATTCAGACACTGCAGATGCTGCTGTTGATGCACATCAGCCGCATTCATTGGAAGGAAGGATGCAAACGCTGTCAGCCTTTACAGACACCAGGAGCTAATTGACTCCACCATGTAATTATCAATAATGGCTGTTAAGGCTTTAGTGGTCGGATTCAATGGAGCTTTTTTCGTGGGTGTGTGTATGGGAACTGGAAAATATTTTTTAGAGCTACGCATGTTGATAAATATTAAGGTTATTCAAAAAATATTGTGGATCTGATTTTCAGTCCATCCGTCCGATCGTCCGCCCTTCATCGACAGGGTTTGTCTGTCAAAAGAGAACAAGTTGACTTGTGTGGTAAGAGAAATGAAACTAATGTATGCAGCAAAAAGTTATTTTGTGGGGTGGATTATTGCTTGGAGAGCCACTTGAGCTGATTCACTGGAGAACTGAGTTATGTCTCCTTCTCCCTCCGTTTTCCACATGAGGCGTTCATTATTTAGTGTTGCATAAGCAGAGGCAGACATCGGGGTAACATAATATCCGTGATAAGACACATGAATACATTTCCCTTTTTGCTGCGGCGATGTCATGACAACTTTAATTCCACAAATGGATTCCAAAGCGGTGTTTACAAGTAACGACCCCGATCCTCGACTGTGACAGCTCAAACGCAACTTCCTCGAAGTAAATAGGCTAATATTGCATAATTAAGTAAAACACAATGTCTTCTTGAGAGCCCAAAATGAACTATACCATTGGCAAGTTGGTAGGAATGTACTTTTTTTGTTGTTTCTCCCTGTGTCATACGCAGTGCGAGTGGCAGGCATCACCAATATTAGTTATAATAATACAACTTCTTCTACTACACATAATCATAATAAGCTGAATCAGATAATGGACCTCAAACCGAAGGCATTTATTGTACGCATTATTGCATTGCCCTGACTTGGCTATCTATAGATTCTTGCATACATCCTCATTACATGGCCTAGTCTCTTGCGGTCGGGCGGACGCACACGCGCGCGCGTCTCCCCCTCCTTATCCTGCCTAGCACTCTTTGCACAAGAGAATAAATCATATTTCGTTTTTTTTTACTTTAGAGAGAGTCGTCAGCAGAACAATCGCCGGGCAAACATCCCTGTTGGTAAATATGTCAAGCGCCTCGATGGCAGCCCTCAAAATAACATACGGCTGTTTTATTATGACTGTCACATGCGCCACTGCAATTCTCTCACATCTAAAAGCTCAAAGAGCGTGGGGCGAGCCAGTGTGAAAGAAATATAGTGGGTGTGATTGTGTGTGTGCGTCGTCTCTCACACGTCGCGCACACGCATGTGTGTGTGTGCTTTCGCGCGCGTGTGTGTGTGAGCTTGTGCGTGAGCGTGTTAAAGGGAGGGAGGCTGGGATGACAGTAGGGGTGATGCATTTGTGGAGGCGTTGGCATCCCATGCAGAAAAGTGTGGAAATCTGCAGAGCGGGAAGATTAGCAGGCCGCCTGCTGGGCAGTTGGATGGGTAGAGGGGAGGAGGAGGACGAGAGGAAGGAGGAGGAGGACGAGAGGAAGGAGGAGGACGAGGACGGAGGAGGCGGCAGAGTATCAGAGAGGTTTAGAGAATGACCTCTGAGGCAAGCAGAGGAGTTTGCCAGGAGAGAGAGAGAGAGAGAGAGAGAGAGAGAGAGAGAGAGAGAGAGAGAGAGAGAGAGAGAGAGAGAGAGAGAGAGAGAGAGAGAGAGAGAGAGAGAGAGAGAGAGAGAGAGAGAGAGAGAGAGAGAGAGAGAGAGAGAGAGAGAGAAACGGGTGCGTTAGAGCGAGTGGGTATGAGGCGGGGCTGAAGAGGCAGGAGCAGAGAGGAGGAGAAGGGACGCTGCGGCGGTGGGGGTGTGAGGGGAGGGGAGGGTGGAGGGGGGGTTGGGTGACAGTGCAGGGAGGAGGGTTCATCTGGGAGACAGAACGGAGCGCCGTCCAGGTCACCTTCTCTGGAGAGAGCAGCTGTGAACACCCTGCCCCTGGGAGGAGGGTCACAGTCGAAAAACTCTGTGTCCTCCTTGATGAAGCCCCCACACCCCCCCCCCCCTGCCCCCGCCCCCACATCTTCAACCCCCCCTCCCCCCCCCCCCTGTCCCCCGCTGCCTTGCACCCAGGTCCAGGTCTGCAATAACAAAGCCAATTAAGAAGCCCAGGAGAGGAGCCGGCGTGGCCCCACTGTCGCCCCCAACCCCACCCCCTCCGGCACGACTCGCCGCCAGCAAGGAGCCACAGCTCCGGGAGCAGGGCAGGCATCACTAGAAACACGCTGACAACATTGGCGCAATTACCCCTAAAAACGAAGAATCTCCATTCTGTACTTCCCTTCCCGTCCAGTGACACACTCTGAGTCATAAAGGGGTATTTTAATTCATCCCCAGAGCAGGTGGAGGCAACAGGGTGGAGACGGGTCTAGAGCCATTCAGACACTGGCCCAGACACACTGGTGGTGTGCTATAGAGGTCCCCTCAGAGGCTACGGCCTGTATCCGGTACCTCTGGCCCTGCTACTAAAGGAGCCGTCCTTATTTACACGTGTTCTCATTCATTTTTATTTCCTAATCTATTTATAGCCTGGCCGGCGAAAGCCAAACGACTCTTGCTTCAATTATTAACAAGGTGGATTATAACCGGGGCCTCAGCAATGAGGAGGCACTATTTAAAATAAAAGGGGTTGGCCAGGGTTACTCTCACCCTGCCTTGCTCGCACGGTCGGACACGATATTTGGTAACGTTTCTCGTTACTCAGAAGTGCACTTCAAGTGCCCGGAATGTAAAGAGTCCACATTTTTCTTTTTTTAATCGTTTTTCTTTAATAGCTACTATTGTAAATTGTGAGTGAGCGACCGGTGTCTTTTTCTGGGTCTCAAATATCTGGGCATTAGAGGAGAGTTCATGAACTGTTGATAAGGGTTCTGTCACCCACAATGGACGGTGGCAGTAGAATACATTTGACGTGACAAAAGGGTACTTTGTAGAATATCTACTTGGAAACAAGTACCACTGATGAAGCTCAACGCTGAATTGAGTGAGTGGACCGGTCTCTTTTTCTGCGTCTCAAATATCCGGGTCTGCATTAGAGCAGAGTTCACGAGCTGTTGATAAGGGTTCTGCCACCCTCCATTGTGGAGTGGCCCATCTCAAGCTCTGGACTACTTTTCAACAGTCGTCAGCGTAGGTTTGAAATCCGCCGGCAATCGATTACACTAAAAGCTCTAATCTGATTGTTAAAAGAGCTGATTTGACAAAGCTGTTATCAAACTGATTCAAGCCCCAATCAATACCGCATTATGTGCCAGTGTCTCTTCTCTATCACGGCTGTGGCAACTTCTCCAAGGACGAGTGGAGGGGATGTCTTTTGCCCCTGAAACCGTTCAAACATTTCCGTCGAGAAACTAGTTCCCGACGCACGGACACACCATAAATACGGAAAAGAAACGCGCACTTTAGAAAAATGTTCATGTTTTCTTTATCTATGCAAAGCGGCAAAAACCTCATTATAATACGTAATTGTTGGAGCATGGAAATAGGAAAACCATCTCGTGCAGTTGTTTTTGAATGTTCCACTGTCAACATGAACGGTAGCGTATTGAAATAAGATGGGGGGGGGGGGAAACAACTCCTCAGTGTATGTTTGGCAGGGAAGGGTAATGAACCATAAAGAGATGCGTTGTTCCACTGAAAGGATCATTTCTCAGAGAGAAAGGAAAAACTTGCATGAAAGCCCGAGCCGACTCCAACTCCCTCCTCTCTCCTCTCTTCGCTTCTCAGTATTCATGTCGCACATGTATTCGCTAAATAGCAAATATGTTGATTGCCAGCAGCTGAAGACACTTATCTCCTGTGGAGACAGACGAAGGTGGCAGTGTCCCCCATAGACCATAACCAGGAATCCCTCCGTCCAGGCGGTGCCTAGCAGTGTGGACACGCGGCTCTCCGAGGATATACGGATAAAACTGTTGATATCCGAAGAGATTGTGAAAATATTAATAGCCAATGAATAATTTAAAATATATATATTTTAGTCACACGCAGCTTTGCTGCTGCGCTACGATCATCGCTCCAAGAAAAATCGATATTTGTATTGGCCAGTAGCAGCATACGAGTGTTTGCATTGGTATCAGCCAGTACATTTTATACATTGGTACATCCTTACTTAAGAGACCCAAACATCGGAGCCAGGGCAACAAACTGTGGCCAACAATGCAATGTTACAAGGGAAAGCACGAGAAGGTGCATAAGAGGACCTCTGGGCTAAACTGTGTTCATTAGCGGCGGCGATGCAAAATGAATGGGCCCACTAAGTTATTCTGCGAGCATCTAAATAGGAGAACAGGCTGGAATCTGGGGGTAGCTGGAGCCTTATGCTTTTCTGGGCAGTGATGGCCAATTAAGGCCCCTCTCTGATGAGTCTTACACAGCCACAGCAAGCAATTAGGAGAGCAGGAGGGTCTGCTCATTACGGCGACAGACTACGGCGCATTGTTCTGTGAAATACAGCCCTAAAGCCAAGAGATTCTCATAATACAAGATGTCATTTCTTTTTTCCTTTTTTTGGGGGGGGGTTTGGAAGAAGAAAAGCGGGAGGCAAGTTCAAGTATTATTTAAATGCAACGGATGACACACATACACATATAACAAATAAAAATACACGTGTGAAGATTAAATTCCCACTTGCCACAAACAATCCCAAGAGTAGGCCCGGGTGTATTTAAAAGTGACATTGAAGGCTGTGCTTTTTTAAAGAAACCAACTTGGGGACTGAAATTAACATTGGCCTCTTAAAACCTAGATTCACCATAGAAATATCTGGGTGCTAATTTTACTCTTAAATGTCAAACAATGTTTTATAAAACATTGACTTTATCGGCCCAGACCGTCCTTCCTGATTAGAATGGATTTTGTCACCGTGATAGTGATCAACCTTGAATGATGCGTCACATGCTGATGCATCAGAGGGGACATTGTCATTTGATTGACAGCTCTCTGCCAGCGGTATTGATTAGTGTTCACAGCCAGGAGCGGGCGGCACAATGATGTATCAGAAGAATATAGAGATCCAGTATTGACTCAGGAGCCGGCGGAAGGAACGATTCTAGCAAGAGCAATGGTGCCGGCCGAGGAAAAAGCATGCGCGCTGTACATCTCGGTAGATGGAGATCGACAAACTCTTCCCCTCCCCTCCAGTAGTCACGGTAGAATACATTTGACGTGACAAAAGTGTGTTTTGTTAAATATCTACTTGGGTACAAGTGCCGCTGATGAAGCCTGGCGCTGGAAAACAAAGACACGCCGGTGTAATGGGGCATTTTCCCCGTCAAGAACGCCATTTGACTGATGGCCCAAAAAAAACAGCAATTTTCCAGTGTATAATTATTTCAGAAATATGTGCTCGCTCATCTCGGGGAAACGACTAAAGAGGAGCATGGGGCAGGGTCCAGAGTAGGAGGCAGACTCCATGGGTGTGGAGCAGCCGAGTGTGGGATGGCCCATGCCGTGGGAGCACAAAGAAGGAAAAACATGCCTAGCAATATGGCTGCAGCGTGGAGGCACTCAGCAGGAAGGGGTTGGCATCCTTCTGTTCGGACTGATGCCCTGGTGTGATATCAAACCCATTGTCTAGAAAAAAAAAGAAAGTCCAACAGAAGGACTTCATTAGGAGAGTTGAAAAGGCACCTCGAGGATATGGGCTGGTCTAGCTCAACTCCTCCAGGCTTTTCTCTCCCTCTGTCCCCCCCTCTACCTCCCTCTCGCTACTCCTCCTTCCCTATCCCTTCCTCCCTCCCTCCCTCCCTCCCTCCCTCCCCCCCCCCAGGCCTGGTCGCCTCCTCTCTGCCCAGCCAGCAGCAGAGGCAGGTGGCTCCTTATGCAGCATATGGCGGCCGCGCTAAGAATAACAGTTAGGGATCAACCGGTGGGGCTGTGAGAGTTTTCGGGGGGACGAAGGATCAATCAGGAGAACGATCACTGGAGGATAGGGGCGGTGATGACCGGTACGGGCAGCAGCTTACCATACCATAGGGCGACGGATAAAGGGAATAGGCCCCATTGTGGCTGATTGTTTTTTTCCTCCACAAAACAAACGGAACAAGCTGAAGGGAATAAAAGAATGGCTCTGTGATCAGGGCCGGGCAACACATCTTGCCGAGGCATTCTGTCTCAATGAATACCTTGATTGGACAAGAGGATCTAATATGTCCAGTGAGAGGGCAGAGGAAAGTGGCTTATTCTCCAAGAATACTGGTCATCTTTCAAGACCTGCCAGAGATGTGGAACACGGGGGGGGGGGGGGGTTCAGACAAATATCATGTGGCCGCGTGCCAGTGTGGATCCACACACCACACACACACACACCACACACACACACACACACACACACACACACCCACCCCCCCCCCCCCCCCCCCCCCCCCCTTTGGGCTTAATATCAAAACTGAACAGAATCTCTTTCATTTCTCGTTCGATTCTTCTGTTTCCTTCAACCACCATCCTATTGAGTAGGTTCGGCTTTACAACCGCACGAGGGCTGCACAGGGGAGGCGAGACATTGGAATAGAAGGGATCAATACGCTGGTCTTCATGAAGGCACATAACTTCATACCTTCAGGTCTCGATGCTTGGTGGTACGCTGTATTCATTGTGCTAATGTTCATGTGTGCGTCTGCATGGAATTAGGGCAGACGGCAGACAGCAGATGGACAACACCTTCTGGACGGCACGGGATAAAACAAACAAACAAGTCAGACGGAATGGCAGGACGGCGGAGCGAATCAGGCATCACAACATGTTGCTATGGTGATTATTATTGTATTGTTTACAAAGAACGGAATGAAAATATGTTTATTACAATTATTTCAGGTTGATTCCTTTTGTGTAATTATAAGAGAAATTAAAATCCAAAATAAAAAAAATTAAAATTTGATTTAATTATAACCGCTTTGCCCTCAACCGGATTCCAGGTGAACGCAGTATAATTCGAACGATTTTGAAAACGAGATTCAACCGACTGACCAGCTGCCAAACCAACCACCATGAACTTGATCGGATGAGAATTAATTTCTGGCAATCTGCTACGCAATTTCCCTTTAAACAATAACATGCTTCTACTTACCCATTGACCTCGCTCATTCCCTGAATCGATTCCATAACACATGTGGTAATTAGTTAATTACTCATATCAAACAAGATTAGGCCTACTCAATCTACTCTGCCATTTCAGAAACACAATTAACATCAGGAACCGAGGGGAGAGAAGGTACACAGCGAAAAAACTCAACGGGTTAGGTATTTATTTTCAGATGAAATTATCTGGGAAAAAAAAAAATCCATTCCTCTAACACAGCCGGGCCCACTATCCCTCCACAATCACCTTCCCCTGACAAAACTGCTAGCCTTCTGCCCCAGTAATCTATGGAAAGCAGATTTTGTGTCCACGATGTAATATTAATAATTGAGGAAGCCTTGGAAACCACACGATTCTCAACTGCGATCGTCAAACCCGCTGGACGCAGTGGAACATACGCAGCTAAGCACTCTGGTGCGTGTACCTCTCCGGGCACCCCACTACGGGCAGCGTGCGCTTTCTGTTTGACTTAAATGTGGACATTTCATCTCGGTGTCAGCCAAACATCTGAGGAGTGGCCATGTTCCTCTACAAGCTCCCCAACCACCCCCGACCGACACCCCGACCACAGTGCTATCTGCTTTTGCCCGATACACAAGATATATATCCCCTGGGCACTGAACCGAGCAGGAATATTCAGGAGGTGATAAAAGCAGAAGTCAGCGCAGGGGCCTTCCTCTTGGAGGGGGGGGATCCACATCAAACTGGCTTTCTTCCAGCACCGAATCGCTTGAACCCTCCAAGCCACCAGGAGGATAATTACTTTGCACCTCAAAGTGCAAATCTGGAAGCACCCCCCCCAAACAACCCTCACCCCCCGCCCCCCTCCAAGAGGAAGGCCCCCCCACCACACACACACACACACACACACACACACACACACACACCACACACACACACACACACACACACACACACAACACACACACACAACACACACACACACACACACACACACACACACACACACACACACACACACTTTCATCTCAGAATTGGCCAGATTCGGTGTGCACTTCAGTGCACATGTCCATGTGTTGTTATTTATTTGTATTTACCACCCAGAATTACGCCCCCCCCCCCCCCCCCCACACAGACACAGACGACTTTGTGTGAGCATGTCTATGGTTATCTCCTTTCCACAGTCTCTCCCACTGACTAAATTGATCCCATTCCAGATGTCCCTCACCTGTATCACCCCCCCCCCCCGTCCCCCCCGGCACCTCACCCAACGTACCGCCATCCCCATGCCAACCACATAATCAATGCCAGCCTTCCATGGGTCGCGGAGCCCGCTAAACATTTACATGCCATTAGGGTTGGGTGGATGGAGTCCACCTGCCCCTCGACACAACCGCGTTCAGGCGTGGAGCGCAGCTCTGTTCGGGCACAGAAGGAACAGCTTGAAGGGAACATTGGTTCACGAAGTGAAAGTGGTGGAAGGAGTCAGGTTGGCTCTTCAGCTGCATAGCCACCCCCCCCCCGATTAGTGAGTCAAACATAAATACCTGGAATCCCTATAATATGTCCCCCATGAATGATAGACACACATTTAGATGCTGCCTGTGTTGTGCCACTTGGCAATTCAGTTCCATTCCCTTGTTTTCGTTTGAAACAAATACCAGTGACAAATACATTGATGGATTCAACCAACAGATTCCCTGACACGTGTGTATCAATTAGGATCAAGTTAAGTGCAGGTGTAAACGAATATTACCGAATTAATTTGGGTCTTTTTATATGCGTCATTGTCAGCAGGAAAGGTAGGTGAAACCAAGACTCCTTGTTTACTGGTGTGAATCAGACACTCCAAGCTGGACCCTCTTCATGGCCACTTGCACCCTTTTGCAAAATATATTTTAATTGACAGTTAAACCTTTACATCACCACTTTTGGATGATCTTAGCCGAGATAAAAGATAGGTTGCTGCCTTTTTCCATTCAGAGGCATGCCATTGGATTGCAGATATCATTTTTAAATAGCCCTATTCAAATAGGTCGTATTGGTTCTATGTCTAGAGCAACAATCCCTTGATCAAATCCTTTTATGGATAGTCTCTAGACTTGACACTCCTTCAAATAATTGAAAAGTTTCGAAGTTGCCCTTTTCCACACCTACAGTTTTGCGGACGTGGTCCGACTCCAATGTGGTAGTCATCCACACAGGCCTTTGTTAAAGCCAGATGAACGTCAGTGGGGTCCAACCGCGAAGCCCTCTCGTTCATCCGTTAGAAAGAAGTGGACAAATACCTTCCTGATCACAGGCTGTTCGGGCAAACAACAACAACAACAACAACAACAACAACAACAACAACAACAACAGAAGAGAGCCGCCACCGCGGTTCCATTATTATGCAGTATGGACTGTGAAGACTGTGTGTTGTCAGGAGAAGTCGGTGCTTCACACAACCCAAAGGAGAAGTGGGGCTACGAGAGGGCACCGGTGAAGCCGGCGGACCCTAATGAGAGCCCTGGAAGAATTCGTACTGTGTACTTTCAAAAAAGTACACTATTGAACGTGAGGGAGCCACTGGCTCTCTGGGCTAGAAGCTGTGAGGTTTGAATATCTACCTTCAGAACCCACAATGCACTGTATATTTCGGTGTGATCTCTAGAGTGGGCCTCGTTCTATTTCTTTGGAAGTCGACCGAAACCGTGCTTGGATTAAATTAGTTACTTTTCCCTTTCTCAAGCGGTCCACGGTTCAGTTATTTCGAGCTCTGCCAGAGTTTGAATCTTCCCGACTCCCAAAAGAAACTGAATGAGCGGTTAAAATACCCCCGAGTTCAATTATAAAAAGAAGACCAAATAGGTTAAAAGGTTCTACATTTTTATAACTCTTCTGGTGGTTATAAAGCATCCTCTCCCAGTACATTGGAGGGAAAGGATGCTTTTTCAAATGTAGCTACTAACTCCAATGTTGATAGAGCCTATCGACTCACTGTATACTGCAGAAATATAAACATGAACCATGACGAGTTACAACCGAATGCATGGTGAATGGTACGCACAGCAGGTGTTTACCAAAAGGTTATGGCCCCCTGCAGATGCAGTGCATTAAAAACAGATAGTGATGATCAACAACGCTATTTTCTTCTTTACCATTTAGCTAATTTACTGCTGGGTGTCCAGCCACATGACCTTTACCATCAATCAGCGCTAGTGCTAATTTGAGCAACCGGGTTAAGTTAAACTCAGAGGGGTTCTCTTGACCCAATAACAGCTCTACACTCAAACCCTTGAACCGGGTCCAGCAGCTTAGAGGAGCCCCATTGAGGTTCCCCAATCCTTCATTTCTCTCCCCGGGACAGGTGCATTATCGTCCGGAAGACCTGGGTAAATGTTTGTGCACAGAGGCTGGGCCGGATCATACCCCAAGCCCTAAGAGGCTTTCTGATTTACGAGTTAGCATTTTTTCGGACCATAGAGTTCAATACTTACACACAGCAAACAGCGGGTAAACAAATTCCCCGGCGGTGGCCATTTTGTTTGTTTTCATCCAGAGAAAGGCAGGGTTATGCATGGACGCGTTTATGCTTATGAATCCCAAGCAAAACATTGACTGATTTAGTAGGGCATGTTATTCAGAGTAAGCTTAAATATTTATATGACTGTGTGAGACAAAGGCCTGTAAGGATGTATCAATAAATCAATATGTTTCCAGTATGGGTTTTGTAAAACTGTGATCCTACACTGCCCACTTGCTGTTTGCATTTTGTCCTGAGGTGTGTGTGTGTGGTGTGGTGGGGTGCGTGTGTGTCCGTGTGTGTTGCTGGAAGACTGAAGACAAATGCTTGAAGCTTGTTCCGAAAGAGCTAGGCAAGCATCATCAATATTCTCTCAAAATACATTTTAAATCAGTTTGAGTTTCTGAAAAAGCACATCAGTGCAATAACTACTAAAACAAATGTAAAGTAAGTACTTTAAGAAAATTAAAGACAAACTTTATTGGGATGGGTAGTGACATAGCGTCCTCTCCTTTCAATTTGAAAGACCAGAGAAGGCGCTAAACGGCTTGCTTGAAATTATTTCGCAGGAGCCTCAGAAGCAGGAGAAGAAGGAAGGCGGGGGGAGCTTCGCTCCAGATCCCGGGCTGATTGAAATATGCTTCTCATTAGTCCCTATTCACAGAATACATGAATCACAGCGTGTCAGAAGCTGACAGTTGCCTTACCTGTAAAATGGCCCTTCTTATTAATGGACAGATAGCCCAACTATTGTACCGAGGAAAATGGCTCAATCCATTACCGCTTTCATATGTATGCAAATCAAGTGCTATAATTTTATTTCCATAAATCTCTTGACATGTCATCTTATTTAGTGCATAGCGCGATAGTATATCTAATTTCGAAATAGTTATCAGGTTAAAGCACCATACAACGCCTATGTAAAACTCATAGTCAACAGTGATACGATTTAAATGATCTTATATGCTAATACATATAATTACACAAATTGAATTGATTCATCATAACAAAGTAAGCACACAGAATTTACGAAATAGAGCAAATAACACCAAGTTCAAGATCAAGTTTAAAGCCTTTCATTGTCGGATGCACAGAGCAACGCCGAGTCAAACTGGGGACTGAAATTCTTACGACAAGTCACGGCAACAAATGATTACTATCGATTCAAATCGGGATTGGCGAGACGCAGACTATAAAAGGCTCCTAGCGAAAAGACCAGGGAAGTGGACAACTGAAACCACCACAACAACAACTTCGATGCGGAACCTTTAGAAGCCCTACAGAAATGTTCTTAATCCCCTCGCCCTCCTTCCCCGAAAGTTTTCCCATTCATCTTTTCATGGAATCAGTGAAGAAAAGTGTGCGTTTTTTTTTATATATTTTTTACCCCACGTCCAAACTGCTACTTGACACATCTTGCATGTATTTCTCCCAGGGCAAATGGAATTGAACACTGTTGAAAATGTAATCTTAAAAAAAAGGAGATAAGCAGAGCTGGGTATGAGAGCACAGAGCAGGAATGAGTGAATGCGGCAGGTTCAAGGTGGATGCCAGAATGGGAGTGAGGGATTTATGCTAAACGTGTGCTGCGTTACAAAGCAAGGTCTTTTTAGGGCACCATTGGAAATCCACCTAAATTACACTACTAGATATCAACGCAAAAGGGTTACCAAGTTTGTGTATGCAACTAGTATTTAAGGGCCAAACACTTAATACACTTGTTATTGTTTTACTACAAAATAATGGAAAGTTTTGTCATTTTCTCTGAAACCCTGACCCAAACTTAAGTAGCATGTGCTTTTCTCAAAGGTTGAAGTCTTACGGGATAAAATGCTAACTGACTCCCCCTTTCCTCAGCACATGCAACAACTGTAACCTTGCCATTTCAGGAGATGATAAAATAAGCTACGGCGGGGAGGGGTGGGCAATCTATCCCAGATCTCGAAGACTTTTCTCTGTTGTAGCTTATTCGCGGGGAATAGCAATTGCACCAGATAACAAGCCAGAGGATCTTTTATTTCCATAAAAATGTGAGAGCTGTCTGTCAGTGTCTGTGCTTTGTGCGAGAGGCAGAAAAATGTGCACTTGCGCAATTTGTATGCTTCCAAGGCAGCTGCTGTCAGTTCATGTAAACTATGTCCCATTCTGACAGGGAACTCAACACAGAGTTTGCGCTCCACACCTTCATGACTGTTCTATTTAAAAACAAGGGAGACACTTTGCACCCATATCTTAATTCAGTGCATTGTACAAAACGTCTGTGAAGCCTATTACCAAAATGAGGTTGCCATTAGGTGAACAACTGGCTCCTTCCGTGGTGGTATTCCACAAGTCAGAGATACAATGCATTGCAATGGTCTGCATTATTTAGTTGACTTTTGTATTTCAACAGAAACCCTTAGTCTTACAATGCGGTGAGTGCCATTTTACCAAATGGAAACCGATTTTTCTTATGTTTCAAACGTGTCGGCCCTTCAGCAGATTGTGTGTCCGTTGTTACTTTGGTAGCTGACTAAACATGATCCATGGCATTGTTTTACAAATGTTACAATATTTACTTCGAACTTGATCTGGATGGCTTTCGTTTCTAATATTGCAGCATGTGCATAATATCACGGAAAGCAGACAGGTATGATTTTCGACTTCTGTTGAATACCTGAAATGCCTGCAATGTTGTACTTGTTCAGATCCGTGCCGTGACTACCACGGCAAGGTGAAAGCTAGTTTTTATAGATAATTTACACAATAGCTGTCAGGCATTAAAATCAGCAGAGAGCCTTTTCAAAAACAGAGACTGTCCTCTACATTCCCCATGTAGGCCTACACCAATGCTGTGAGAGCAGGAAATGTGGACTTCTTATTATTTATGGAGAACAGGGTTGAGAATACTAATAAGCCAACCCATTAATTAAAATACCTGGTACTGATAACAAGGGATGTGCCCAAAGCCAAATTCAGCAATGAGGAAATAATTGCTTCAAAACAAATAACGCACAACGCTGTACAAACAGAACTACTTTTTTTTTTTTTTTTACAGGCATCATGATTGCTTGACTAATATACATTTTTGCTTTTTTTATTGCAACCTGGTCACATTGTCTGATTCCCAAATGATGGACAAGAGGGATATGAATGGCAAACATATCTTGAAGTCTGCATATCTTTATATAATGCATGCGTTTATCTGATGGATATAAATAACATTTCACCACAACTTTAGGTTCTATCACCCCTGTGTTTCCAAGGAGAGTAGGTTATTCACAAATAGTTTCATAACTCCTTGCATCGTTTGTGTTTGTTGATCTCATATGATCCAACCATCATAAGTACACATCCCTTTACAAATTGTACCAAACATTTATTCCCAATTGTTCCAGAAATACTATGCAGCGCGACACAGACACAGTACGACTAAGTACGGATAGCCGATGAAAGTCTAAATGAAGCTTAAGGGGGAAATCCAGCCACTAAGCTTTGCTCTCCCTTTAAGATAAATCTCCCTGCATTAATTATCTCTACACCAATTAGAAGTGTCCCCCCCTCTCCCTGAGGATCCAATCATTGCACTGGTTTTCAGTATTAGCACTGGTTGCTTGCCTCACTTTTTAACCCCTACAGCCCACCGGTCTCACCAGCGTCGAGTCTGCGAAGGGAGGACCACCAGCCATGCTGCTTCCTGAACAAACAGACACCATTAACCTTGATTGTAATGTTATTGGCTATTGTCCAATTTTAATACCAAATAAAGGCCCCATATTCCTTCAAACTAATTCCTCTTGATTAAAATGCATTTCACTTCGACGTCATGCATAACTTTGGCGCCGATACTTAAGAGACGGTTGGCTGACCTTGACTTATCCGCGGCATAATCCATTATGTCATAGATTTATGCTAAACATACGGGTCATTGTTAATAGCCCTTCGCCAAAATAGACACACTATTGATCATTAAAAATACATTTACTCGGACAGTGAACAAGTGAGCCATTTTAACTAAATTATAACGAGCTACCGCTTCACAGGATCACTGTGCTTAATGCAATAAATATGTGTTCTGTGTACACAAACCGATGCCATCTAAGGTTTGGCCCCGCGAGAGAGAAAGGGGCTCAGTCAAAATGGGAGCTTGCCTGCTGTGCTCCGGCCTGATCATAAGAGGACAGGAAACATGGCTCAGAGCGAGGCGGGGGCAGCCGCCGCGGTTTGATCTCTCCTTGAGCTCGACTTCTCAATCTCCAGTCAGCAGATGCAGGGCTGGATGCCGTGCGTTTGAGCAGCGTGAGCGATAGCCACGGGAGGAGAGAAAAGGAAGGGGAGGGGAAAAGATGAACTTATCCGTCAGCGGACTTGTCACGGAGAGGGTTGTTGGTATGAATAGGAAAAAAGAAAAAAAAGGAAACAACCCCCCCCCCCCCCAGATCCTGCTAATGGGCAGATGTGTATTCACACACATGCATGTAGACACCCACACACCCACACCCACACCCCACCCACACCCACACACACACACGGTATAACGGCTATCAGACTGCATAGTGATTGTTTGCCTGTGTCTTGGCATAGAGAATTGAAATCCACGGCGGCAGATAAGACATCAATCTTTCTCATTGGGCTGCGTAAATAAATCTGATTAGGGGCAGAATCGCTTCCCCTCCAGAATTGTTTTATCTCGCCGTTCTGTTCCCCGGCACACAAGATAACTCTGAAAGCGGTTTGCCACAAGGTGGAGGGCTCACCTCGACGCCTGCCTCCCCTAACGGATCGGTGGCGTGGCTTCGTCTCCAGCCGAGCGCCGTCACTTAAGTCAACAGCTAAACAATACCTTAAGGAGGAGGCCGAGGAGCCAACGGGTGTGACCAGAAGCAACCAATCAGAAGTAAAAGAGGTAAAAAGAATGACAGATTGATTGATAGATAGATCGATTTGACACAGGTACTCTTATCATATTAGAAAATAAGCTGCAATATTGTAGCTTGCAAAGGAAAAATTAGAGGCAACTTCCCTGATAGTTTTCAGTTGAAGCAGAGATAAAATAATACTCGTGATCATGATGCCTGGCAATTCAAAGGGCAGAATATTTTGCACTCGCTCAATTGGCAAACGACGCTTGGATAAGTGAAATACAGTACTAATCTCCCATCTAGGTAACATATCTTAAAATATGCGCGCGCATATGCTTCATAATCTTAATAATCTTAATAAACTGAGGCCGGACCCACACAGTATCCCAGGTCAGCATCTCGTTCTGCTTTCGAAAACCCAATTTTCGGGCGATTACGATAAGTGAGGTACTGTTGTGCAAGTGGCCCCTTTGCAAACTGCCGATTGTAGAAAAAAACGTGCCTTTCCAAGAATTTGTACACCGCTAATATTTTGCCCGTGGTTACACTGTGTAATCTGACAACCCATTAGATACATGTGGATTAAGGTCAGTGTGTTCGTATGATCTGAATAGACATAAAACATTGCTTAAAAAAAAAAGAGGTATTTGGAGACGTCTGCCAAGCTGGTAGCCATGCAGATCGTCCATGTAGTACAACAGGGAAACAGACACGGCCACAATGATGTCCGTGGAAACACATCCGAAAGGATACTAATTCGGTGCAGTTTTCCAACTGAGGGTGGCTTATCCGGGAATTAAAATAGGGTCAAAAGTGGAATAAAACCGCCGGTCGTCGGTGATAAGATGCCTGCCTGAGAGGCGAACTGAACCCTCAACCTCCTTTGAAAATGAACAATGCTTTGAATCTTTGCAGACGCCCTAAGGATCCTTATGGCCGTTTACCTCCAGCACGGCAAACATGAATCAGCGCAATAAAGCGAAATTAATAACTAATGAGAGGCATAGAGGACAAAAAAAAGAGAAGAAAACTTGAAATATGTATAAGTCGTGCTTATCAGGAAAAAGGCAAAGCCAAGCTGTCTGCGCTGGAGAGACGATGAGATGATAAGCAGAGCAGACTTAAAGAGGGAATAAGCAGAAATCATACATCATCACAGATTAAATGTGAACATACTGTATAGGCTTTTCAGTAATCTTCAATAAACTCGGCAGAGAGAGAGGTGTGTGTGTGTGTGTGTGTGTGTGTGTGTGTGTGTGTGTGTGTGTGTGTGTGTGTGTGTGTGTGTGTGTGTGTGTGTGTGTGTGTGTGTGTGTGTGTGTGGAAGCAAAGAAAGAAGTGAAGCGTGAGGAGACACCTCTCAAACAATTCAACTTGTTTAAGAACAATTACACTTTCTATATCCATTGTTTATATATATCCAATGAGCAGTCAAAACAGGTCCTCAATTGAAATCATCCATAACAACCGCCAGACGAAAAGCTGTTTAGTAATTAAGTACACGGTATTGATGCTTAAAACAGAAACCCAACTATGCACCATAGATTAATCTAAAATATAATGAGACAAATTGTTGCTCAGCTTGTCTAAAAAGGTGTGATTCCTCGCTGTCATCTGCCGTCTGATGAGAAATAGAAAGAAATATAGTTCTTGGTCTGTCACATGAGAACTGCAGCCCCTCCACAGCACACGATTCAACGCGCGGGACAATCATCCCAGGCTACCCAATTTGAACCTTGGGATCTTTATTCTCGGCTGCTGAATAATTTAACAACAAGCCCGAGGACAACTAATTGCTCTTCGGCTCCTTTGGCTGCAAGGTATGAGGAAAATACAACTCTGTTGCCATTACACTCTGTTAAACTAATACGGTGACATACATCACAGTTATGAAACATGATATTTCATAGTACAGGCAGGACTATTCATTTCTGATGATAGATCATCACAGCCTGTTATTTTAGGGCCTTCGCTAAGCTGCCAACCTTAATAAACCCATAGTTCTGGGAAAAATATCCACCTTTCCGTTCCTTTGTAGGTTAAACCCAACGACACACACACAGTCGAGAGATTGAAATCTGCAACAACAAACACGCACAGCTGTGGACTGAGGGCATGAGTGGGATGAGGTCCCCGGGCTCGGACAGATCATCTCCCTGATCACGATCCATTGGGAGAGACAGGCCTTGGGAGCGAGTGACCGACGGCAACGGGGATGGGGGGAGAGGGGACGGGGGACGTTAATGCATCATCCATCCCCTTGAGCTCCTCCCCCCCCCTCCCTCCCCCCGCTGCTGCGGTATGAAAACATAACCGTAATGAAAATCCCATCGATTGGTCCCTGGCTTTTCTTTTAGATTAATTGAACAATTTCTCTGCCCCTTAACTCTTTGGAAGGCAAATGTTAAAAGCAAAGCTGAAAGCCCCCAGAGATATGGCAGCCCATACTCTATTAGGACATGGTAACCTCACACTATTATACACCAAATGGACATTTCTCTTCTGACATTAGAACTGATTAGCTTTGGACAAATTAAAGCGCACGATCACACAGGGAAATTAGCCAATTGGACTACTCAGGCAACCTAATTTGGCTAATCAAGGTCCTAATTGTATTTTGTTGCCAACAAAAGCATAGTTTAACCATCAGTGCAACGTTGATAGGTAATGAATCATAAAAATGTGTTATTTCAGCATTTCTTCTTCTGTGAATGCCAATTATTCTCCAGAACATCATACAGCAGAGACAATATTCCTCCTCACTGGCCTGGTGAATATACTCGAGCACAATTAGCAAATGCTTCCTCCGTTGCCTCAGTTTATCGTCCTCGAGACAAAAGCTACTGTGGCTCTTGCAGAAGTCGCTCTTACGAGCCAAATATGTGCTGACCCCATTATAACAAAAATTGCAAACATCTATATCTCACATTCAAAAGAAGGGAATCCATGTGCTGACACAATTATTTGACATTTTTTTAAAGGATTCAACTTCTTATTCATCCCTCGATTTTCCTCCGCTCAGGAACCACAGAGGCGGTGTAGGAAGGGGGGAATCAAGTCCGGGGAAAAAAATCCCAGGAATTTTAAGGGGGCCGTGTCAGCAGCCATTACAAAAAAGGACATGGTTGGGGGTGGGGGGGGGTTAAAGAAAGAAAGGTATTTTAGGGGAACTGGAACACAGATATGCCGCCAAAAAAGCAGACAATGAAGAGCTGACGAGGGCAGTGACGAGACAAACACCGGGGGGGCAGATAACCATCTCTTGCCCCCCCATCCCTTCCAACATGTCCTCCTCCTGTGCTTCTAAAATTAAAGATAGGGAGATAAGCCTGGTGACAATCTGGGTGTGGGATCAGCGCACTGCACCGGGGCTAATGGGACTTTAGAGGAAATAGATCAGCCCAGCGTCTCAGGGTCAAGGGTCTACGCCATGAAGTTCACTCACTGACGCCCGGCGTCCTGGTTGGCAGGCGACGCTTACGTGGGGGTTGGCATTTGTCATAGCCTAAAAATTGGTTCGCAAAGCGGTTTTATGTACTATCTGGCAGTGTAGTGTTCAGTGTTTACATGTTTAAGGCTACTCGGCAAGGGCTTCCTCATGGGTAATCGTCGTGCATTTGCATTTGTTTTTATTTATCATTTTAGTTTTTTCCCTGCAATGACAAGTTACTATCTCCATCGTTGCAAAGCAGTCAGTATCTGAGGTCACGAATGTACCCTTTTCCATATATTTCCGGATAAATTACCATTTCAACTTCATTGGTCACAGAGCGCACCAAAGTACGCGTTTTGTTAAATGACATCACTTCCAGTAGAGCAGTCTTTCATCCTGCTAGCAATACACTCAGCATGTCTACACCCTCCGTTGTACAATTGAGTACTCTGACAAAATATTCACTGTCTCATGTTTATTCAGTCAAGCTTGGTCTTGCCAATTCCAATTCAAACAACATTCCAAAATGAAATATTTTACAACAAAAAGCCATCGAATGGTGGCTTCAAAAAAAGCACCTCCTTCGTCACCTGAGCAGTGATTTAATAGCAGAGTTTAAAGTTCATTATAGCCAAGTATTTTCCTCCTCCAACTGACAAACTTCACCAACTGGAGGAAAGAGCTTGACAGTGAAACATCCATTTCTACCACTGTGCCGCCAACTGCTTGTGATGAATAACAAGTTATGTAGACATGTGTGGGTGGAGACTGTGAAAGCGCTCTCTTTCCATAAGACACAACAACAACAACAGCCACAGAAACTGAACTGTATAAAATGGATTGAAAAACTCTTAATCATGGTCAAGTGGTAGCATAAAGTTCCTATAATAGTAATTTTGGAAAAATAGTGATGTACTTTCATGCTCCCGCATAAAAGGTACGATGTATGATGTATTCCTGGTACAGTGATATCACTGGTGTGAGGCCTAATAAAGGCATCAGCAGAAATAATGAGAAACCGAAAAAACTTCACAGACGCTAGGGTGTCACAAGAGCTTTGGTGTGTCACACAAGCTTTGCTTTCATAAGGCGACATGTCGTGGAATTACTGACGGTATTACAGCTAAACCTGTGGGACTAGGCAGCTATCACAGAGACGGTTAGCCACATGGGCTAGCAGACATGCTGTGACCAAGGAAGAAGGGACGATGAAGGGCTAATGCAGCAATTCCTTTTGAAGAGAAAAAAATTGGGCAAATGGCTTTTAAAACGACATGTCTGTTCTACGGTCCAAACGATTGGGAGAGGAAGATAGTGTTGCTAACAAGAACAATTCTGAAGCAATTTAGGCCTGGCGACCAAGCTAATATGTGCTGTACTGTACTCGCAAACTATTTTCCATTATGTGTGCACCGCTGTTGTAACATTTATTCAGGGGATGATGAATAATGTAGCGGAAGCCGAATGAAATACCATTAATCTAATAATAAGGAAGTATGTCTCCTGAAATTAAACCTATTTTTTTTCCCCTCCACATTTGTCGGGTCAGGCCGGTGTTGTGACTGCGCGTGTCGCCGAGATGGAGATGTGGTGTGACATCACGGGGGTCGAGTGCAGCATTTCTATAATGCGTTGCAGAAATATGACGCGTACAACAACCCAACTTTGGATCCCTGACACACAAGCCATAAGGGGACTCGGCAAACAGAAAAATATCTGTACAAATATCTGTACAAAAAGTGATTACAGCCCCCAAAAAGAAAAAACAGAAACAGAACCCAAAACCACTGCACTGTAGTGTTTTGAAAGCGTAAGAGTACCCCAATATGAACTCTGAGGCATATCCTGGGTTTTGTTCAGAGTTGAGCTTACAATAAAAAAATGGTTAAACGTCATATAGGCTACTCAGATTACGTCTTCTGATGTTTATTCACCAGACTTCTCTCTGCATATCTTAAACTGTTCCCATGACCCCAATACTTCAAATGATTTCTCTGTCGGTTAGTTAAGTTTAGCTTGGGTCTTGTATACTGTATGTGGCAAGACTCAGGCTTAATCAGAACAGAAAATAAAATAAATAAATGACATGAAAAGTCAAGAAAGCAAACCACAGCCCCAGTAGTGACAAGTAACTTTTTTTGGCAAATGGGTTTCTATTTAAATCCAATTAGCTGGATGTCACAGTGTCATAAAACAGCAGACAAACTTCATTATCATGCTTGTAAGAAAAAAACGAAAATAAGGCAAGAAGACCACCAAGGTAATAGAAGTAAAATATTTTTTCTAAATACATTTTGCTTCACAACCCCGTACCAAGCAACCAGTAAACAAATGTCACGGTTCACCCATACCCTCATGTTTTACAGAACCCAGTATGCAAGCCAAGACCCTACTGGTAAATATTCCTCCTAGAGCTGGAAAGGGATGTGTCACCTTGAACAGAACAGCATTTACTCGGGGGGGAAACTGCAGATACTTTCTGTCGGCGTTAAACATTTCATTGGACATTGATAACTGATCAGGATTAACCTTTGGGCAAAAATCTCAACGTGTAATTCCTCCCCATTTTATTGACATGCATGCATTGATATGCATATCCACGCAAATGGCTAATTATTATTCAGAGTGCGGATTCCTTTTGGATAGAATACACAAAGAAAAAAAAACCATCAGCCATCTGATGTAGTCCGGTCCAATCTACTCTACGTCTGACAACCCTCCGTGGTCATATCGCTGGAAGAATTGACCTTGCTGCGATGCATGCGTTTTGTGTGTCAACACCACTGTGGCCGGGGCCCATTCACTGGGATGCCTTTTCACTCCTTCAGTTCAACCACCTAGCCTCAAGCACATCTTACTCCAATCCACTCCTTGGCTCATATTCGTCATGACACTTCTTTGGGTATATGCTTCCGTGTCACGTCTGTCTGGAAACACCAGCTCTGTGTGCCCTAATGGGGGGATTTGATTTGTCCTCCTTGGTGTGTGTGTGTGTGTGTGTGTGTGTGTGTGTGTGTGTGTGTGTGTGTGTGTGTGTGTGTGTGTGTGTGTGTGTGTGTGTGTGTGTGTGTGTGTGTGTGTGTGTGTGTGTGTGTGTGTGGCGTCTTACAAACCAGCCTTTGTTCCTCTCACCGCAATCTGGAGACGCCATTAGTGGGAGAGGAAGACAGTGATGTTCAGTGACAGCAAACGACTTCTCTGGTCAGGAGCGAGTGCCCCCGGAGTCATACGAATGTCACACACACACACACACACACACACACACACACACACACACACACACACACACACACACACACACACACACACACACACACACACACACACACACACACACACACACACACACACACAAACCGTGGCCTCCTCCAGGGCTAGGCGGGGGGGGGGGGGGGGGGGGGGGGGGGGGGGGGGGAGGGATTACTGTACAACCAGGGGTCAGGGATGGCGAGACCCCATGCCCCCAACAGAGTCTTGACATTACGTTAGAATACTCAACTGATCTGAAAAAATAAAAAAAGAGGAATGGAGTGGGAGGCGATGGTGGGGGCTAAATGCACGAACTTGTCCCATTTTTTAAGTCACGATTGTGACCATTGTCATCAAATTTGAGTTTGGGCGAAAAATATATAAGAAATTGTGTAGCCGAAAAAAAAAAAGTGCAACTGTGTAGCAGCTTGGCGGAACGATAAGAGGGAAAGTAACATGGCCTGTGTGAAGCTGATAAGTGAGTCTCAGCATAAATCAAACACCTTCTGGTGACTCTAATAATGTGTGGTGTCAGGCACTGGCGCTGAGGAAGGGCTAGCAGAGGAATTCAGGGTAAAAAAAATAAATTAAATAAAGTATCCCCTTTCATTGGTCCTGAAATTAAATTCTGCCGACCGGTCAGATTATGTCTTCTAAGTGAAATGCTCGTGCTGTACCCGGCTAGCACCGCTTCACAGCTAGAGAGCACGTTTTCATTTTTGAAATATATTAAAAGACGTTTGTCATTCAATAATTAGAATTTGGCGAAGGTTAATGAATGGTGCAATGTATTATCGACCCATCTGTGGTTGTTTGACAGACAAACAGAGACAAACCAACCGGTGGTTCATTTGTGGAGATTGCAGTGCCCACAAGCCTCTCTATAGGCGGTTAATGGGTTTACTTGGCTGCCTCATACTGGTGGGACTGCAGGCCCCACTGTTTGCTTTAGGATCTGGCAAATCTAGTAGGCCGTGGAAGCTCTTTGCATCCGCTTTGGCTTCCAGCTGATAAGGATGGGGCCCAGAAAATATGGGCACGTTTCAAGCTGCAGACACATCCACAACAGCCACAACAAGATTGAAGTCACAGTAGAAATCGTAGATGGGGTTAAATTAATAGTTGATTTTTGTGCATAAATAAAAGTGCTTTCACTTCTAGACGTTTAAAGTGAAGCTAATGGACAATACCGCCCAGTCTACAGTTTGCTTTAAACATTCATAATAAAGTAGAGAAAAAGATCAATACAATCGCTAACAGCTCCCAATGGAAGCAATGTCTTTTAAATAATAATCGGGTGAGTAATTGTCAGAACGACAACTCAAGAAACCCTTTTGTGACTTCTGCAATCATGCTCATTATTTCTCATAATAAAATCAAACGAATAAAGTCAATATGCCAGACAACTTGTAAAAGGCTAATTTACTTGAGATTAATTAAAGTACAGGTAATTGGAGTCAATGATTTAATTTTGTAAAAGGACCTTGAACTCTCTGCTCTAGTGCTTTCACTGTAGAGCGCTTCACAGTTTAACCTCGTTCAATGGCAACTTTTAAAGAGAGAAGATATTAGACTGGATTTACCACAGCAAGATTTTCTTTTTCACCGGCATAATTGCACACAAAAGCGGCAATTTACATCCCTGTGAGACAACCAAGTTCTTGCCATTTATTATCCAGTGATCAACACAAAACACGGCAATTTCCAAAGAAGTGTCACTGGAAATCAATGTCCATTTTACAGTGCAAAGCGATGTTTTGCTGTGACATTTTTCCTACGCCCCATCCATGTCAACGAGAAAGTGAGTCACGGTAACGTTTGTCACCTGCTCTGTGTGTCTTTCTTAATGATGCCGTAACTTCCCCCCTGACTCACGCTTTAAGGCTGACTCATGGCAGAGCAAGCTCCCTAAACCCATCACACATGCCCAAATAAGAGTTTGTTGCTCTTTCAAGGAAACTGCAAGTTAGGTTGCTGTTGATTAGCCAAATTATTTCAGAGCTACATAATTTGCGAGCGCAGGCTTCAGCAGATAAATAGGTCGATCTGGTATGTCGGTAGAAAGCTAAAGGCCGATTTATGCCTCCGGATCCGGACGAAATTCGTCCGTCCGTACCAAACAGTATCCGGGACTACCCTTCATACCTCCATCCGGTTTCAGCGTTGTTATGGATGTCACGCAATACATCCTCTAGAGGGCAGTGACTGTCGTGTCGCAAATTACCGGTAATCGCAAACATGGCATTGAGGAGATGAGTTTGCTTTGTCATCCGAAATCGGCAAAAAAAAGTCGCAAAAAGTGTAGGCCTACGTGGCAGTGTCATGTGACACTCCTCACGAACCCGCAGATTCTCTCATCAAAATGTTGCGCCATTTTTTAATGACCAGTTACAACTCATTGCCAAAGCAGGTGAACAATTAAATAAAAAGGCCAGGTAGGCCTATATATACACAAGTATAAAACGTTAAATACAATATCAGATATGATACTACTCTTTATTTTCGCGAATGGTTGGACTTGCGACTCAATACTGCCGCTTCGATTTCCGTTGATATTGCTCCGTTTCTCTCGGAGCACTCCGGATTCGTAAGCTCCGAGGCGACGGACCCACTGACGTACGAAACGACCTCAGGGACTGGACGAAAGGGTCCCTATCCGTATACCGTTGGGTGTGAACGGGCCTTAAGCCATGGGGAGTAAAGTTATGCGTTAATGTAAGTGTAGCCTATTTATTAAGAGACTATACTGTGGTTTACCTCAAACTCAGCATTGTTAAGCAGCGTACAACATTTCCAAATATGGTAGATTTCAAAGCATCCATGGTTGGACCTTCTGAATGCGTGTAGAGACCTCGATCAAAGCAGAAGGCAAAAGGCACGTGATGAAAGGGAAACATCCACTTTCAGTTTTTTCCCCGTGATTCATTCCAATGGACTATTGGGTTTCTTGAATGGCTTTCTGCCTGTCTAGCGTTTCCGGTTGGCCTGGCCAAAAAAAAAATCGGTTGGTTTACTTCCATTCGTTGTGATTCTGTAACATCCAAGCCACGTTTTCTTCCAAGGGAGGGATTGTGTGTGTGTGTGTGTGTGTGTGTGTGTGTGTGTGTGTGTGTGTGTGTGTGTGTGTGTGTGTGTGTGTGTGTGTGTGTGTGTGTGTGTGTGTGTGTGTGTGTGTGTACCATAACAGAAGAGTTTTTATGGATCAGCGTTTCTTTTGCAAAGCATTATTGACAGTACTGAAATAAGCTTTTCCCGTTTTATTTTTAAAAGTCATGGTTTAATTAATTGTCCTAACCAATGTCCCTTGCATGTGGAAAATGTAAAAACGGTCCACACACACACACACACACACACACACACACACACACACACACACACACACACACACCACACACACACACACACACACACACACACACACACACACACACACACACACACACACACACACACACACACACACACTTCTTCCGCCAGCTCAACCTTGAAGAGAAGCAAAGGAAAAAAAAAAAAAATCCCCTCCGAAAAACAAATACGGCTGATTATTATGCTTACCCCTTTTACACATGGCATATAAAAGAACATAATTAGAAATTACCTGAGGCTACACAAGCTGGCCCTGCTGCTGTTTGATTGGCAAGGGTATTTGGGGGAGGCTTGGCTCGGATGGTTCCTCTCGAGGTGATTTTGTTGACAGGACAGGGGGGGGGGGTGGGGGTGCTGGTGACCTTTCCCCGTCATGTATATATGCCCGGGCTCCCAGGCCTGGGGCGAGCAATTCAACTGAGTCAACAGAGCAACACATCTCGGAACACACGCCCAACCAAGACAACACGCTGTACGCTGTCGTAAGCCCGGGATATGCATGGTTTATCGGCACGCTTTGTTAATAATTCAGTATTGATACACACCCTTACTAATGTCACTCGGGTGACCTTTTTGGTCTGCCCTCCTCCCTCATGAGCCGCTGCACACCAACACGCACAAGACGTATGCTAATAGGGCAGCCCGGAGCCGCCAAACACTAATATCCTCAGCTGGGATTCACTTGTTTTCCCTAATACCAAAAGGATCTTGTCACGTTTCGCAACGCTCCGCCAGGAGGAGCGCACAAACCCGCGTTGGGCCTGCGCCTTCGGACGAATAACAGCCACCGTGACTCAGTGCTTGAGCAAGCCGCATCCGTTTGTCTGCGTGCCTGTGTATCTGCTTACTTCCAAACCGATGACCTCAACCGGGGCATTTCGACAACGCTTGCTCTCATCAATGTGGGACTGGTTGACTTACCATTTAGTTCTGTCGTGTGATGAAGTCAGGCTGGCTCTGGCCGGCGCTTGTCCCCTGTGGCCCCCCCGCTAAGGAACTATTAATCTAGGGCTCTCCATATTGCATTCAGAGCTGGCCTCCTTGGCCCACCTGGCCTGAAGTAAAGGCCAGCAGAGGCCCCAGAGGACCGAGGCACTCGTCCATTATGAGCTGAGCTAGGACACCTCTGGGTTCCTAAGCACTTTCTCCCCGACACTGACTGATGGCCAATTAACCAGTCACAGAGGCGTATTGATCACCCACCGGGCAGGAAGAGTCCGGGTACGTCCAATAACACGCTGCCTTTCTCTCTTTGTACGACGCGATGGCGACCCGGGGCAGAAATATTGATGACAAACCGATCCCTTTTCAAAACACGAGCTCTCACGGACACGGCCTTGCGTTTGGAGGTTGATCACATGTCCAATCCTGGGAAAGTGTGATATGAACACTGGATGATGCTCTTGCTGTGTAAACCAAGGGCAGTAGGTTTGCAGCTGCTGGCTTTTCCTCTAGCCCGAGCCAGCAGGAAGGGAACCGTATAGGAAATCAAAGGGTTTCTTCCATTGTATTTTAGAACACCAGTGCTTGGCGAGTCCTCCTGTGTTTTGGAGATAACACAGGAGATGCCTCGGGCAACACATTAGGATCTCCTATTGAGATTGACTTGTGCACATCAACCCCTAACCTGCGCATGTTTCATGTTCTGCACCGAGATACTCATCTACTCCCGGGGAGAGACGTTGGCTTCGCTAGGGGTTTTGTTTCATGGGGCCTGCCTGAAAGCAGACAGAGGTAATGAAAAGCTGGCGATGGTGCTGGTGCTGGTGACGGTGGGAGGGTGGAAATGGACAAAAAAACATTCAACTATACCCCTGCAGGGAGCGACTCAACCCAACAAGCGGGTCCTTGCTTATGAGGTTACACGTTATGGCGGAAGCGAAGGTTGCGAGCAATGATGAATAATCCTATGAAATAGACGGAGGGTGATCTCATGTGACATTGGACACGGCAGGATCCTTTGAATTATAGCTCCGATTCAGATTGAGGGATAGGTGTGGTACTCATCACAAGGAACTCATCACATTCAGAGGTGAAAGGTCAGCCCCCCCCCCCCCCCAGTACATTTACTATACGGCGACAAGGATCCAGTACATTTCAGTAAAGGGCCACAGCTCAGCTTGGGGCCCTAAGTGACCCTACATGGACTTGAAACATAGAAATGGGGTAATTGAAGCAAAAGGGCAGAGTGTGACAGAGACGTATTGGCTTTGCGCTGACTGCAGAAAAGAACTCAAATCTCCTCCCTCCTTTGAAGTTCATTGGCCACATGTGCTCTCTCACTGTCTGCTACCCGTGTCCTTCCGCTTTCCTCCCACAAGACTTCCATTTGCAAATGATAAAGGCGCAGGTGGACGTTTGTCACCAAATGGAGACTGCTCCGTCATAGCTCAGTGTCCACGGGCACCGTTTGCATACAAGGCCTTTTTGTTAATCGACTATGTTGGTTTTCCTTAATCCAAACAAACACAGAGATATCACAAAACTCTTACCATGAATGAAAATAATTTGTCTGAAGTTATCTTCAGGAGTGAGAGAAAAGACGCCTCATGAATAATATAGCAAGGCATGTTGTCGGTCTGATGCGTCATTTTGCATATTTCAATTATGTTTAACTTCTTAATGTTCAAATTCGTTAATTCATATTCAGTAGCAGTGTATTATTCCAAATAAGCACAATGTCCCAGCAAGATAAGTCAATGTAATTTATATCTTTCCTGCTTGCTTTTATTCTAAAGTGTAACTCCCTATTTGCATGATGTATTCTGCACTCAAATTTATCGTTTGGGAAGCCGGAGTTAGGCAAAAAAAAAAAGAATGAATTTATTTATTTCCCTGAGTGAATAAGTTCCTCTTTTGCATGTGTCATTGGTATTCATCTCTCAAGACTGATACAAACGCACGTCTCTACTCGGTGTAAATTACCACTGGTATGTGGAAGATCATGTCCCTGCAAATATATGCCGGCAATCATGTCCCTTTGTAATGTTTTCTCTATCAGAATGGTACAAATATATAAAAGAACAGATTTAAATCATTCTCACCAGAAGGAACCTTGCAGTTCAATAAATTACGTTGATTTAGACTTGCCTTCTCCGTACTTTGTTAACAGTGAGTAATTTCAGAGGCAGCGGCAAAAAGGAAAAAAAAAACATGTTGCGAGAAAGACAACCCTCAAATGAATCAAATTAGAAGTATGAGACGAGACCAACGAAAGTATGATTTTATGCTAATGTGGAGAGCTATACTAATTGGAAACTATAATGAGTGAGAGAGTTTGAGAGTTTAAAAAAGAAAAGTAGCACTAGAGTTGTCACTCTTAGCTTAGTGTACACACACTATTAGAGAGTGCTCTGATTTCAAATCCCACGTTCCCCTCACTGATCCAAACAACGATTGCCTGGCAACACACTATAGTAGTCGGTGGGAAAACAAAAGCCATGTCAAGGGGGATGCTTTGAAAACCAGGGGTTGTGATTCACCGCCGGGTAGCACCATAACACCATCGAGGCTGAAATACGACTGTGTCCAAACTGTCCATGCATTTGACAATAAATCTGCTCAAAACTAATAGTATGCATAAACAACAGATGACTAATCAAGCTTTACCTAGCCCTGACCTGATTAGCCTCTGGGATTGCCCAACCATCTGCAATGATTACATCAGACAGGTGTAAATTGGCCAGTTACAGATACCATCCGTTGATCTCAGTCTATTCTTCTAATGCAAAAAGATTCAATTGTTGATCCTTTTTTTGTCTCGGTAGGCAGGTTGAACTTCCTGACTTATAGCCAAACATAATCTCCCAAACGTAATGGGTTTTAAACAGGTGCATGTTTGCAAATTCATCATTAAGCAACTTTGCATGCATGCATGCACGCACCCACCACCCCCCCCACCCCCCCCACCCACACACACACACACACACACACACACACACACACACACACACACACACACACACACACACACACACACACACACACACACACACACACACACACACAAACATGCACACCTAGCATAAGCAGGGTGTGCCGAGTCTGCTGAGGTGTCACTGCTCTTTGTTCTTAAGGAGAATTGCACATTTACAACCCCTCTCCGGCTCCGACAGATCACTCACAACACAGGGGAGGGAAAAGTGTCTCGCCCGCTCCAATTTAGACTGACGGGCCTGCCTTCAGTACTAACCGAGTTACGCTTGCATCAAGGAAGGAAGGCGATAAGAAAGGAAGTTGGTGAGGAGGTAGGGAAGGAGAGTAGAGAGGCAGGAAGTAAGGAGGGAGGAAGGAGAGATGCAAGAAAGGAGGGAGGAAGGAAGGATGGATAGAGAGGAGAAAGGAAAAAGAAAGGAAGGAGGTTAGGAAGGAGGGAAGGGAGGAAGGAGGCATGGAAGGAGAGATGAAATAAAGAAGGGGGGCAGGGAGTGAGGTGGTGAAGATGAAGGGAGAGAGAGGGAGGAAGAAAGGAGGGAGGGTAGGAATGGACAATGAGGAAGGTACGAAAGGAGGAGGGGAGAAAGAAAGATGTTGTTCTGACATGCAGAGTAAGCACAATCCACCTGAACAGAGAATAAACAGATTAAGTGGTGCGATCAAGACCGAGACAGTCCTGGCCATGATGTTAGAGGAATTGACTCCTAAATTGCTTCTTTATCCATTTATGGAACACTCTCTCACTCCACGCCATGGAAGGGATACAGTAGGCTGTGTAGCGAGACCCTGTCCATAACTGTAATGATTTAATTTACTACATAAAGAACAGGTCGACAAGCAAAACAGATCACTGGCTTAAAAATGCTACCAAAATAAAAAGGGCACCTTGCAAGAAATAATGAAAATAAATGAAACCAAATCTGAGACATCATCAAGGGAAGTATTATGGCACTGTTCTTCTTTGATACATACTTGTAGTATGGGCTCCCCTGAGCATGATTGTTGTTTGTTTAATCTCAATAAATTCATAATTAGACTCCTAATTAATGCAAGTGAAGACTCTTCTTAATTCATCATCTGTGGTTTGTGTTCTGAAGCCAGAGATGCAATTACACAACTTTCTGTTTGTTTGCCTTCTGTCCTGGACAATGCTAACAATTAGAAAACCAACAAAGGCAAATTAAGTGTGACATTCCTGCAGAATTTGTGTTTTGATTTAGAAAAGCCCCCAGCAGATCCCAAAGATTGGGATGCATTGAATTAGAATATATATTTTTTATAGTCATTTTCTTCACACTAGTTACACGTAGAAAACATAGGCTACCATAAAGCCTCAAGGTATTTAAAAATGTATTGATTTGCGCCATAGCCCTCCCTCAGACTGCAGAACATGCCAATGTCATAAGTCAAATTTATGTAAAAAATGTTATTCAAGTAAACATAATTCATATCCTCAAAAATTAAACAAATGGGTCTATGTAAACAAAAATAAAAAATAAATGCATTTGACTGCATTTTTGTATGGCACCCGGAGTGCCTGCATAGGCTACCCAACAAGGTACACTACAAACCACCATAACACGTAGCTCATCAGAGCGAGTAAACCTGTCGCCTTCTTGCGAATGCTGCAGAAACGTGCGGTCAGCGGGAAGAAACGTTAAGTTGAATGATTGTGGTCGCGGGCTAGTCAGTGGAGGCGCTTTGCAAGACCGCATAAAGGCTTCGACGAGTGGGTCCGTCCGGTTCAACGCAGGCAAACAAAGCGATAACGTGTTACAAACGCCACACTGATGAGGCGCTACGCCTGTTGTAACCGCAGTGAGACGAACACTGAAGATTGACCCCAGACACTCAGCGTCTCGTTAATAAAAAGCTTATATCGCAGCCTGCAGGGTGGGTGGCTCAGTCATTGTGGTTACTTTAACTTCCATTCCAGTCGTAACTAGATATGTTTATGCATCTGCAAACACAAAAGCACACACAACCACGGCACTCGCAAAACAACTCATAATTGCACTCCTTTGCAATAGGACGAACAGCGGAGCCACGTTAACCTTGCTTTTCATGTCATAAACACTTATATGTAACCTTGAAGATGTGAGTAGTTTGGACATGTGGGAGCTTCCATGGGCTCATTAATAAAGCCATTACGGACACATCGTGGTGCTGGACCGATCGGCTCCAACGTCCCCTAAGCATCTTAAGACCAAACTTGAAACGCCTGCTTCACATTATATTCTCCGTTGAAACCTCTGGAAACAGGCGTGTGTGTCTCTTCACATAGGCGTAGTAATAAACTCACCAGTGCAGGTGAAGCCAGCGAAGATCCAGCAGAGCATCAGCAGCGTAGAAGTGGATCTACAGCGGACAAAGGGGCCCGGTGATAACGGTATCATCTTTTTCACCACTTCACAATTGAAGTTTTTTCGTAAAACCGGGAGGAGAGAAAATATTGTAAATTGGGTCTGTGGGTCCGAAGGGCGTCCTCTGTCGCACCTAAACCGTCTCACAACGCATCTAGAATGAGTTTGCTCTCCTTAACACGTATCCTCCTCGCCTGTCTTGGCCATCTGTATCCCCGTCGTGCGTCTCCGTTGCTCCGAACAACGCATCACAGGTGTGGTAAATAAAGGAACGGGCACTCTTCTTTGCCTCGTGTTTCAGTCTCTTAATTATCTGCGACCGTTCGGGATGCACTTGCGGGCAGGTCGCAGGCAATTTCACCCTGTGTCGCCAAATTCTTGGTTGCTTTCGAAAGAATGCCTTATCCCAATGAATAAAATGTATATTCTGACAAAAGAGAGCGAGAACATCTGCTTGCACAGCAATGCTAGAGTGATGAGAGTCGGACTAGGTACGGCGTGGCCAGCCGAGCAGCAAAACCAGGCACGGATTCTATGTGGGGAATGGATCACACGCTCATTTTGCCACCACCTTCAGAAAACAGTACATGTTTGGAATGACAAAGGTGTTGTCAATGCAGAAAGACGGGAACATTGTTTTCTTTGGATATTTTTTGTAATATATCTGCATATCATGTAAAATATGTAGGCCTGTATGTAATTTGATCATAAAATCCATTTGCATTTATTTACTTTGCATATAGTTATGAAAAAATATCATCTGCATGTGATATAATTCAGCAAACAGAGTGTGGCAGTTGAAAAAAATATGATATGCCCAAAAAAAAGGACGCACTGTAAGATGTACACCTTACTTTGTGTAGCCTTTATCACCTTCAAAAACCAAAACACACTTTCTTATTTTTGACTGTGAAACTACCAACTATACTGTTTACAGGTGTGTGTGTGTGTGTGTGTGTGTGTGTGTGTGTGTGTGTGTGTGTGTGTGTGTGTGTGTGTGTGTGTGTGTGTGTGTGTGTGTGTGTGTGTGTGTGTGTGGTGTGTGTGTGTGTGTGTGTGTGTGGGAGTGAAAATATGTGTTTTCTGTCTTTGTATAGCCTGTGTGCACTCACATTCACAATCCCCCGTCGACTGGATCATCAGAATAGAAGAAGTGGATTACCATCTATCCTGCTAATTATGGTTTGTTTAGATAGATGATTCCGCCCATAGAACAGGGACATTACACAAACTCATTAGGCTGTCTGTATATCAGGCTTCCCTTGCTAAAGGTCAATGTCACATTCAGTGATGGGGCAGTACACACACACACACACACACACACACACACACACACACACACACACACACACACACACACACACACACACACACACACACACACACACACACACACACACACAAAAGACACATCCACACTCCAACACACACACACAAACACACACAGTCACACGATAGTACATAGAGTAAGAAGCCAATGGGATATCCCTAGTTTGTGATTATGTCCAATTGGACATAGAACAGTAATGGAAAGAAAGGAAAAAAAACAAGCCTGGTTCCACCGGCGAGAGTGACTCAGCCTAGCTCATTTGTGGGGTGGTTCAAAATCGACCATTGTCCTCACCTACCGATCCGCACAGGCTGCTTGCCTCCATTCTTTTTGTTTTTTCCATTATTGAAATACATTTTCTCCATTAAACAGTGCTGTGTGAAGTGGCTGGTTAGCAGAAGACGTTTTTTGGGGTTTATTTTTTAAAGTTGAAGAGCTCTCTCTCTCTCTCTCGCTCTCTCTCTCTCTCTCTCTCTCTCTCTCTCTCTCTCTCTCTCTCTCTCTCTCTCTCTCTCTCTCTCTCTCTGTCTCCCCCCTCTCTCTCTCCCCCTGCTTCTCCTCTCTCTCTCTCTCTCGTCTCTCTCTCCCTCCTCTCTCTCTCCCCCTGCTTCTCCTCTCTCTTTTGGTCTCCCCCTCTATCCGTCCCTCCCTCTCTCTCCCCCTCCCTCCCTTCCCCTGCCCTCCCTCCTGCCGCTCTCTCTCTGCCCCTCCCTCTCTCTCCCTCTCTCTCCCCCTCCCCTCCCTCTTCCCCCCTTCCCCCTCCCTTCCCTCTCCCTCTCACTATTTGTTCAAATCATTCTGCCTGGGCTGACGTGGCGGCGCTATCACCTGCTCGGGCGTCTCAGAGGAGCTGTCAGCGGCTCCTGAAAGGCTCCCGGAGCGTGATTTGTTGGACAACACCAAGATGGCACCCGGAGCACCCGTGTTACCTTCTGTAACTATGACGTGTTTACAAGGGAGACCGGTTATTAGCGCACCGGACAACATTAAGTGAGGATAATGTGGGTGTGTTTGAAGATGCAAGGAAGACGCGTTCTGTCGCTTCCACCTGCCCCAATATTATATTATCTCTCTCTCTCTCTCTCTCTCTCTCTCTCTCTCTCTCTCTCTCTCTCTCTCTCTCTCTCTCTCTCTCTCTCTCTCTCTCTCTCTCTCTCTCTCTCTCTCCCTCCAGTCAAAGTTTAACCAACAGTCACAACTCTTTGGGGGATCCGACACGTTGGGCTGTTCGTTGATTTGTGGTTTGATTCGTAATTAATTTTCTCCACGCCACCGGCTCGCGTTTCAGCAGCGGAGTATCCAGAGACCGCAGGCAGCTTGTCCTCCTACGATCCATCATACATGGGAGACATAAAACCACACTCCCTGCCCTCCTCCCCTCCTCCCTTCCTTCCCGCCCGGCCCGCTGCCGCCATCCCACCAACCCCAACTATGTTTAATGATCAGCTGCATCAGAGAGAGAGAGAGCGGGAGGGAGACGGGAAGAGTGAGAGAGGAAGAGGGGGAGAGAGAGAGCCCACAGAGAGAGAGAGAGAGAGAAACGTAGAGGAGGAGCGGGGAAGAGGGAGAGAGAGAAGAGAACAGGAGAGGGAGGGGGAGGAACAGAGAGAACACGGAGTGAGAGAGGGGGGACAGAGAGGGATAGAACGAGAGAGTGAAGTGGGAGAGGGGGGGAGAGAGAGAGAGAGAGAGGGAGAGACTATGCGCTGAAAGAGAGAGAGAGCCCGGAGTGAGACCTCTATAAGGAAACATGAGGCTCATTTGCGGGCGTGACACATTCACTGGTGTTGTGCTTGTCTCCCTCCATAAACCATGAGCCGTTACATCCAGAACATATACAACCCATAAAGACAACTGATTGCCGGGTCGATAAGCATCGACCCAAGGAAGGTGTCCAGTGTGAAATTAATATTATTTGTTGTTTACAAACAACAGCGCACACTCCCTTCCACCAGCCCTCCCCCACCACCACCACCACCACCAGCACCCACGACCACCAGGCCTGCCAGTGTGAAATTAATATTATTTGTTGTTTACAAACAACAGCGCACACTCCCTTCCACCAGCCCTCCCCCACCACCACCACCACCCCCATCCCAGCCCCCAGAGGACTGGGCAGTGCGGGCTGCTGGATCTGTCTGCAGTCCTGCCGACTCCTGGAGAGAGAGCAGAAGAGAGATTGAGAGAGACGAGAGACGAGAGCAGAGACAGAGAGAGAGACAGAGAGAGAGACACTAACAGAGACACTGTCAGTGAGTGAGAAAGGGAGAGAGAGAGAGAGAGAGAGAGAGAGAGAGAGAGAGAGAGAGAGAGAGAGAGAGAGAGAGAGAGAGAGAGAGAGAGAGAGAGAGAGAGAGAGAGAGAGAGAGAGAGAGAGAGAGAAGAGAGACAGAGAGACAGAGAAGACAGAGACAGAGACAGAGACAGAGAAAGAGAAAGACATTGACAGAGAAAGAAGGACAGGCTGTATCATCTTCCACCATGACCACCACTCTGCTGCCTGTTGTTTTGTTTATATCAAATTAAACTGCAATGCCACTCTGGAGAGGCATAATTGACCACAGCGTGAGATTAAATGACTGAACAGATCTTAATAAGCCATCAGCGGATTGCATATTACATTGCACTCCACTTATGAGAATATGCAGTCCGCAAGAGTGAAATTTGGGCCTCAGATTTGCAAGCCACAGCATTTCACTGATTAATTACCATGCAAAATGACTCTATGGTGATCAATAGTGTATCAATTTGATTAAATATTATTGATATGAGTGTAAGTAAAAACTAATGAGATGCTAAGCATATCCCAGCTATCCTGGAAGCAGATATTGGCCCCTATAGGTGGTACTGTAGGAGGTATTAGCAACACCCCAACTCGTGGAATAATGACTCGATTATCTTTTGTGCTGTGAAGAAGGACGGCTCACTCTAAAGTCTTTTTAAATTTTAATTTTGCATAGATATATAGCACATGTTACCTTCATCAGCAAGACATTAAGATTCGGCGCCGCTGAATTCCAGAATCACACCCAATCGTACCAGGCGCCTGCTTGCGTCGTTGCACGACGCAAATGGCTTTTTCTAATGACCGGGAAAGGTTTAAAGTGGTGCGTTTGTGTAATGAACTTATCTTACATGAGTGAACCTCTTGCTTCCTTCTATCGGTAGACTAAAGTGACAACTCAACACGGCCACAGATTAAATATGGCCTTGGAATGAAAGAAAGAATGGGAGAGAGAGCGAGAGATGGGAAGAGAACGAAAGACCGGGAGAAAGATGGGCGAAAAGTGAAAAGGAAAAAAAGCGAGAACAGTGGGAGAGAGGGCGAGAGATAGAGGCAGCGTCTCTCATTTCAGCAGCACAGACTGCTGATGAAGCCGAACTTCCAATATTCCACCACTTCAGCTCTGATGATTTCTCAATTTTACAGATATGGCCTGAGAATATGATTTGATGAAAAAATGTAAAATGGGGTAACCACCAAATCATATGAAATGGGTTGTATTTTCCATGACTATAAATCAAAGCCAGACACTTGAGGAATTAAAGTTGATTCAGTGTTTTTGATTGAAGGAACAACTTACCACGTCTCCTACACTGATCGCAGATCTCACACAATCATACTCATGACATTCACATTTTTTCTGTCATGCAGCAATTTTCCCAACTTTTAGACAGCGGTTGTACATTCATTCATATACTTTGTGCATAAATTGTCATTGTTTGATATTGGAACCGCTGTTGTTTCAGGGCATTGGCTCAATAGCTGATAGAACTATACAATTTATTCATTGAAACTTTTGTCCATTTCAAAGATAGATTTCTCTAATCCAGATTCCTTGGGGAGTCTATGGAACTGTATGATGAATTAATTTTCACTGTGACGGTCTCTTGCATTGAATACACATGCATTCAAGTCGCACAATTGACCTAAAGAATAGTTCCTTAATACATATGGTAGCAAAACGGCTCATTACAGAGTTGTTCTGTTATTAACATTACTTTTTTTAATGAACAGAATCCACTATTACATTATTTGCATCTCTTATATTTCTGAAACATGTTGAGCAAATATTGCCCAAGAGACACACACACACACACACACACACACACACACCACACACACACACACACACACACACACACACACACACACACACACACACACACACACACACACACACACACACACACACACACACACACACACACACACAAACACACACACACCTTTTATGCCATTCAAACAGATTTCCTGAAGCGTGTTTCCCTGACCGGCATTCCCATGTTGTTCTCAATGTCACATTTTCTCACACACATTGAGGCTAGAGTTGAATGATGTTGAATGTTTTATGGCTTCCTTTGTGTTGGGTTTTTCATTGCTTTCAAAAACAGCTCCAGCTCTGCTTCTCCCCACCCTTTGAAGAGGGTCATGCGACTGAACATTCTCAAAACTGAATTTTACATTGTACCCTTTTATTAACAACTCTAGTTCAGGCATTCTTCAAATTCAGAAAAGGTATTTATTGCAGCATATTGTTATCCAATCAAATTCCGGAAAAACATTTTTTTAAAACCAATAAAAGGTAAATGTCAAGAGTTAGTTTTATCACTAAAACAGGGGCTCCTTGAAAGATCTGAATTGGTCTCACAAGTTTTCTTTGCATGGGTTTTCCTGTGTTCTTTTAGAAGCAATGTTTTGCATCTGTCTTACCGAAAATGGACGGCAACCACAATATCAACATCACAGGCCAGATCATATTTCATAGTGGCAGCGCTTAACATTGGCTCATTTATTTGATTATTTCAGGAAAAGGGTACACATGCTGACATTTACATACAGGGTACGGCAAATGTCAGATGGTGTTCCTTGAAACAGTATTGGCTTATTTTTAATATTCCATATCTAAATGTTATAAGACAGTAGCTAAGTGACTCATTTGTTCAAGTACATATTTTTGTCACACTTTGGAAGGTAGCATGGAGCGTTTCATTGAAATTGCATTCTCATTACATTGTCTTACATCTTATCAACTAACAGGGATGTCTGCTCCACTTCTATTCCTCACACTTGTCTTTCACCAGCACAGTCACACATTAGAAAGCTATAAGCTAACGCAATGAGATATTCACCTCACAAAGATGTAACTTTGAGATGAAGTGGTTTTCTGTTAGGGTCTTTTTTTACAAATGGTCACTCAGCTAACATGATGAACTCTGAACATTGCAATAGTAATTCAGAATAAGGCACAGGCCTTGGTAGATGCTTTTACTGCACAGAGCTCCTTGCAGTGCATTACAAATGGAAGGTGGTGTCATATGACATGGGAAAATTAATCAAATATTTGACATGTAAGTAGATACAGTTAGTGTCTTAATGGAAACAAATTGATTTTTCTGTCTCACAATCTGACCTACTCAATAACATTTTAATCAGCAAGTATTTCTGTCCATACTTGTATTCATTGCAAGCATTTTAAGTCCAATAATTGAATCAGTGTCACAGCAAGCTAAACCCAACACTTAGAGTCCTGATTTTACATGTTGCTTTTTTGCTTCACTTAGCATCACTCTGAGCATTTATCCAAAATGAGTGTTGAATGCCAACATTATAAAACTGTATGTTTGTTTGGTATCGTAAGCTTCTGTTTCTAAGATGTCCTCTCCTTTGTTTGAACATTGTGGGAGGGGAAGATCATTGCGGAGTAAAGTGCACATATGGTTCACCTCACAAACATCCGGCAAACTCAATTGTGGGAAGGAATAAAAAAAAAAAAAAGGGTTGTCATTATTTCATCACTCAGTGTCTCAGGTGACATTTACAACAATTAAACTCTCTAGCTAAAACATTACAGAGAAACACAGATGTGAACCCATCATACCTTAACTTCCTTCACTTGTTTTATGCTATTCCAACAGAGGCAAAGGCCTTGACTTCAGTTCCCCTCTTTTGAATCTTATTCTCTGTGGAATAGTAACAAATAACTTTATTTGTTACCTATTGTTATCCCATTCTGTTGTTGAATAGGCTTCATCATATGCTTTACAATGGCCTTTTTCAAACTTTCCTACATCTGGTTTCCTACATCTGGTTTGATCTACAGTAGATTATGTATAATTATTATTTTCGTATATCAAGGGTAACACACAAGGGATATATATGTAACCAAATATCCTATCAAATCTCCATCGACACATTTCCTTACATTGTAAATACAGACGCAATAGTGGCCCTGGGCTCTCCGTCTCTGTGCATTGTGATGTTTTTCAGGACATGGACTAGTGTGTGAGTGTTGTATGCCAATGAGGCCTGTGTGTGACAGATGACCTGAGAGATGACCGTATTACAGATCCTGATAGGTGGGCTGGTGATAGGTTATTTGATTTAGATGACTTTGACTTGTCTCTTACGCTAACAATCACAGCTCCCTCGATGCACTGTGCTGCTGTGTATTTCTGCACATATTAGACACAGTTAAATATATCTTGTTATATTACTTCAATGTTTTTTCAACCACTGATATCTCCATAAGTAGGTATTGACAGATTTATTTTCAATAGCACCATGGAAACAGCTGTAGGTGCATTGAGCCAAACCACCTTCACATTTTCCTTGCCTTAAAATAATCACTTACATTGAGGAGTTATTATATGATGTGGATGTTTGACAATACCCATCTAATGTAACCATCGTCGAAAACCTTGAGTGTTTAGCATTCATGCGTCAACTTGAATGTATTGATCTCAGCTCATCACGGCAACATCACCTGGTTAGACCACAATGCCCTGGTCAACCTTCACTAATGGGTTGGCTTTCACAAATCAAATCAAGGACAACCCTTATTTGCAGCAGAATCCCAGTTGGAAGGTGAGCGTTTCAGTACACATAGTCCTACCATTTAAAATGAGAGAGCGCCAATTGACTGGAGGGAATTCTATATAGTATGTTCATGGTCTGAATGTTCCATTCTACTACTTATTCTACCACTATTTTTTTTTGCAGTGGTAATTAGCAGAGGTACACAGCACTTCTCAGAATCACAATATCATCACTGGCTTATGAGTGCTTATGAGAAAGAAAAAAGATTGTACATCTTTAAATGTTTTATTTTTCATTATAAATACAATTGGTAGGCTATATATTAATATATGTAGAGATATTGTATACGTTGTTTTACACGATAAATGCAAAGTCCCAGTACTCATTTTATATACGCATTTATACATTTAAATATAGAAATATATTTCCTGTAACAAATCCCAAATTAAACCATCATCACACTGTCTTCCAGTCTTTGAAAGGGTTTAAATAGGCACAATAGCTATTTATGAATATATAGAAATATTGTTTATATAATTTTACACACGCTAAATGCAACGTCCTAGTACTCATTTTATGTATACGTTTATACATTTAAATGTATCTATGTATTTCCTGTAACAAACCCCAAATTAAACCATCATCACACTGTCTTCCAGTCTTTGAAGTGTTTAGCCATTTCCCAGTCTGTGTAGAAAATCAGGGAGGTGTAGCAGTCAGCAGCTGCAATAGACCCCAACATTTACTACAACAAAAACATGAGGAGTTCGGTAAGCCTGAAAGTCAAAAGGGATTCTCAAAGACACACAGATAGCTATTGGTACAGTAATGAACGGAGTCGTTATGGAAAGATCGCTATCAAAATTCACAGATGTTGACATTGTGGAGGTGAGTCGCAAGTCATTCATAACAGCTTTGACTACAAATATGTACAATTAACAAAAAAATATATTCAGAACCGTGTAATTGTTTTTAGTTTTATATCTGTGATTTCTGTTTATTTATAGATGTAGATAGGCCTACTTCTGTGTAAGTAACTATACATTTTATTAGTTTCCATAATGCATATTTTATGTTCTATTTCCTGTGAAAAGTAACCATACTTTCTCGTTATTCCGCCCCCGGAAAAAAACATCCAAAAGTGAACAAATCAGCAGAATTCCCCAGACCGTTAAGTTGTCTAGGAGGAAGGAGTGAGGGAGTCTTTGCGCGGCAATCACGTAAAATAAGACAGAAAAAAAAAATAGTTCAAAGAGCCGTAACAGTGGTGCTCAGAGAATTCTTTTCATCACTTATCTGCTGAACCTTTCCATCTGCAGAAAGTGCTGTGCTGGTAGCACACCATCATCACAAACAAAGACAGATTTGGCCCCAAACACTTTCAGTCTTTAGACGGTGGAGCCGCGCAGTGCTGCTGCCTCTGCTGCAGCTGCCATACTGCTTCTGCGGCGCTCAACTCTATCGACGACAATGCACGGAAAACACGAACGCTCACCTGTGATTGATGTTCATTAACAGCTGTCATGGCAACTAGGGCATGCGATTAGCTTCCCTTGACACCTTTAGCGCCATAGCGCTGTCAACACCTACACCACAGAATTAGAAAGAAGAAGAAAAAAAAAGGGAAAAGAAAATAGAAAAAGGTTTGTCAGGCTATGGGTCTGTTTGACACACACACACACACCGTGACATCTAGCTAGCGAAGCCGCTGTTGTGCTTGTGACATGTCATCCATAGCCCTCAAACTGCGGGGTGAAAGTGATGGATGATGCAGCTTGAAAGCACTTGTTCAGAGTTCAGTCAGATGAGCCGTCCCAAATAGATTGGGAGGATCGCGTGTCAACAGGATACAGAGATATTCTTACTGGACCAAGGTTGCGGTGTGTCAGAGAAATCTTATCCAACCTCCTGATAGACTTCATCTGTCTCCCTCCAGGCTTTTGTCCCCCCGTGCTGGAGTAGAGAGTAAGGGGTTTTAGAAGAGGGGATGGCATTCAAGCAGCAATGTAAAAATGGTAGGCCTATGTTTTTATGCAATCTGGATTCCTAGCAAAGTCAACAATAGAATCCAACAGTATAACATAAAAATACAACTCTTAAGAAAACAGGTTCTTCCACGGTAAAAACAAATATTTAAATGAGCCTATTTTACGTCTTGAATTATGTACTCTCGGTCTACTGAAATATTGTCAGAGGAAATATAAAAACATATAATTACAGTAATTATACATTTAAATGAAGTCCTCAAATCAACCAAAATGAGTTTTTTACAAAATGGAAGCACATCCCAGATGTTTGTGACATGGCCCGTAATGTCAGAGCAGGAAGGAAACAGCCTGTGTCTCATTCAGCCTCCCAGTAATGTCCACTGTCAGGCTGAGCAACACCTGAGACAGGCGTGACTTTATCAAAGGATCCAACAGCTATGGACACTTCTCACTCGATGGCAACCAATATATGCCATCCAGTGGATGATTTACAGCCCGTCTGTGCTGGAACATCACTGTTTGCCTGCGTAAACTCAGACCATCATGAATCACTCTATAGCTGTTGCTGTTTGGGTTGGAACGCTGCTGATGAACATTAGCGACGATTTCGAGTCTGTATTATGGCGGCAAATCACCATCATTCATTCACACAGTGATCTGACGTCGTATTCGAGAGTACCGTGTGTGGTTCCAATTGTCATGGTTTAAAGCTGCTTTGGATAGACGGGGTGAACCAGAGAGCGAGAGAGAGAGAAAGAGAAAGAGAGAGAAAGAGAGGGATAGACTGATAGAGAGATAGAGAGAGTAAGAGAGAGAGACACCCACAGACACAGACACAGAGAGACAGAGTCGTAGAGGGAGTTCAGATACAGTATTGTCCACAAACATTGTTTCTATTATTTGACTTCTTGCTGGGCAGGAGGAGGTGTAGTGGCTAACCTGTGTTAGTCCAAGCTGGATGCTACTGGGTTTGATTCCCCAGTGTCCGCAGTCTACCAGTAAGCATACTTGAGCATGCATGCACCTGCATCTGAATTCCTTGTGCGACATTATGGAGAAAACCGTCAAACGAGTGGGCAGATTATCATGTTGTCATTGCTGTCATCACAACAGAAAAATCTGAAATGAATTCCCCTTTAAGAGTTTTAAACGCTATAGTATAAGGGGATGTCAATTGTTGGGGGGAATGGTTGGGTTATTGGAGAAGGAATGCCCTTAAAGAACACTGATTGTGTGAATGCATAAACTCATACCTCAGCAAAGAACCTTTGATGTGCAAGATAACCTTTTATATAAACATAGCCTTCGGTGTCCTTGATAAGGTATCTGGCCCTGGCTATGTCTCGGAGGGCCAGGTTGGTTCGACCTACCCTGACACATAACAATGGCAGAATGTTGGGGATAACACCTTGTATCAGTATGAGAGGCCCTGGCCTGTTCCTAAACTAGAAATGTGAACAATAAGAGAGACACTAAAATACACCAACATTCTACATTCCTCCCTCTTGATCATACTAAACATAGTTTAAAGATCACCAACAAAAAGAGAATTCAGTGTATTTTCAGGTGACCCATTAATAATTAACTAAATCAATGAAAGAAAGCATAAAAGGCAAAAGACAAGTAAATTCAAATCATACACAAGTAAACCAGGTGTAGCAAACACTTGCAATTAATATTTATTTCCTTGCAGTACGTCTACTTCGCCTCCTGTCACGATTAATGGGTGGCAGGCAGGCAGGTAGGACCCAATCGCAGACAGTTCAGGTAAAAGGATAATTTATTAACTCAAAAGGCAAGGAACGCGAGAACACAGGTGACGCGGGGAACACAGGGAACACAGGGAACACAGGGAACACCGGGAACACCGGGAACACCGGGAACACCGGGAACACCGGGAACACCGGGAACACTGGGAACACACAGGACACAACTCACCACAAACTACAATTATCCGCCAAGCCACAAAGGAAAGACATGGGCTTAAATACCAAACACACAGGGCACGCAACGAGTAACAGCTGAAACACTTGAGGGGAGGGAGCAGTAATCACACAGGACGGAAACTTGACCGGACATGGGGAGAAACTAGACAGATATTCCAAAGTAAAACTGGAAACACACCAAAACAAGACAAGGAAACCGACAGACCATGACGACTCCAGTATTATGACATTAGGCCTAAAAGGCATACTGCCAGGTTTTTGACTAAATACATTTTTCTGGTTAGTTCCAATGAAAAACAAAACAGAATAATTTAAAAACAAATATGGTAATTGTTGAAAGTTAGGTTCTTTATTATATAATCGAGTACTAAATAAAGAAAAGGCTTCCATCCACCTAAAACCATGTCCAGTGATATGAGAAAATATTCTCATATTTGCTGAAAAGGATGAAGAGGGAACCAGCAAGCATTAAGAGCAGAAAATTAGGCTCTTTTAAAACAGATAAGGACATAAATCGATGGATCTTTCCACTTTTTGTTTTGCTATGATTTGTTTTGCAACTTCACATCTTAGACACATAGACCCAAAGCTAAAAACCTTCACTTCACCTTTTTAATTAAACTTATCTTAATTTTTTTATTTTATATTAAAGTATAGTGATCTTCTATTAATGGCTCTTTTACAATATATTTCATGTTTTGTTAATATTATTGGTAATTGTCGTCTTTTAGGCACTTAAAGCAATGCATTATCATAGTGATCATCTAATGTTCACAACGAAAACCTTGTGAGTTAGTCCCGTTGGTTCATTTATTTTTCATGATTCGCAATCTGATGGGAATTTCATAAATAATACTGCTGCCAGGCTTGCCGTTTCAGTGTCAGATCTATGAACACACGCACACACACACACACACACACACACACACACACACACACACACACACACACACACACACACACACACACACACACACACACACACACACACACACACACACACACACACACAGAATTAAACACACATACAAACATAGACGCGCACACACAGGCATACCCGAAAGTAAACAATGTTAAGCCAAAACAAATGCCCCGAAAAGTGCGAGGAAGCGATTATGAATAAGTGCTAAACTGCAATTAGTGCTTTGCTAAAAAGCATCTGAAAGCATCCCTATTGAGATTTTTCAAATAGTCACACACACGCACACGCACACAAACACAAATGCGCATGCACACACACGTGCATGCACACACACAGACACAATAATATTTCCTATGTATTCTGGAGGATATAGAAAGTATTTAGCTGAATATTCAATGTACATAATACTTTTACAGTGTAGTACCATTATTAAGTGTCAAACCATTGGTAAAGCTTGGTCTCCATGATTTGTTCTTATGATATTATTATTATTTTTTAAACTTGCATTTTTACTTGTAGTATTAATAAAAGAAACATCTATGTTATAGATTGCGGTCATTTCCAGTCATTCAACTGATCATCATTAACCTGGTGACTCCTCTGCCCACTGGTCAAGGCTAACTTTGAATATCCTCTAAAAACCAGACTTTAGGACAACTATTCACAACACAAACTCGTCAGAAAAACATTTTATCGATTTAGACGTCCAAAGAAAATACATCAATGATTCAATTTATCAATACAAACATGCATAATACACACTGCAACTTGCCTGCCTACCTTCCAACTCATCTCCCCCCAATTCATCTGTACACATTCATACATACATAAAAGCATACATACATACATACATACATACATACATACATACATACATACATACATACATACATACATACATACATACATACATACATACATACATACATACATACATACATACATACATACATACATACATACATACATACATACATATACTTCTTACCTTTAGAATCTGACACAACCTTGAACAAGTAAATCACATATTCCTGTAAGACGTTTAAGTTTCGCCTGCAACATTTTTCATGAAAAGATGGAATAAAAAGAAGAGCTGCCATTTCAGTTTGTAATGGTAAATTACTTTTCTGCTTCAGAAACAGAACTGTTTCAAGGCCTTTGACATTCCTGGCCTCCTCTTAGCTGCCGGTCTGCAACATGAAATTAAGATGAGGCTGCCAGTCAGTACATTCCTCTTCCCTTTCTCTACAGCGATCACTGTAAATAAATAAAATATATTTCCAACAAACAAGGTTTGAGGAGAATGAGGGAGAAAACAGCAAGCAGTACAGTTTTAAGGCTCTGAATCGCCTCTTTTGTTAAAAGGTTTAGAACTTTTTTTTTTTCCCGGGAAAAACAGCAAAGCTCCTCAGAATAATCTCATCCCGTCGGTATTGTCTGTTCTCTTCTCCCTCACATGGGGTTATCCGCGCTCTACCTTTGATAAGATTTGAATGAGTCTCAAGGTATTCAAAGTAGAACTTGATTCATCGGAATTCCAGGGCAAGCTCAATCCACTTGGGAATTTCAATCTCCATGGAGGACGATTTTAAAATTTAGATGAGTCCCCCAAGCCCCACCTGCCTAGCGTGGGCTGTGGGGGATATCGGATGTTTTCCATGGAAGTCTGGTGCTCGGTATGAGTTATGATCAGTCAGGGAATTGCATATATGGAGAAAAAGGCCTTAAAACAGATTCCCTGCACATGGAGGTTTAAGGCTGAAAAGCCATCACTAGGGGGCTCATTATAACCCATTCTCCTTCAGGGAATCAACAGCACAACACAAGTCGCTACCGCCACAGTGGTATTTTCACACCAAGATATAGGAGTCCTGCCCCTCTGGGATGGGGTCTCCATTGTGCAAGGTGGGTTGTCCGGTACAGCCAGCATCAGGGACCCGCAACGCTACAACATTTGGGACTTTCCGTTTGGTAGACAAGACCACAGCTGGCAGTTATATACAGTTCACATATTGGTAAATCCTCCATGTGAAAGCGATGCTTTGTTGAAAAGCTGGTTTCAGTGACTTAATCTTGAACTCGCTAAATGAGCTCGTCTGCTATTCTGCTAATGCAGAGATAAATCCTCATCATCGGGAAGTACGAATCACAGCAGTAACACGTATCTAGATGGATCCTTCTAATCATATAATATCTTGTTGGTCACGCACTTTGTGTGTGTGGGGCTTGTGTATCGAGAGGTACACACCAATATCACACCGTATACCAACAGACTCTGGACACCAATTCAGTCTGGCCCCACAAGCCTAGACCACATTGTTTTGTGTCATCTGTGGGACGAATATCATCCCATGCTGGGTTCTGAGATGAAGAGCGAGTGTTATCCCTCACAATACACAACAATAACCTTGTTGATATTTATTGGAGCTCTGTATATTCTTTCACCTACAATGGAAAAGCCTAAATTGCTCCAGCAACAGGTACTTTTTGATATATTTTTGAGTAGAACGGGTAGAGGAAGGCCTAGAGAATATCGTTAGCACCCACTCTCAGAGAGAGAGAGAGAGAGAGAGAGAGAGAGAGAGAGAGAGAGAGAGAGAGAGAGAGAGAGAGAGGAGAGAGAGAGAGAGAGAGAGAGAGAGAGAGAGAGAGAGAGAGAGAGAGAGAGAGAGAGAGAGAGGAACCTTGGGACCCAGATCAAACAGACACGAATCTGATCCGTGCGCTGCGGAACTGGAATTATTTCCTTGGCTTGTGAGCCGCCAACCACCTGTTCCTTTGTTTATTTGCCAGATTCTTCATAGATGGGATAATCTTTGGAGAGGAAAAGGGCTTGTACTGACAGACACGATCGTCTAGCTGCCGTCCGCTGAATAACAATCTGCCACAGAATGATCGCCATAAACAGCTATGAAAAAAACCAAACAAATAGATATTTCCATGAATAATCCAGTACCTACAGAGAGGAGTGCTCAAAATAAACAGATTTCTGTTTCTGATGCATTTAAATGTGCCATATACAGTACTATCCAGAATCTTCCTTGGTTCAAGCTTTTGTGAATATTCCATTTATTTTTTTCTATTTCCTAACTGATAAATATTTCATTCTGCATGCTAACATTCAGAGTTGAGGGAGTTTATAGGAAATATAGTGTGATCAGGATGTTAGGCTAAGCTCATGACCAACACTCAATATATTTCCGCATTCAGACCCCCACAACTTCAGCCGCATTAATGTCTGACTCCATGGCAGATGGGGGCTAGGGATCTACCTTTAGAACATTAGCTTCTCACTTCCAATGCTGGGATGACTTTTTTATTTTTAGCATATTGCAGTTAGGCTTTTATTTTCTATCTAGCAGGCATGCATCAACACATCCCCCCCATCACCCCACCTTCCTCTATTTATTTTTTTGTCACTGTTGACGCTCAGCGTTGATGTGCAGGAGAGCAAACACCCATCGGAGCTTCCTGCTCTGGCAACAATGGATTGATTCGCACCTGAGTGTGATGCTCAGACGCTGCTCAGAGCCAAACCCGAGCCATCTGTAAGTGACAGCTATGAGGATTTGAAGTAACTCGAAGGCGGTATCTCTCTCGGGATAGTTTGAGGGCTCTTTTATTTTTTTGCTTTGCGTTTCACTTGTGTTTGGTATTACGGGGTCCGTGTCTTTTTTATTTCTGCGCGGGAGTTGTGCTGTTCACGTTGGGGAAGAGGGGTGTGCGTAACAGGTTTTGGAAAAAATAAATCTTCCCACCGTGAGCACACGTTTTGATGGAAAAAACCTTGCCGTACGACGTTGGGGTTTTGGCCTAGAGGTTTGTCCACTGCTCACTGCAGCCTGTGACAACCATGCTATTTGCATGGCTGGCGCGTGGTTTCCACTTCAGAAATGCCTGGGAAAATGTTCACCACACCCTTCTACTTTTATTCGGGGCCAGGCAATCAATAGGAACATAATTCTGAGGCACCCAGGCGAATAATTTTAATCTGGGACTAAATATCTGTGGTGGATTAGTCTCCGACAATTTCCCACCTCGAGAACGGTTCATGAAATATGGATAAGTTTAGATGGAGGCTAGGTGGGATTATGAAATATATAAAGGCATTCTCCAACGCCTCCTCCCCCCCCCCCCCCATGAAGCCGAGATGAAAACTTGTGCAGATGGGAATCTGGAGGATTTCAAGACACTCTGCGTAGCAGATGCAATATCTTCCCCCAGCCTGGGTTTGGGCACCAGTTTAATTAGAAAGACCCCCTGGTAAGATACCTTTCAAGACTGACAGTGGAGTTCCTAAGGACGGCCAGATTCTGCACAGCTGCGCAGATTCATTGTGGGGCGTCACGTGGCTGTTGCTACTTACGAGCTTTGGGTGTGCGGGAACACAAAGAGATGAGATGCAAAGATTTGAAAGACTGATTTACATAAGCGGACTATTAACTCAAATCTAGTTTCTTCCGTAGTGATTTACCTACCTTTTAATATGAAGCCATCTAAACTAGCTTTGAATACAGGGAAAAACAATTAAAGATGAAAAACACACATAATTACAAGGGACTTGTTTTTTCACCTCCTGGCAACGTGGACTGTGTCCATGTTGTTGGACCACATGTTTCTGGTTGGGGTTTTGTGGTAATATTTGTGTGTTAATACATTGTTGCTAGAAGTGGAGTGTGGATTTTCCGAGTATGGTTAGATAGGCCAATCTCTGTGCTATGCCTACTGCATTTTGAGGGTGAAGGCTATATGTAAGTGCTATCAATTACAATTTTCAGTCTCATGTATAGGCCTACAACGCTCTGTATACAAATCTTTTTAATGCCATGAAGCTGAAAAAAGGCTTTGGGGCAAGCAAGGTTAACAGAAATATGTTAAAGAAAAAAAGTGAAAAAACAAACAAATTAAAATGTCTTATTATCTTACCTACTTGAGTTGTTCTTTGTAAACACATTACTCTGAGAAAAACATTTGTATCTAGAGCAGGGCCTTGGAGACTCAAGGTTAAGGAACTACAATAATGCCAGTGAACAAATGTTCTCTGAGTTTTGTTGTTCTTCTTCATCCAATGGAATTGAATGCCCCTGAAGCAACACAATGCATTACATATTTTAAAAAAATAAAATAAACAGATAGCAGATAATGGTACGGCTTTTACTAAACTGCCTAACTGTTCAAAACAATTATAAGAAGAATAACGTCGAACAAAAAACATGAAACACATGTCAAAATGTCCCTGCCCATCGATTTGCAGTGTGTCTTACATAATGTGTGACATAAAGCAACACCCACCCTCTTACTACCCCAGAACTGGAAGTCGAACGCTGCAACAGCCAGGCCGAAAACGAACAGCACAGAGGGACCATAATCACATTTCTAGCCAATCAAAAGTGAGCTCTGCTTCTCTAGCGGTCTCTCCAGCAACACATGCGCACTAATGAAATATTTGATTGTCTATCTGAATAATTACTGGCATTTATAGCTAGGAAAATTAGTTTTTCCAAAATGGTAAAAAGAAAGGCTATGAGATCCAAATGCGCTAGCGTACCTCTTCATTTGTAGTCTCTAGTGAACGATCGTCAAGTCAAATCATTCCCTAATTTGTCATGAATAAAAACAGATTTCCAACTCTCTCCTAACTATATTTCTAAAATGACATTGAATAATACATGTGGCTAGTGGCTTCCCTCATAGGTTGTCACTATTTCACCACTATTTCTTTCACAAGGCTAACTTCTAGGATAACCCAGACACCCTATTTTTGCTAACCCCCAGTGCGCAATCAGATTGGGAAGTGCCTTCTGGACCACTTCTAGTGTAGACTTCTTATTTTTCATTTAGGGGTGGGGCTATATCGCTGTGCAGGTTTACGACACATCTCGCACAAATTAGTAATCTTACGTTAGGTAGCTAGTTAGTTGGTTGTTAGTGAGTGTTTGAGGGAGTGACTCAGTTAGGGAGAGAGCTAGTCAGTGAGTTAATTTGTCTTCATTACATTCAACATGAATTGAAATAATTGCCACATTCTCACTGATCATTTATTTTTTATATAGTTTTATTACAAGCAGGACGAGATGCGTTTTATTGGCAGGTACACTTGGTATAGCAATTTATTAATTCCTTTCATCATTCACAGCCATGAAAACACCACTGCCGGGGGTGAAATGAACATGAATAAAATAAAAATAAAATATTTTGGAAGTAAGCATGCATTTATTCACACGCTAATTGCGAATCATTACAATCAATTAGATTGTTGTCGTATAGTAGCAGTACGTGGCATTAGCCTCTTCCATTTCCAAATGATCACAGGGAACTATCATAAAATCCCTGCAATTTAGAGATGAGTCACTGTGTGTAAATGCCTTTTTAGCTATCTCCCAGGCTGTGTATCCTCATCTATCTGTTATTAGGGCTGTGTCTGAAATTACAGGTGCTGAGTCCAACATTTTCCAACGTGAGTTATTAGTCACCTAAACCATCAGAGCATTTCAGAGAGCGTTCTCCTAAATGGCCCTTGCATTGTTAGATAAACTAATTATCGCCCAGATATGTATCTGCGGCAAACACAGGGAATATAGATGAGATAGCACGTAGCAGGTTATTAAGGACAAGCTTTGGTTCTCAGCCAGGCGTCCTTTGCTTGCTTTGTTACCTTTTGTGATCTTTTTAACAAAGACATTATTGGCATGACAAGATTAATTTTCTAACACTTGCAAATGCTAGGCATTCAATGAAAAGATTTGGTTTTATTTCAGTTCAGTTTCATGTTATAGCCAAGACCAGTTCTCTATCATGGTCAAGGCAACCCATCCTTCCAGTGCATAAGAAATGCCCTTGGTTTAAGCATATACAACTGCAGGAAAGCCAGGGAGGAAAATTCCCCTGACCTTAATTAGCTGTTTTCATGGCATTGCATGAACCCATTAGGGTGACGTTAAAGCATATCAATTGCATTTCTCACTGTTGGTCTGTGCCCCTTCACACGCTAATGACAACCAGGGAACACAGGCTGGGACATTTGGCAGTGGGTATTCTGGGGCTAAACCACGGAGGTAACAAGACTGGAACTGGCCCGAAGTAACGTTTTAACTGCTTCTACTCGGCGGTCCACTGCATTGATGTCTTTCACAAACCCCTGTTAAACGGCCACATTTGTATGCTTTAAGCACTAACCACAGTGTCTACGATGATTTTAATGCTGTATGCTCAAATTACCTGAATAATTTTTCTATTTTATTCACAGCGGGCAACGTGAACGGGCTTGAGAGGATTGTGTGAAACCCTTCCCTATGGGTCAAACATGGATGATGACATCATACCATCCAGGGTCAATGAAGGGTCCATGCAATATGGAAATCCATCCATAATTGTGCAGTGTGAAGAGAGAGAAGCGGACACACGATGTGTCAAAACACGTCTCCCTCCCCTGCTACTTCTGTCTGAAGAAGGTGATGATGAGAGGGTGTCTTTTAGTTGCAGGAGGAGAATGACAGCATATACATTAGGCTGTCAACCAGCACTCTGTTTCAACTATATTTGTTTCTCAGGCGAACATATGTATTTACTTTCGGGTGATTCATATATATTTACTGTCCGCTAGCATTTTGGCTGAGCATGTCTAAGGAATGCGTGATGGATTCATTTGGGTCTGTTCTGAAAGTGTGCGTCCGAAGCACTTAACCCGCGGCAATACAAAGACTCGCTGTTCGTTTGGTTGGGGGGGCACATCCGGACCACAACGCTGGTCAATGTAGCCATCAGTGGAGTAGCTGCAGCCAATACAGCTAATGTAATTTGGCCGCTTGGTCTTGAACGCCTGGCCATGAGTCAGATAATTGCCTCTACTGGGGAATATGTCAGCGCCATTATGAACAAGCGCTGGTCCAGATTGTGCAGACACGCTCCAGCATTTGGGGTTTCTATGTTCTATGTTCTAAGTTTTGGGTGCTAACGTCAGGCATGCTGTTGTTGATTTTTGAAGTGCAAATAGTGTTGAACCTGTAGGCAAGAGGGTAACATTTGACAATTAGAGTACATTAAGGCCGCGTTCAGACTGCAGGCAAATCTGATTCAAATCGGATTCCTTCTCATATCCGATTTTTAGGGCTGATTGTCCACACTGTTTTAGCAAGTGTCCAAATCACATTTGGCTCTGTTCAGACTGGGCCACATTATTGACCCATCTGACAGGTTGCTGTAGCAACGACGTCGGAGCGGAGGCGTCATCATCCAGCGCGTGTATTGCGTGACGTCATGTAATAGCAGCGACGAGAAAAACAATAACAAACAAGATGGATCAAAGAACGCGAAAGACTTTCATAAATCGACTTATTCCGATACATGTCCTCGAGCTTCGCTTGAACGAATCCATCTCCCCACAGATTAATGAGGCATTTCGTTTCTTCCTCTGTCCAAGGACTGAGGCGGGTGGTTTGGCGCATTGGGTCAGGTCTGGCGTCGCGTAGAGTGACGTCACGGACAGTCAAAACCGATCTGAGTGTTTGGAGCTGTTCAGACTGAGACGCATCTGTCCAAATGCGATCTGAAACCACCTCCCGGAGGTGGTTCCGATCCGTTTCGCAAAAATCGGATTTCATGTGACTTGGCACTGTTCAGACTACAAAAGAGTCATCCGGTTCCAATCTGGATGGGCTAAAAATTGGATTTCGGCTGGCAGTCTGAACGCGGCCTAATTAACCCTCAATTAACCTTATGTCGACATAGTAAAAAGCATTATTATGCTTTTTTTATAGCGTTGTGTATGTATATATGTATATATATATATATATATATATATATATATATATATTATATATATATATATATATATATATATATATATATATATATATATATATATATAGAGTTGTGAGTAAATAACGTGTTCATAAATTCCTTAGTTAAAATGATCGCCATTAGTCAATTATAACAAGGTCATCAGTAGTTAATGCTTACTGTTTTTTTATGTTTTTGAATGGCTAATTGACAGACCCTTATTATAAAGTGTAACCAGTGAGGGAATTCCTAAAAAAAGATTATTGTAGACACATGAACTATTCAATATATTTGCTGATGTATATCTTAGGCACAATGGAAATGCATTGTATTGTCCCGATTGCGTTTGAATGTGACAGCATTATAAGCTGGCAAAAACCGGTTGCAGAATTCCAACAGTTTGCAGCCTGCTCAAGCAAGGAAATGAGCGTCAAATGTGCAAGCCCACACATCTTGACAAAAACTGAATTGCATTCTGTGTGATGGCATATGACTGACAGCACATGATATTCTGATTACATGCCCGACAGCTTGCTCTTATTGAAAATGATGAGGACAGATGTTTTTCGCTGACTGTCATGCTATCAGATTTTGACTCCTTGAAAATGTAATTGAAGATTTAACACAGTAACAAAAAATATTGTTGTTTTTTTGTAATTTAAAAGTAGTTCTGCCATAATGTAGTCTGTTGCCATATCATGGTTCACTGGCACGGAAATAACTTGAGGACAGACCCTAACCTTTTGTGAACCGTATAATTGAAAAAAATAACTACATGCATATTTTCCGGCTATTCTAGGATACCGACTGCTTATTGATAAACTTTCTATTAAGAGACAAATACAGATTCTGACAAAAGTGGTTTGCAATTATACCTTAAAGCATTTTATTTTAATACAATTTTTTAGGCCACACATATTATTACAACCACCTGTAACAAGCCTAAACCTAATCATACTAAATTAAACAGCTTTGTACATGTACCCTAACCCTAACCCAACCCCTAACATACACTAACACCCTAACCCTTACTTTTAAAATACCCTTTATAAAAGTTCCTGAACATTGGGGTACTTCACATATTCATGCATTCAGTTAAACAAAAGAATGCATGCCAGGATTAGAGATCTCTGGGTGAAAAGGTAAACCCCTTTAGCAAGCAGTACATGGTTCATTGTTATCTCCAAGAGAAGACAAGGAAGCAGATAAGACAATCAATATGGATGGCGAAATAATTGTTTCAATGATTGTTGCAAGCTTGGTATTATTGTTTTTCTTTGGTAAAAAGCTTGGGTGTGCGGGCTGTCGTGCCGATTATGGGCGGGAGAAAGGGGGTTATGATTGCTGTCATCAACAGTCATTCTCTTCAACCTCTGTCAGCTGAAATTACTGCCGTCAGTGTGGGACCACAACCAACGGACGGGAGCCATCCAGCCCCAACTGACAGCCTTATTACCGTTAAAAGAAAATCTATAGGCATCAGGCTCGATTTGTGTCTTCACACCCTAAACCGACCGTGGCAGAGAGCCGCAGCATTTCTGTTCAAGCCTCACCCGTCGGCCAGGATTCTCATCTTGTTCCCTTTTGGTTTTGACTCTACAAAATAAAACAACCAACAACGAAATTGACATTCCTTTTAAAAGTTTGAGTAGCTTTAATTAACTGCAGTTCGGTTCATTAATGAACCCAGCACACACCAGGGTGTATTTTCGATAATACTATATATGGAGGCTACAAAAAGGTCAAGACATTTTATATTTTTGCCAAATGGAAATGAAGGACATAGGTGCCGTTATTCTTAGGACAACTGTCAAAGCTAGGGGGGGGAAACAAACAGTTTGTCTTATCGAAAGACAATAACATTAGAATTTTCTAATCAATACTTTGCTAGCTGTGAAGCAATTAATTCCCCATGCTGCTATCTTACACAAAAAATGTCAAAGCTTTGTGGATTGCATCCAGAATTGAGTATGGCGAGGATTTTTTTCCTCTTTGAAATAAATTGAATTGCACTTGTATGCAAGTGCAATTAAATGTGTTGTACGCAAACCTGGCCTGAGGGCAAGGTTTACCACTGCAACCAAACAAATCAACCCACCTACAAATAAATATATGACGACTGCACTTTTCAATGCACTTTAGTACGGGAAGTAATTAAAATTAATCATTTTAATTCATAGCTGTTATCTCAGCATTGCTTTTGAACCTGGCTGGGAAGGAACGACAGAAATGGAAAGAAAAAGGAGTACGAGGAAGAGGACGGAGTGAGCATGAAGGAGAGCAGAGCCGAGCCGATAAGAGGTGGAATTGCTGCTGTCAGAGTGAGTCATAATCGGCAGGTGAAAATTCACCTTCTCTGCACCCAGACAGTCTCCCTGCAACACGTGGATAATCATTAAATCCCTTTTGCATTCTTCTCACGTGTATGAGGAGCTTTAGCCCATTAGGGCTCCCAAGTAGAAAATGGTCGCCAAGGATACCAGGATGCATTCTCTCGGGGAAGGATCCACTCAGCAGTGCACATATCCCATGAGCGCGTGGGGGTGGCGGGGAGTGTCACAGCCCTAGCCTAGCCTTGTGGGAGCAGTATACAGGGCCTTATCAACCTCATCCATGTTGAGGCCATTAACAACGTGTGTGTTTTCATATAGAACCTCACTTTGTGGTGCAATTAAAGATCCTTCCCTTCAAACATAACTTAACACCAATATAAAAACACATTGGTTAAGATTAGGGAATAGCTAGCCTGACATCGCCAACAGCAAAGCGCAAGCGTAAGCGTAGTTCGGAACCTCTCAGTAAATGTTTTCGAATTTCCAAGGGGCGTTTGCATCTGTCAGAGCAATGCAACGTGTGACACATCTGCAGCATCCATCTTGGTTGTATATAAAAAAACGCTGCTCTTCTGCCGTCATACTAAACCCGCCTCATTTTAGATAAACTGTCCGACCCAGGCCAGGTCTGTCTGAATGGGGGCCAGATGCACACGCCTGAGCAAATTAAATATGTGCTCGCAACTTCATCTGGTTCCCAGGTTAGAACATCGAAATAATCCCAGGTAGAGATAACAGTGTACTCCCACAGCCATGAGAACCAAAACTGAAAAAGACAGCATCATTCTACTCGCTGGATGCCATTTCATGAACTTGACGAAGGGCCTTGTTCGAAGGGCTTGACGGACGAGAGGACACACATTGTGTCTTGGCTCATAGTATATGCAGGGAAAACACCAAACACACACACACAATGTCAATAACAATCCCGGTCTCGCCAACAGCTCCAAGAACCCAAAAGCAGTGTAGAATCAGGTAGGATAATAGTGTTTCTCTCACTCTCTAACTCTCATAAAATACCCAGGGGGACGTCGATATATAGAATCAAACCCTATCGAAGCCATCTCCAATGGTCTCACAGCAATGTTGTTTTTTTACACCAAGTGTACAATCCAAACACATATTCTGTTACAATAAGGCCAAACACAACTAACAGTTTTTGTGGCTGCCCAGACAAGCAAATGTATTTTATATGCTGCAATACGAAATATGAGACTGGATTGGACACGCACGCATCTAAAACACACACACACACACACACAAAGAAGACAGACAGACAGACACACACACACACGCCTTTCCTGTTCCAAGACCACTCTGGGGACCTCAGTGTGCTCAGCTGGATGGCAGCAGTGGAGGGTCGACCGGGGATTACATCACTCCTCCTGGCTGCGGCGCTGCACACGTCCCCTGTTGGAGCGGCGGTGAAAGTGGCAGGAAGATCCGTGCCCTCGCCCCCCCGTGGTGGCGATGGATGACAGGCAAGATGGCTCCCGAAGGGAGCTCGAGCTGTGTCTCTGAGAAATAATGGCCAACTCCTCCGGAAGAACTGGCCATTTCTCTGATTACTCCCGAGGAGAGGAACGAAAGAGAGGTCTCTATTTCTGTCTTTAGAAGAGGAAATGGCAGCACACAAGGTCAAAGGTCGACGACTAGAAGACGATTTTTCCCTAATCTGGATCTTATGTGAATACACACGTGGCACTTACAAGGAGAAAGCTGTTCCACCGACTGATCCAGCCAGCCAAAAGTGGTTACCCACGTTCTGAATGATACCCAACTCATCGTATGTCAGTGGCGCAGGTAATTTCTGTTTCCTGCCTGGCAGAGATGTCGCCGTAACAGAACACAAAAACAATTCAGCAGTCAACAGTCTCTCGTTGTTATTTGTTGTGGAGACAGCTTGGAAACCATTGTACTGGTTGAGAATGAGGCTTCTATTTTTAGACAATGGACAGATCTGGGTGAGAATTCACACACACACACACACACACACACACACACACACACACACACACACACACACACACACACACACACACACACACACACACACACACACACACACACACACACACACACACACACAAGCTGGTGAAATGGCCTCCTACAATCTCAGGGCTTTGCCATACACGGGGTGAGCTCAGCACGCGTGAGCACAGAAAGGAGGCGCTGCCAGAGATAGGCTGTTGCCACTCATCCACTTTGCTATGTTATGGCAGCAGCAGAGGTGGACCTGCTTGGGCTTTAATTTAGACGATACACTGCCTGGAGACCATCCTGTCACATGACCCCAAGTTCCGCTTCCTACAACGATCAGTCTCGACCGTGGGCGGGATTATTTTGGCCTGACGAGCAACCTCCTTCAGCCGATGAGTGTAACATTCCAGATCGGAAACACGGCGAGAAGTATTTTCCCCAGAGGAACTGCGCTAGTGCATATTTGTGTTCTGATTTAATAGTCGTTATTGATTCTATCGCTGCAATACCTGCAGTTATGGCTGTGTTTACTTCTATGCTACGCTAATGCTCGTTGCTCCTGGAGACGCCATTACTGTTGTGCCTGCGGCGGCCTGCATTTTACCTCGTCAACAAGGACACTGCCCCTGATTGGCCCCGGAGTACGTTGTAATTCAGGAAATTGATGTCTCCAGGCTGTGCTCCTGCTGCTGCAGCTGGAGAGCCAGAGGTACATAAGGGAAGGTAGAAGGGGAGTAGGGCACCGTCCGACCTCACGAAAGGGGCTTTGCTTAACGATGTCCAAAGTCAAATTAGGGAGATGTGCGTCATTATGCGTGGTACCGAGTTAAAGGTCACTTTACCTATCAGTGTTTGCAAACAAATCTAGGTTTTCGTTCTGCTTATTAAGTAAAGTCCATTTCCAGAATCTTCAATTATCATATGCATGGATATGTATGAATATATACTATATATATGCTTCTATATCCACAGGTGGATATAGAAGCATATATAGACATTTTGCTAATATATCCCGGGCAATAAGACAAATCATATTAGATTAATTCATGTTTTCATCCCCAAGGCAGGTTTAACTGCACTATTATTTTGCTTAGTTTATTCACAGATGGATGCTCTCAGCATTCCTCACAGCGTTGCAATTATAAGAAGTTATATATTTTCATGCAAAGACTCAAAATGCGTCAATTTGGCTCTTTCCTAGAAGAACGACTGCATCAAGTAACAGAAAACTGTTAAAATTGAATCACATGCATAGATATGCAAATATACATAATGTAACAATGTATCTGACTGAAATATAGTTTATGTAAATATTAGCAAGCAAGAATATACATACCGGTACACAACATTCCGTTTTGCCAATGCGGTGTAGGTGCTCTCCATGTTTACAACAAGACAAATGAGACAGGGTCAGGGTTTGACCGAGGAATATTCTTCTATACTGGTCTATTCCACCACTTCGAACCCTGACCTCGTTGTCTGAAAAGTGTTGCCTTGTGCACTCTCCCCGATCAGGCGAGGTAACACTGAAAGGGATTTACCAGGGTCAAATCCCCTGGAAGCATGCTCTGGCCCTGTTTGGAAATGAACATGGCCCATGTCTCAACTGTCCATTTACTGCCCAGATACGAACAACTCAGCTTTTACACAATGTTTACTCCTCAGGGGGCTAGCTTCCTTCCTCCTAAAGGTCAGGCCACCTCTTCTCCTCTTCGGCTGCTTAAGTCACAGAGTTATGGACAACACAGCAAATACCAGGAGGCCCACGCACTACCTCTTCATCGATGTCCTGGGGGTCAAATGCCTCATTTGCTTGAAACATGCAGCATAAACACATAAATACATGTGTGAAATATGCTTGTGGACAGCAAGTATCATGGCTACAGGCCATATTCAATTGTTTTTCTGTTTTAGTCCGTTTCAGTTAGCACCATGGGAATGACCTTGACTGAGGGGGTTTCTATCCTAGAAATAATCCAGATTCACCTGCACACATCGGATGAAACCTTTAAATAGCAATGACCTACATTGCTTCTCGCATAGCGATCCCATTAGATTGAAATTAAAGCCCACACTGACGGTATTAACCTACCACCGTAGGTTGTAAGGTTACCACGTTTCAAAGAACAAACGCGAATCATAGCAAAGGACTAGCGAGTGAGGAATAGGGAGGCCTCACCATCCTTCGGACACGGATGATGTGCACGAACACAAATTCAGGGTGAATCCTGAATCTTCGCTGCGCCGCCCCCAGTGGGGAGAGGATGTCGTATACACTTTCCTCCAGATTCCAACCAAATAAACAGTCAGGCCATACGGTCCGGGCTGCTTAGTTGCTTTATCGCGCCACAAAGTGTTACTCACAGGAAGGCAACACTTGTCAAAGCGCATATCGTTAGGAAGCATCGGGGAAAGGCCACGCTCCCCCTGATTTTGTGACCTTTTCCGAGCCTTGTCGAATTTAACAAACAATTTGACTCCACTTTGTATTAACACAAGTCAGGTTGAATTAGCATGAGTTTCCCGACATCAGGTTGTTATTGTGGGGTTTGTAAAACATGAACCAGGGATACCAGGGTGGTTGATGAAATATTTTTTCTGTTTATTCCGTTTATGTTTGGGGTCTTTTTATTTTTTTTTGTTGGCAAATAGCTCTGCCACAGACCTTGAGGGGTGAGACATCTAGAGTCTATTCACACATTTACAAAATAATAAATAGACAGTGACCCTGAGTGCACAGCCAAACCGAAAACAAAAGGAGGGCTAATGTTATTCGACAGTTGGCTACGGCTGTATCTCTCCCCCCCTCCTACGTGGTATAATTCAATTAGCCAGTGTGGCTAGCTCATGTGGCACGCCTGTAGGCAGGACTCTAAATAGAGCACGTCCACGAATAAGTCCATACTAGAGGTAGAGGCTGAACAGAGATAACCTGAGTTTCTCTATGGCTCCAAGGGCAAAATTGCTTCCATAGTAAAGAACGTTGATTATTACTTTTTCCAAATTGACAGTAGGAATAAATTAAGACAGAAACCGTTTGGTGTCCACTGTTCAAAAAAAGGCTTTGGCTCGTAATCCAAAGTCACTGGTGGTTTTGGTGAGTCTCTCTTGTTGCTTCCAATGTGCTGTAGGTTAGATTCAAGAGCTACTCTTTGGTGTTATTTAAACATCATCGGCAGGAGTGAAATGCTCTCAGAATATCCATTTCGAGTTGACTGCACCTGCCTCTGTAGGAGTCAAGATTACAGTCAACTCCCAGCTCATTTCTGAACAATCAGGGCATATCCTCCTTGATGTTTCGGGTAATCCATCTTGCCTCTCGATCACAGGTGAAATGCAACACATCCCAAATGAGAAACGTAGCACAGGAATAGAATATATTTTTCTTGTTTTTCAGTTTAAAGAATATCTCCTACACGCCATGTCTTAACCCTCAGATCTTAGCCCACAGGAGCTTTAGGGGACTAAGGACTCACTCGGTCCTGGCAGCATCGGGCCCGATGCTCCTTGTTTACCCGGCTGATCCATGTAAACCAGACTGAATAGAAACTGTTTAGAAACCCACAGCCTGGGGGAATTGAAGTGGCGACACAGACACAGGGTTTCAAATAAGTATATATTTGAAAATATAGCAAATAATAAGCGTGAAGTCACGCAGGAAATCTCATAATGTCAGGGTGAGCCTGGGACGAAATAATCAACACAACAGGAGCTACCTTTTATACAAAATAGATGAAAAATAAATAATAGGTTAGCCTGGCTCCCTTGCTCAACAAAAATAAGAGGAAATTAGGCACCAAATGAAAGTCTGCTCACCCCTACCAGCTACCAACACGTCTGATCAATTCTTAAATCTGATTTAACAAAAGCCCTACATCCGGAGAGAGAGCATGAGAGCCAACACAGGTGGAAAAGACAAGGCTTTAGAGCAGGGCTGCTTAACCATCCACCGATGAAAACAGCAGGAAATCCAGAACAGCCATATTTGTAGTTCAAAAAAGTCAGGTAGAGGAAAATAGTAACAGTGGGAAATGACAAGCCCCCTATATGCATAGGAACATAGCAGTTACAGAAATATAGCCAGGGCCTGTTGTCCTCATAGTCGTTCATATAGAGCCTAATTTCATTCACAGCATAGAGCCACTGATGGCAGCCATTATATGATGATGGTATCATACAAAAAAATGATATAGTTATTATCGTCATGTTCCTCATCAGCTCCAAGCGGCGAACATGACTATTATAGACGGCTTGGGGAGGAAATTGACCTAATAGACGGATGATGAGTGTAGCGTGCAATGATATTCATTTTTTAAACCTAGGGAATGCAATTTATTTCAGAATTATTCTTTGTCATGTTTTTTTCGAATCAACAAAATCAATCAATCCATTAATCATTGAATCAAATGGTCTGAAAAAATCCAGGTACCTGTGGCTTCATTTAATTCTGCCCGATTGAAAGATTGGAGGGCACCCTGTCTGTCTGCCTACCTATCCGGCTACCTGCCTGTGCACAGGTTATTTTTGCATGACCAGAGTCTTCCATAAGGCTAAGCGGACCTATTGCTAAAGCTAGCGAGCTACCTGCATGTTTTGGGGGAGAGGGCTTTGGGTGAAGGCTTGTAGGGAGGATTTGTTTGGTTGAATATTTTCAAAATCTAGTTTGCTCCGGCTGGTTTCTTCAAATTGCCTACCCTAGCTTTTTTAAAGATGCCCTCTCCAACACCAAAACAACAACAAGTTTGTTGGAAATCTTTGCAGCAACAGAAAAGTTTCTCTGTTAAAGTCCTATTTTCAACGTCTTTTCATACTTTTTCTATTTTCCGGTAAATTTCGCAGCTTCTGAAACCGGCTTTATCTGACTGCCTGCAGGTTGCCTCGATTTAAATGTGCTGTTTGTATCTCTGTTTTGTTATTCTACTTTGGCGTAATGTTAATTGACCTCCTGCTGATGGTTTTGTACCACTTTCACCCCCTTATGTTGGATTTCTCTTCATGTTTATCCTTTTGCTTTTTCACACCCTGAAGTAAGAGAATATAAATATAAAAAATTTCCCCAGATGTATCTGTCAGAGAAGAAAGGTCCAAAGCACAGTGCGTCACAGCAAAAAGCTGAGCATATTTAATTTGAAAATACCTGCAGTCTAGCACACACAACATCAAACAGGCATGTAAAAAATAATTTGAGTCTAGTAAACGTCATTTAAAAACATTGCTGCACCTGGTCATTTAAGGTCATTGGATTCTATTGACAGGGCTCTCAAGTCTCATGCAATTCAACCCATGCACACGCTCACACACACACCACACTTGATATTTCTCACGTAGAGAAATCACCAGGATAGCGCCCATTACCAAATCGTCCGGGATTTTATTAAAGCCTCATACATTGAATTTGCGTTGTGTTTCTCTGGGTCAAAAACAAACTAGTTAGGCTACGCCCTCCCCTACTCAGTTCTGTTTGCTTTTGCATTGGTAGAAGTGAGTAGGGGGAGTGGTTAAGTAGAGCCTTCAGATTGGAAGGTTTGACTTACTTAGTTACCGTCATGTTTTGAATTCCTTTTTTAACCATTGTTGTTTTATAGGGACAAACATTTACAAGTTTCTCCTACAGGGGATTGATAAAGTTCTATTTATTGAACAGAAAGAAACACTCGGTCATACTTCACACACTTTACTACAGCATTGGCCTACTGAATGCCACAGATATATTTTAGGCATTGGACTGAATGCCACAAAAATATATAATTATGTTTTTGCATGTTTGCAACATTTAAAAGTTCAGGGGAAAGTATATGCCTCTACTGGTGTTGCTTAAGCCAACAGCCTTCTGAGGCAGTGTTGTTTCTGAATATAAGTGTTAAGGGCCAATAATGCTCACTATCATTAGTCACCATGTCTGTGGACACATTTGTATGCAGTCACATGTTAATATAGCTCCCCCCCCACAACATATTATGCAGTTGGCATGGCTATCATAGAATGACATCCGTTTGGTCATTGAAACAGGAGAACCTATGTGCCTCGTCTTGTTGTTAGGTTAACATTCGTATTTGAGGCTACAGGACATGCCGGGAGCAAACGCAATGCTAGCCTCATCTGGTATCCTAGCCATTGAGCTGCTTATCTCATGAGAGAGTCCTATCTAACTCCATTGGGAATGGGTGTAACTTGGGACTTAGAGCCGTTTTGGTGAGGAACAGCAACAACCTGCAAAGAATAGGCCTGTGATTATTTGAGTAGTTGTCCTCTACAAAAACTTAATCGGGACAGGATATGCTTAATTTGCTTACAATCTAGTTTTACCCTAAATTTGTATAAATCATTGACAGAAACTAACATGACCGCTGACTTCTTCGTTGGTTTCCGTCTCCTTACACAGCTGATGTATGCGTCTTTGGTTGTAGTGAGATAAAAGTATCGCTGGCTAGAGATGGGGCCCAGACGGGGCTTACTCACTGCTACTGCTACTGCTGGGGACACTGCTTGCCGACAGTGGCCCATCATCCAGTATATCAATGAAAGTAGGATAGTTGTCCGTAAGTGCTCTGCCAGATTTAATGCAGTATCTGAGTGTGAGGATGAAATGACGAGAGGAGGGCCAGGAGATCCAGTTGTAATATAGAGATGGATTGTGTGTGGAGACAATTTGGATTGGCTTTGAGACCCTGGCATGTGCACAGCTGTGGCAGACCGTTGAGTGATACTGACAGGAAGGGGGATGGGGGTGCAATAGAGAGGGATTGAGGGGCAGAGAGAGGAGAGAGGCAGCTGCGAAAGGTCAGTGAAGAAAGTGTATCTCTCTCGCTCTTGTTGAACCACCAATCAGCTTAGCTCATTTGCCCTTTCCGCCCTGTCAGCTCTGATCCAGGTTTGTTTTGATACAGCAACCTTTCATGTTGTGAAATACATACATGCTCTTTTTTGCTAATGGTCCCTGCGCTGGTGAGTGCAGGAGCAATTACCAACCTCCTTTTTTGTCCTTCCCCCTATTTGTATTTTGTTTACAATCGCCATTTCAGTTGAGCTAATGACAGAAATTAAATGAGCAGTGATTAGTTAACTCTTCTCCACTCTGCTTGTGTTGATATGTTTTGTCTAAAGATGAAGGTGGTACTTTCCTCTGTCATACTTATTGTAGGATTAGTTGCATCCGGGCCGACTACAGAATGAAAACGAGGATAATAAACAACAGCAATGATATTTGGTCAGTTGCCATGTGCTAAGTTTTCTTGTGTCTTGCATCATTCTCAGAAGTATAATCCTGAGAATTTACATGCTGTATTTCCAATAATTATCTAACAAAGGGACAAGTGAAGCAGAGAGAGAGAGAGAGAGAGAGAGAGAGAGAGAGAGAGAGAGAGAGAGAGAGAGAGAGAGAGAGAGAGAGAGAGAGAGAGAGAGAGAGAGAGAGAGAGAGAGAGAGAGAGAGAGAGAGAGAGAGGAGAGAGAGAGAGAGAGAGAGAGAGAGAGAGAGAGAGAGAGAGCGCAGAATAGGGACAGTTTTTAATTGGGCATTTGGCCCCTTTTGAATGTGGACTGAATTGTTGTTGGAACATCATCATTATATCCCTCAGCCGTGTTCTAATTCAGCCCCCTGCATGCCAACGCCCCACTGGGATGAAGGGACTTGAACGGTGACACAAATTGCTTCAATCTTTCATTTATTTCAACCACGTTCAGAGAAGATTGTTTGATGATAATGATTAGGCTACATTATACTTCCGCCCACGTTTTTGTTATTTTTTAAACCACCTGCTTCTTGCATCTTCTATGCAGGTTTAAAGATGGGTGAAAACACTCCACCTTTATGCAACACCATTGGATTTAACTAAGGTCTTCTCTCAATTACAGTATTATTTTAGTTGCAGTGACAACATGGCGTACATGACTATTTTATAAAATAAGACATAATACCACTTTTAAAGCAAAACAAAACAAAGCGAGTTTGGGTTTACTGCTCCTTTACAGTCATAACTGCATGTCTCAATTTTCTATAACTATGAATAACTTAATCCAATTTACAAATCTATCAAGGATCATCATCATCACTGTCATAGACAATTACATCCTTTTGCAATTGGCATCTGACACAATAAAGGCCAGGACAGGCCACCTGTCCACCGATTCTCCTACGTCTTACTACGATATGAGGGGGATACGAACTTCAAATTCACTGCTCGATTCCACTTAGTCCTACATACTGCACCTTTAGTGGGTTTTTGGTTTTATCTTTTGCTTGCTGGTTACAGTAGCATGATGCCACTATCAGGAGCCCTCAGGCCATACAAACACAGCTCAGATGAACCCTGTCAACTCCGTTACCGGCTGATGTGGAACGAGCCGCATGATCTTTCCATGAACAGACAGGTTGGAATCCGGTCAAGAATGACAAAGGTTGTCTTTGGGCTGTGGAGCACTCACCTCAAAAAAGGATTTAGGGGTCTAAAAAAATAAATAAATGATAATGATGGTATTTTTTCCCCTCTCATGGCTAGACTGGACACACAGGAACTGAAAGACATCGGCCAGCTTGGTAGGAGTTCCACATTATGTGGACGAAAGTGAATTGCATTGCAGACTGCGAAGGTTAAAATTAGAAATCGCTTGGAAATTTGCTATCTTACATTTGGCTCACGGAAAAATCTAGTTAATTCCATGAGGCCATCGCCAAATAACTTCATCAAGTTGGAAAGGAGGCAGAATACAAAGTACTTCTCAGATCGATGCTATAGGTCAACCGAGAGTCTTGTATCAGTGCAATCAATGCTCACACATCAAAGGAGTTTGCCATTGTACACACTTAACAAGTGCAGAAGGCCCGGACCCCTTGAGGACCAACCCAATATGTAGGTCAGGAAAACACTTCAATTGGGTCATAGGAAAATCTGCTACTAAGTCATCGTCATCCGGATTCGGAATAAATGTGTCAGTGGTCATATGTGTCTGTTTTTGTGTGTGTGTGTGTGTGTGTGTGTGTGTGTGTGTGTGTGTGTGTGTGTGTGTGTGTGTGTGTGTGTGTGTGTGTGTGTGTGTGTGTGTGTGGTGTGTGTGGGGTACGGACATGCACGTGTGTCTGTGTGCGTGTACACCTGCATGCATAGCTGTATGTAGGTCTGTTTGAGTACAGACATGCATGTGTGGCTGTGTGTGTGCTGTGTGTGTGTGTGTGTGTGTGTGTGTGTGTGTGTGTGTGTGTGTGTGTGTGTGTGTGTGTGTGTGTGTGTGTGTGTGTGTGTGTGTGTGTGTGTGTGTGGCTGCCAATGTTATATCTTTGATTAGGAATTTCCTACCACTATTCCATATTCCATATTCCGTCAAAAGCGTCCTGCCTCAACGACTACCGCCCAGTAGCACTCACCTCAATCGTCATGAAGTGCTTTGAGCGGTTAGTCAATTCATTCATCACCTCCTCCTTCCCTGACTCATTGGACCCCCTGCAGTTTGCATACAGGGCAAACAGGTCCACAGACGACGCCATCGCCCTCACCCTCCACACTGCCCTGTCCCACCTGGAACAGAGGAACATATGTGAGAATGTTGTTCATTGACAATAGTTCAGCATTCAACACCATTGTACCCTCCAAGCTCGCTGTGAAGCTCAAGGACCTCGGGCTCAACACCGCCCTTTGTGACTGGATCATGAGCTTCCTAACGGGCAGACCCCAGGCTGTGCAGATAGAAAACGCCACATCATCTACCCTGACTCTCAACACCGGTGCACCACAGGGCTGCGTGCTCAGCCCTCTCCTCTACTCCCTGTTCACACATGACTGCGTGGCCACACACAGCTCCAACACCGTCAAGTTTGCTGACGATACGACCGTCCTCGGCCTGATCACCAACGCCGACGAGACGGCGTACAGAGGAGGTGAGAGCCCTGACATCTTGGTGCCAGGACAACAATCTCCAGCTCAACCTCAGCAAAACTAAGGAGCTGCTTGTGGACTACAGAAAGCGACAGGGAGCCGAGCATGCCCCCAACACCATCAACGGGACGACAGTAGAGAGAGTCAGCAGTCTCAAGTTCCTCGGGGTCCACATCTGCGAGGACCTGACCTGGACTCACCACACCGACGCCATCACAAAGACGGCAAGACAGCGGCTCTTCTTCCTCCGCAGGCTGCGGAGGTTCAACATGGACTCCAGGGTACTCTGCAACTTCTACAGGTGCACCATAGAGAGTATCCTGACTGGCTGCATCACCGCCTGGTACGGCAGTTGCTCCGCCCTCAACCGTAAGAAATTACAGAGGGTGGTGAAAGCTGCCTATCACATTACCAGGATGGAGCTGCCATCTATGGAGGACCTCTACACTGAGCGCTGCAGGAAGAACTGGATTATTAAAGACCCTCATCACCCCAGTAACAAACTGTTTCAGCTGCTCCCGTCTGGTAGACGCTACCGCAGCATCCGGTCTCGCACCACCAGACTCAGGGACAGTTTCATCCCACGGGCCATAAGACTACTGAACTCCTAAGCTACTTAGCTCACCACCATGACACTTTATAACTTGCCACTTTATAACTTGCCACTTTATACCAGTCGACATCTGGATAAACACGTTTACATTTTA
>OLKM01000247.1:239276-271776 GCA_900291075.1 Melanogrammus aeglefinus
CTAATTTGAGTCGTTTGTTTACCTTGATTGATCCATCGTCAGTGGTTATTTGTAATGGTTGCGGTAGAGTCAAGTAGTCTACTGAAGTTACAGTGACTGGATCCTGCCAGCGATTATGTGCACTCAGCAGGTTGTCTGAGGCGTCCTACGAGAAAACCTGCGCAGGCAGTAAAATCCCAACGACTGTAATCACAAAAGTTATTGTTTCACCAGCTCATATTTCCACCTTTGTGCATTAAAAAAAACATCCTTATAAAATATTAAAGAGCAGATGCAGTAAGTACATGAAACAAAATAAAAATACAGATAAATAAATAAATGAAAGTAAGATGGGGCCTGTCCTTTTCATGCGGTAGTTGCTCATGATGGGCCGAAACCTGTGCTTGGCGTTTATATTCGTCATTTGGGACGGTTGGCCAAGTTCAGATGTAGTGGAAAAGGACATTATTTCAGAATATGAGAGGTGGCAAGGTTGTTGTTAAATAAAAAAGTAGTCTGTACCGGATTTAAGTAATACCTCTCTAAGTATAAAGATTCCTATTCCTGCTCTGAGATGGGTTGACATTAAGCTACAGCCAGCCTGCTATATTTCTAGAACGTACCGTGGAGTGACATATGAGAGGAACTGGCTTGGCCCTATTTCTCTCCATCAGTCAACAAACATGCATCCTTAACAGCTCAGCAGTGTGCCCCTCACTAGAACTCCAAGTTGTAGCTCACAGCCGCATGCTGCAAACAATTTAAAATCTGGCAGTACACAAACAACTAAAAGGTGTTCATTGAGCGTTTAATTGGCTTTGGAAAGTCTATGTGAGCTACTCAATTTCGTCTCACATTTGTTTAGTGAACATGCATGCCAAAAACAGTCTCGAAGCATTTACTGGATTTTCTGTTAAATGTTTAAATACACAAGGATATCGAAATAATCTACAAGCTTTAAAGGACCATAGGCCTACAGGTTTTTCTTTTTTCCCTGGGGTTCAACATAGTTCAACTGTAAACTCGTATTTATGGCTTTAGTGGCATTCTCCCTTAAGAATCTGGGTCTACCCAGTCAGGTAGAAAATGGGTGGAAAGACTAATATTGTCATGGCTAATACATCCTTATGAAAATAAAAAGATTGTCTGTACGTGTTGTTGCCAAATTGCTTCGCTACTCTTCTACACAAGCCTGGAGCTGGCACATTAAGAGGAAACAGTTCATTGGCCAACACACCCTCACCTGCTTGTCCATCTAACTCAACAATATTTTATCCAGTGTCTAATCAGCCACCCCAATCCTTTCAGTGCTTGTTTCAAACGTGCTACACACGACATACAAAATACATCTATCGAATGGATCACCTGAGAGAACAAAACAAGGTAGACGGCCACCTCCCCATGTGACCGCTGTTATCCCAATTTACAGACGTGTTACAGCTTAAAGACCGTATCTTTATGGATGTGGTGCTGCTATACTATGCAAATTGTGAGCAAACACTAACGCGTGGCCACGTTCCTTGCGCTCAAAGAAGAAGGAGCCACATCTCAACCAAGACCAGCCTGCTTATCCCAGGGTGAATGATCTACGCTCGGAGCCACCCCGCTCCCTCCATCATACCTGGCCACCGTTTGTAATAAATGATAGAAGGGGACAATGCCCTATTTTCACCGGACGAGTCATCCGTCATGCCAGGGCAGACAAACCCCCCCCGAGTTCCATCGTTTTCCACTACTGCTCACACCACGTCTGACCGCCAAAAGTAATGGGGAGGAAACATTCATCAATCCTGTAAAAGAAATACTCTGGGTGAAGTGAAAACACACACGCGCACGCGCACACACACACACACACACACACACACACACACACACACACACACACACACACACACACACACACACACACACACACACACACACACACACACACACACACACACACAAGCACCCATACAGTGCACACACAGCACAACAACACAAGTACTTACACAATCATCTTAGAGCGACCGAGCGAACAAGTGCATTCAGGGTCCGCCCGGGAAAACAAGTTTCATTGTCTTTACATGGTTGCATCCACCCCCCCCCACCCCCCCCTCGTACCGTCCCCTCTCCCCAGGCCAGTTCTGTAGTCAACATCCTATTACACGGCTCCGACATTCAATTCCCTGTGTTAAATGCTTAATTAACCTCTGGATTATATGAGGTGCTGAGCGAAGGCGGTGTCTCCTTGCTTAATGTCACTTTGTGGGTTAATCAGGTCACCTTCTATCGCCTGCCAAAGAGGCGGAGGCCCCATGGTTCCGTCATAATTGTACACCGGAGACGGCCCGCGACAGATTGCCGCTCTAGCCCATCTCACAGCACACGGTGGGTGGGACGCCACCTTCACCGGGGGTAGGTGTTATATTCTTGGAATGTGCGCCGTGTTGCTGTTGGACCGGAGTCAAATGCTGAAATGCATTTTGTACTGCTACTCCCCAGCCCGCCTCCGACGAGGTGGAGTCCTGTGTTGTGTTCAAAGCAAGCACGCAAGCATTTCGACTCGAAATCGAAGGCTGAATTAAATAGGGCATGTTCGTTCTGAAGCTGTGCACGCACACGCACACGCACACGCACACATTACACACGGCATGCACACACACACACTGCACCACACCACACGCACACCACACACACACACACACACACACACAAACACACACACACACGTAAAATAAACATGGTGAATGTCAAGTGGCGATTTTAATAGTCATAATTGCACTACGCCCTTTGCAAGCCTCATACGCTAGCAGAAATATTCAAATTTCTGTAAATATTTCAGATATTAATTAGGAGTTTTTACCACGTTAATAAGTGATAAAAAGGTATTTGACCTCATCCATTAGAATAATGCCAGTCAGCTGTTTTCTGTCATCGGAAAAACAAAGGATTTAATGGCTGACCAGCGTGGAGATTGACAGAGGCATAATGTACTTTACGGTCTGTTTCACATCCATGAATATATCTGCTGAGGAAAGAGGAAAAAAGGCAACTCTGCTTTCATCTCTGCCCCTACAGTACAACCCACAACAGGCTATTCACAGACGAAAAAAAAACTGTAATTCTTTAGAGTGGCCACATAATATCTATTTTTGTTACATCTTTAAAACATCTCCAATTTCCTGACCTTGCTTCTGCTCCCTTTCCCTCTGTTTCCCTCCATCCAGTTTTCCCCCCTCATCCGCCCTTTCCTTGCCTCCTTTAAACCGGGTTTCTGCTGGAGATGAATGTTATTTACATAGCAGAAGAAGCACCCTGAATGCAATGAGTAAGGCACCTGGATGCTGGCAGGCAAAGATAGAGTGCCCCGAGATAGAAATATAACAGCACTATCTATCTGGGTTATTAGAGGCTCCCCCTTAGGATCCTTTGCAACAGAACACTGGCCATTATGTAGGCCACAGACAAACCAAGGCAAGGAGGGAAGAGGCAGGGTCTGGTAGCGCAGCGGAGGAATTAGCTCTGAAGGGCCTTTCCGACACACCTCTCTCTCTCTCTGTCTCTCTCTGTCTCTCTCTGTCTCTCTCTCTCTCTCTCTCTCTCTCTCTCTCTCTCTCTCTCTCTCTCTCTCTCTCTCTCTCTCTCTCTCTCTCTCTCTCTCTCTCTCTCTCTCTCTCTCTCTCTCTCTCTCCGTTGCTATGTATTGCTATATAACTTTGGCGTCTAATAGGATGAAAAATGATAATGAGGCCGTGGGCCGCGCGGCTCTTTCAGGTCTTTTTGGTTTACAATCACGGTAAAGACAGGAGAGGGGGCAGTCAACACTTTACTGGCCAAACACAGGTGTTCAATCCTGAGCCACCGTATTATACTGTCCTCCAACTGATTACTTTAAGAGCGGGATCTCGTTTGCCTTGGACGCGCGCTCGAAGGCCAAGGGTTAAGTGGATTTGCACAAACCATCGGTGTCTTCCATTGCGTTTCCCCCCTTAAGAAGTGTTTGAAAAAGGCCCCTGTGTTTGTATAGCCACCGACATCAGGGAGAAAGGAAAAAGAAAATGGAAGCTGCTGGGGAAAAAAAAAGTTTCTAAAATTAAATGTTTGGAAGTGTTGTAAACAATGTTGTGCATGATGCAGTGGACTAAGACAGCAGCTGAAAAGACTGTAATTGATCACACCGCGACTCTCCTCGCACTTGCACAGAATGTTCAAAGGGATTCGTTTTCAGGTTGATGGATTAAAACAAAGTGGGAGGGATGGGCGTGGCTCGATGAGGAGTGCAGGGGAATGAAACATGTGCTCGCTTATCCTCGCCAGGTATTGTGCCGTGGAATAATGGCACGTAGCTAATGTAAAAGTGATTGTGTGCATGTTCCCCCAGCTATCAATCCTAGCCCCGAGCCTCTCCCTCTCCCTCTCCCTCTCTCCTCTCTCTCTCTCTCTCTCTCTCTCTCTCTCTCTCTCTCTCTCTCTCTCTCTCTCTCTCGCTCTCTCTCTCTCTCTCTCTCTCTCTCCCTCCCTACTGTTTACTTTTCACTAATATTGAATCAGTGTGTTTAAATCTCATTAAGGAGAACACACTCCTCCCCCCCCCGCCCCCAGGTGTGCTCCTCTTTTAATCAGTAGGGTTTTTCCGCTTGTTCTTCTACCAGAGTCTACATGCTGGAGATGACTTGCCTCATGTGCACTCCTCCACATGTGCTCACTACACAAACAACAAGTTTGTGTTTGGGTGGAGAGGTGCACTGGAACATAGACACACACACACACACACACACTGTCCCAAAACACCAGCCGCTCAGTGCACGCCAAGCACTGTGCGTTTTTCCTGCATGTAAATCCACTCAAATTTGTACACACACACACACACACACACACACACACACACACACACACACACACACACACACACACACACACACACACACACACACACACACACACACACACACACACACGTGTGCATGCCTACTCATGCATGTGCACACGTTACACAGGTGTAACACACACACACACACACACACACACACACACACACACACACACACACACACACACACACACACACACACACACACACACACACACACACACACACACACACGCGTGCCTACTCATGCATGTGCACACGCCACACACACACACATACACTCCAGACACCCCCCCCCCCACTCCACTCACACACACACACACACACACACACACACACACACACACACACACACACACACACACACACACACACACACACACACACACACACACACACACACACACACACACACACACACTCCACAGACAGCAAGTCAGCAAAGCATGGATGCTCACACATGGTAAGTGATTAAGGGTGGAGTGAGTCTGGAGCGTTTCATTAGGGAGGGGAATAAGGTCAGTGTTGGAAGGACAAACACATTCTAATGAACGGGGGTGGGGGGGGGGGGGGTAGTGTGGCCAGCATGATGATCCACTCGGCTACCAGTTTCTGTTATTTGTAATTTGTATTCAGATGTACCAAAAAGAAACACCATTAAAGCGTGTTCGTCTAAGTGCGGCATTTGTGAATAATTCAACAGCCCTGGCGGCCGCTTATTATCCGTTCTGTCTTTTACTGTCGCTATCTGTATCGCCGGCCGTCTCCGTCGGCGGCGAGGGACTCGCGTGCGCCACGCCCATGATCTTAACAAAATGAATGTGCAGAGAGGAGTACTGTGGTCTGGGTGGAGGGGGGGGGGGGGGGGTCAGGGTGGGGGAGGGGGGCAGCAGAAGGTGCAGCCACTTACCTTTGGCTGCACGTTGGCCCGGTTCAGCACATCCCGCTGTGACCTTCATTATGCTAAGCTGCGGCCACCCCATCACAACCCCCCGCCCCCCCGACCAGCCTGCACCGGGCCGGAAAGACAGACAGACAGAAGACAGGGGGGCTGGGGGGGAGGGTGATGGTGGACGCTGTGGTTTCGGGTGTCAAACACTGACAACAGAAGGGGTCACCGAGAAAGAGAGGTGGAGTGGGTGAGAGAGAGAGAGAGGGTGGTGAGAGAGAGTAGAGAGGGTAGGAGAGAGTAGAGAGTGAGTGAGGAGAGAGAGAGAGAGAGAGAGAGAGAGAGAGAGAGAGAGAGAGAGAGAGAGAGAGAGAGAGAGAGAGAGAGAGAGAGGAGAGAGAGAGAGGGTCGCCCCACTCCGGCTGCAGACGGAGGGCAGAAAAAAAGCTGACGAGGATTTATCCGCCGCCGCTCGCCCCGGGAACACGATGCGTCGTCACCAGCAGCACCGATTTTTAGATGTATTAAATATTAACCTGTTCTCTTCCGGTCTGGTAGACACGTGCACGCGCACATGCACGCGCACAGGAAAACGTACACTCAGATAGACAGGTACACACACACGCAAACCAAGATACTCGCGCGCACACACACACACACACACACACACACACACACACACACACACACACACACACACACACACACACACACACACACACACACACACACAAATCTAATTCCAGACATACACACATCTATTACCAAAAAAACACACACACAGACATGATTGCACACACACATCTAGCAAAAAATGTACCACACACACACACACACAAATACACACACAAGTGTATGAGGCAAAGACGTCGAGGTGATTCCTCGGTCAAGTTTTGAGGCTAATGGCCCCCCATGCACGTGTCTCACACACGCACACACAACAAAACAAAGTGTGAATAGCAAGGCAGGACTCCACGAGCAGAAAGATCTCAAGAGGCGCAGCCATTGAACACCGTGAGTCAACATCCATGATCCCGTCCGTGGCCTTAGTGTCTTGTTTGGAATACGTATCCAGAAACCCTGACCACAAGTACAAAGGTCCTCCCACTGAGTACACAACACTGACCGGAAGGGACAGGCTTCCATCGGCCCTTGAGAGGATTATAATGCGCATGTTTTCAACAAACGATTCCACCCTTGACCAGCGGGGAGGCAGCAGAGCATGTCTTATTTATCAGAGAGATAAGACGTTTTTATGTACCGCAACGGCATCCAAGGGAGGCGCCTACCCAGCGAGATGCCTCCCAAGGTTATCACGGTACAGCAGCTTTCAGTCGGGCTGCTGAGTTAGAAACACAGGGAGGAGAAACAGCCTCGCCGTTTGAGGCAAAAGGAAATAAAGACGCACTTACAGAAATCACGCATGACACCAGTGAAGGAAATTTGGGCGACGCTTTCTTTGGGAAGGAATACATTTGAACTCTGACTGATCCGCGTTATGCGACATACAAATTCAACACCGACCCTCTTGATCCTCAATCATGTTCGGCCTCATTTCCATTTCAAAGTCGACGCAAATTTCCCCAAAGAGGAGGGCATCAAAACACACACAGGAAAACTGGTGCATGCAGAAAATATCGTGGTCCTGAGCAAGTGGACCATCATATTGGGTTGATGAAGAGTCTTTCAGAACACGGTCTGTAATAAGTGATGGTTAAGGTAAGGAGAGAGTGCTTGCTGGCCTAAAATCAACCCGGATTTACCGATCACGTGCTCACTCCCCTGGCATAGGAGAAGAGATATTAGTGAGACGAACAAACTGCTGTGATAAGGGCACATGTGTCACAGACTCTCTCCTTCCTCTGCTTCTCTCCCTCAAGCTCACAAGCCCCCCCCCCATCCTACTGTCTGTCACTCTTCTCGCTCTTCCTCGCCACTCTCTTTCTCTCGCCCTCTCTCTATTTCGGTTCTTCTCACTCTCACCCTGTCTATCTGTCTTGCTCTCTTTTGTCACTCCCTGTCTCCCTCTCCCTCTCTCTAGTTATCTGGCCTTAATTCTCTCTCTGTCTCTCTCTCTTCTTTCTATTTCCCTCTGTCTCCCTGTCTCCTGTTATCTGTCTCTCTATCTCTCCCTCTTGCTCTGTCTCTATCACTCTGTCTCCGGCTCTCACTCTCCTCCTCTCTCTCTGCCTCGCTTTTTCTCTCACTCCAACCTCCCATCTGTCAGTGCGTGACTCCTCTCCCCTTCCCTAACCCCCCCCCCCCTCCCTTCCCCTCCCCTCCCCTCTATCTCGTGTCTGGCTGGTGGCTGTCCTCCACACCACCTCTTCTGTTCACTCAGCCAAATGTCACGGAACGGAAACCAAAATATCACGCAAGTTGGCAGTCGATACGGAGCAAAAAAGAAGAGAGGAGGATTGGCTGGCAGGAGGGAGGCAGTGGTAGTGTTTTGTGCGGCGTTCTGTGCTGTCCTCAAAAGGTGCGAGCACGTATTGGACTGTGCACGTGTCTACCAAGTGTTGGGGGCGATGGGGCCTGGGGGGGTAGGCTAGGAGTTATGGTCGGGAGCTCCTTCGACTCATCTCTCTCTCTCTCGGTTTTTCCTTTGTGATGCTCGTTATCTGAGCCCCTGTTCTGAGACTAATATTACTGAACATCTGCATATAGGATGACTTTTCTTTCATATGGAGAGCGGGCCAACGTCTCGAGCCGGACAAAGAGTTATAGTCTCCTCGCTTAAAATGGATATCAAGTCTGGCGGAGACTATGCCATTCAATTTTCATGTCAGGTCATATTTCATATTGGTAATTATTCACCATGGGGCATTAGTTTATGTCTTTGCAGTCGGTGCAGGTGATTAATATAAAGGGGGATGTGGAAAGTATGACGTATTTACATTCCTCCAGGAAAAGCGAAACAAAACTTTCACCCTACAAAAGGTGCGTTCTCATCTAGATAGCCCTCTTGTCTTTTCCTCTTTCATCCTAGACACTCAAACAATGTTTGTGTCAGGTGATTGTGTTTTATGCAAAACAATCCAAGTACATACTTTTACAAGTGTACCTCCCGACAGTGTCAAGGGTAATCATGTTTTCACAGGGATTCACGCATGGAAAAGAGAAGCAAAATAATGGATTTGTCATGCCCAAGGCTAGTCCTCCAATAACACTCTTGACAAGCCTAAATCAAACAGCATTAACGACAATAATAAAATAAACAAATATACTATTAGTTGTTTTTTATGAGAACAAATTGAACATGTTTTTAATATGTTTCTGCAGAATGTTTTTCATTTCGGAGAAGACAGCCGAACACAGCCCACGACCTAAACAACAACACGGGGCATAATCAATACAGGGAAAAAAACATTCATCATAATTAGAGCAATTATTGGCAGGTTTGGGCTATTATGAGATCTCGCTTTTTCCATGATGACTTCATTTGAAAATCCAATTTTCTTATGACCTTTAACGACACACTCAGAGTGTAGATCGGGCCGAAGCAAACACAGACGTGAAATCCTTTGTTAAGGGGCTTTAACTGACACTAGGTAAACAAGCCGCAACATAGAAACCCCACAATCTAGCACTTAGCAAAATAATAATCTTATATTGCATATATTAGCATTCAAATTAGCAAAATGCCCTGTCATGTATGTCATGTATTGTTGCGAATAATGTATATGATCATAGCTGTATTTTAGCCTTGATATGAAGAAAAAATACACAATGGAGAAAAAGGACACATATATATAATTAATTGACACGCATATGAAAGAGGACTGAACATGGAACAGCTCATTCAAGTCTATTTCCCATCGCTCATTCAACGCTATCTACTACCATGATGTCATGACTGACAGCATGGCAGTCACACACATGCAACGAATGTGAGACGCGCTGTTCTTTTGATTCAACCCGCCCACTAAACCCCCCTGAACCACAACAAAAGCCTGCGCACAAGGAGTTCAGACGACGGCGACAGAGAGGCACATTTAGTGTTTATCAAAAGGACTCTATGTGTCAGTAAGGCGTTGTTTGTCCCGACCCTGATCAAAGGCTGGGTCCACCAGCCCAGATCCTCTAAATGCTAATTACGGCCGTGTTGTCTGCCGCGTGGCTCTTCCCCTTTGGTTACTAATGAACACCTAAAGTGCTGCTGCTGCTGGATTGATTAGAATGGATTAGGAGGACCTCCCGTGCGTCCGCGTGGTGCGGCCCGCGACAGGGGGAACCAAAGTGGCCATCCATTCCGTTTCTATCTGTGCGGACGGAGGGGTGTGTGTGTGTTTAAAGTGTAACCCCATCACATCCAATAGCCCCCCGTCCCTTCAACAACCGTAAAGCAGCCCGCCGGCGCCTCTGTCATCTGTCGGTCATTCAGGATGCACCAGGCAGGCCCTGGTTTTGGGCTCGAGGGCTGTGTGTGTGTGTGTGTGTGTGTGTGTGTGTGTGTGTGTGTGTGTGTGTGTGTGTGTGTGTGTGTGTGTGTGTGTGTGTGTGTGTGTGTGTGTGTGTGTGTGTGTGTGTGTGTGTGGATTGGGGTTGGGAGAGGCAGTGGTGGATGGGGGGGAGGCAGTGGTGACCCAAGGGTCTGGCAATCCATGCACTATTGTTTGGTTCTGCTAATTAGGGAGCAGTGTTCAGGCTGATTGGTTTCCAGTATGTAATTACTTAGCCATGTGCTGAGAGGGCTTTCCATCCCAGCAGCTTGTCTCTCCTCTCCTAACGCTTGAGGAAATAGAGGTGGAACTTGGCCATGCAAAAAAAGAATAAAAAAAAAAGGGTCCTGAACCTCATTTACTCCAAAACAGATTCAAGGACTTAAGACAAGGACGAACGACGAGAGAGAGAGAGAGAGAGAGAGAGAGAGAGAGAGAGAGAGAGAGAGAGAGAGAGAGAGAGAGAGAGAGAGAGAGAGAGAGAGAGAGAGAGAGAGAGAGAGAGAGAGAGAGAGAGAGAGAGAGAGAGAGAGAGAGAGAGAGAAACACACATAGGGACAGTGAGAGGCATAGAAATCGATAGAAAGAGTCAGAGAGAGCCTGACAGAGAGACGGAGAGATAGGAATTGCAGATAGTGGTGAGAACAGGCAAACCAGACAGATTTTGATTTTACATCTATGTTCGGAGAGAGACTACTGTTTTACTAGAGAATAGCAGCCAAAGTGCTCCCTCTAAAGGAGGCCTGCACACACAGAGGCAGGCTGCTTTAATACTGCATGGGACACATGCAGTATAATAACGGATGGATGGATGGACTGTCTGATCCAACAGACAGTTGGATCAGACAGACAGAGAGATGGAGAGAGCCTGCACTCTAAATGACCTTGTGGTTTTATGAATCACAAATAAATTGGAAGGAAGAAGGATTGAACATGGGGAGGGATAAAAGGATGCTCATTAGTCTCCAAAGAAAACACAATGACAAAGTGTGAACAACTTTGATATGATGAGTGTAACAACAACTCCAGGCTATAGGATTGGTTATTGATCTGCCATGTGCACCGGAGCGTTCACATCTCAGGATAAAATAACCCAAAACATATCTAATGGCTGATAGAATCCCATCCAGATAAACAAGTTTCTTTGAGGGAAAAAAAGAACAAAGATAAATGACACACTTGCAGTAACATTGGACATGGGGCATATTGCATGTTTAGAGGATGAATTCTACAGTCAGTTTCCCATGAATATATTCAGACTACATAAGCATGTTTCCAAGGCTCAAGCCTGCTGAATTTGAACCAAATGGAATAAACTATTGGATAAGAAAAAAAAAACATCTTTGTTTAGAACCAATCAGAATATGAATTAACCCTCGGAGCACATTCATTTACAATTTCAAATTAATGGAATTACGCTTTTGAAAACATCCAACACATCCACTGAAAATAAATTGTCTGCTTAATAAGCTAAACACATTACAATTGTTTGAAATTGTACAAGACAGACAGCACATAGCAATGAAATGCTGTAAACGCTGGCAAGATGGCTGTGGTTGAGTTGATTAACATGATATAATTAATAAATTCGAAAACATGGGTGGTCTGAATGGGTACTTTATAATCTTTTCATATGAAGATGAATTGCACCAAAGACAGAGATAATTAGCTGTAAAAATAAATATATAAATTATTGAGGAGGCTTTGTATCTTTTACCAGTGGTAACTCGGGTTCATATGTGTCTTTGATTTACGATATAAGAGATGAAAATAAAAATGAACTGCCAAAATATTGAATGATTTGCAGTAACATTTTTTTACTGGCTTTTTTTAGATTAGAGGAACTCAACAGAAAAAGCTTAGAAAGGTCTACATGCACCGTTACACCTATAACTAACTTTGTGTTTGTACAGTTACATCATGAATGCATGCTGGTAGTACGTTTCCCCAAAACATAGTTTGGTAATTCTGCAGCATAGTAAGGTTAATAAGGTTAGAAAAGACTGGGTTTGCATTTACTTGTCCCATAATACTCTTTCAGACAAAACTCGTAATTGTTTCATTTCAATTAATGAAATAATTAATAAAATAAGTGGCTGTTGTTTTAAATAATTATAATAATAATGTATACAGGTTTGTTTTCGACTTTAAATATATAATATCCATTGTGTTGGGCCCTCTTAGAAACTAAATTAAGAAGATACCAATAAGAGACTTTTAAGACTAGCTTCCAGAAAAAATGGTGCGGAAGAAGTTCTCAATGCTGACGAATTAGCATGGCATGCGTACCAGATGCTAGCCTTTTCACGCCGGCATGAACGATGGTGTCATAACCGTCATCGGCATTGGTGTGAAAGATCTTGAAAATGAGGTGAAAATATGGACAAGTTGCCTCTCCTGCTTTACATGGCGAGATACACATAGTCAAACGAAGAGACACCAGATGTTAAATGAGTCAACATGGAGGTGTGTGTTTTAGTGTGTGAGTGTGCTTGTTTGTGTGCGTGTGTGTGAGCGTGCTTGTTTGTGTGCGTGTGTGCGTGCGTGCGTGCGTGCGTGTGTGTCAGAGGACGGAGAGGCTAGCCAAATGACTTCACCATCATGACCATTTCCATGTAACTGCGCAGAATTGTTTTGACTGCCAAGCTAGCCTCAGAGTTAATTTATTCCTTAATAGGCACACACACACAAGTGAGAAATTGTGCTAAGTTGTTGTGTGCCAAGGTAGCCCTGAAGCGGAATGGTTCATTTGATGCTAGGACAAAATGTAAACGGTTTATTTGAGCCCGTTGACTCTCCCTTACTAAAGCTACCAACCTCACATGCATACTGTATTTGCATACCTACTGTGCGTAAACTCACATATATTCTCCCACATGCACCGACACACACACGCACACACACACACACACACACAAACAAACACGCACACACAAACTAACTTTTTCACCGCTACAGATGCCTGTATATACACACATACATGTATGTACGAGTGCAACTGTAGGATGTACATACAGTGTGTGCACCTGTATGTACATATGCATGTACGTACATAAAGCGCCATATGGCTGTGCAGGCTAGTTACCGACACCCGGCGGCTGGGGGGCGAGAGAGATGAATGACCAGAGGCAGGCTGGCCATGACAGCCTGCAGCTCAACTTATCCACTGATAAATGTCAAATCGGGAAGGAGGCGGGAGGGAGGGGGGGGGGGGGGGGGTGGAGGAGCAGGTGGACGGCATAGTCTGAGCACTCGTTACTCCTGTCTTACCCCAGCATGAGGCCTTCGCCACTACCTCCCCCTCCTCTTCCTCCTACACCTCCCGATCCCTCCTGCTTCTCCACCCTTCATTCCCCCTCCTCCTCCTCCTCCCCTAACATGACTCAAGGCTGTGACTCTATTCTCCCACATCTTCCAAGGTCCCTCCTTTGTCTGTCAAAACACTCAAACTCCTTTTCTTAAAGGAGACATATTATACCACCAGGTGTGAGTGTGATTAGCCTTACAAGCCGTTTCGAAAATCTGCCCCTTATGACATCACTAGTGGGTAGTGGGCGTGTCCACCTAGATCTGTGCTGGATAGATCAGTCTACCAGCCTACCCAGCGGACTGAAGTAAACTTTGCTCATCTATCCAGCACAGATCTAGATGGACACATCCACTAGTGATGTCATATGGGGCAGATTTTCGACACCGCTTGTAAGGCTGATCACACTCACACCTGGTAGTATAATATGACTACTTTAAGGGAAATAGGTTCAATTCTAGGAATCCATTTAACATACGACAATAGCCATTACAACAACAACAACAACAACAACGACGACAACAACAGGCGGCCATTGACTACCGAGACAAGCGCGGTGACAGCGGGCGTTTTTCGCACAAGCTGGTGAAAGTGTCGGGGAGGCAGTCTGTGACGGGGGGCGAGGGGCGAAGCGAACAGCAGAGGCAGCGGCCGCAGACGCATCAGCCGGCGAAGAAGAAAAACTATCGCTGTCGGACGAGCGCAGTCGCAAGTGAAAATAAGCGGCACCAGTTGTGGGATCTGTTGCAGCACTAATGCACCCAGTATTGTGTGTCATCTCCATTTTAAGCAATTACTCTCACTTCAGTAGGGCTGCCATGCGCCCAGTGCCATCTGTAATGCAAACATTTCCACTCAACACTAGTGCCCCCCCCCACACACACACACACATACCCCCTAACTCCCAAACACAAAATGATCTGATATTTTCTCCCCAGATTTCCCAAGCCTTTCCTTCGTGCCTTCTTCAGCACTAAGATGTCAAGTTTGATCACTCAGAGCCCTGGTGCTCTGAGGAAGAATCCCCTCTGACCTATCCCAGATTTTAGGAGAGGGCGGTTCTTGCAATTCTTGGAGAGAAATGATTGCAATCAAAAAGGCTTTTTGCTGGATGGAAGTTAACATGCGTCATAAAGTATGCAGGAGAATTTATCCAAACGTTCTATGGCTCGGGTGTATTGGATGGAAAGCATATTGAACTGTCACTGATAAGAAAGTCCTTAGCTTTGATAAAAAAAAGGATAGAGAGAGAGAGAGAGAGAGAGAGAGAGAGAGAGAGAGAAGAGAGAGAGAGAGAGAGAGAGAGAGGAGAGAGAGGAGAGAGAGAGAGAGAGAGAGAGAGAGAGAGAGAGAGAGAGAGAGAGAGAGAGAGAGAGAGAGAAGAGAAAGAAAGAGAAAGAGAAAAAAAAGGACAGAGAAATGGATAGAGAGGGATCGGAGGGAAGATCGAGTGAGATACACAGAAAGATAGACAGATAAATTGAGCGGTCAAAGGAAAGATAGAGAAACAGAAAGGGCGAAATAAAGAAAAAAAACGGAAGAAAGAAAGAGAGAGGCACAGAGCGAGAGGAACAGAGAGACACAGAGCGTCAGCGGGGGAGAGACGCGGCACGGGGGAGCCCGGCCTGCTGGTTCCCTGTCAGCCTCGTGGTATTACGGCCACGCTGGCTGTCATTTCCCCCGTCCCAGGGAGCAAAGTCACCTTGGCCGGCGCCACGGACAGGTGATGGGCAGAGTGGGAGGCCGTGGCGACGGCGGCAGGCCCCCCCCCCCCCCCCCGCTGACGAGGGCCGGTGTGAGTGGAGCTGACAGGAAGTGACGAGTCGCACACACCGGGGGGGCCCCTGACACCGGCGAGGCACCTGGCTCCCCGAGAGACGCTGCGTCAGCACACCTATTCACTGGGAGTCGGTGGCAGCTTGGGGCGGTGGTGGTGGTGGGGTTCGGGGTCCCGGAGGAGGTGGTGGTCTTCGTATCCACCTCCCCCCGGACCCCCCCCCCCCCCTCCGTTGCACATGCGGCTTCCTGTCCTTTTTTCCAAGACCGCACATCAGAGTCCAGCGCATTCATTCATTTTCACCCTTTTGCCCTGTCCCTCTCTTCTTCAGCACTCCCATCCTCCCTCCCCCTCTCCCCCCTCTCCCTCTCCCCCCTCTCACTCTCCCTCTCCCCCCTCTCCCCCTCCCCCTCTCCCTCTCTCTCCTTTACTTCCTTTAACCCCACGCTCTCCCTACTTCCCCCCTCCTCACATGAATGCGACAGTTGCATGAAATATGCATTTGACCCTCGGTGTCTCGTGCTGCATTTTGCAGTGAGGTCGAAGGAGGCGAGCGGTGATCTATGGAGCCTCTTTATAATCTATACCGAGATAGAAACTTCTGGATCCGCAACCGGAGAACTTTTTTGATCTTGCATAGAAAGATAAAAAAAAAATAAAGGAGTCCTTGATTTATTGGACGAAGGAGAAGGGGCCGTGTTTAAAATCCTCATAAATTGTGTTACCTGAGCGGGTTGGCAACGTGTGCTTTTATTCGATGCTTGTGGGTATCACAGGACGCACTTGTATCTACGAATAATTAAAGCAATGCGAAAGTCATGCAAACTGAACCTCGATCAAGCCTTTTTCCCATCCCGGCCCTCCCCCCATTACAACCATAAAGTTCACGGAATGGGAGGAACGAGGAGACCGCCAAGCTGCCCTCCCCCCTCCTCACCCTCCCACACTCCCCCCCCATCCTCCCCTTCCAGTCATCTCCCTCCCAGGTTGGCATCCATCACTGCTCGGGAGGCCACCTCTACTCTGACAGCTTTGTCAATGTAAATTACTGCAGTCTGTCTGGAGTGCTCTCAGCCCAGGGAGAGGTGTGCCTGCGGGGTCCCTGGCTTCTCCCTGGCTGCTGCAGAGAGTGAGGACCCTCAGAATACCTGCCCTGTAGGGGCCTTGCTCTGCCACAAGTCACCGTCTAGTTTGCTTCTGCTCTTCCCTCGCTTCTCCCTCCCTCCTCGTCCTCCACCTCCTCCTCCTTGTTTGTCCTCTGGCGCCGACTCTATCGCTATCTGGACTATTTGGGTGCTCATTTTTCATACTTGCATGCAAAAGTGGCTCTGTTGGGTTTGTTTGTGCATGGCTCCTCTTTGCTCTCACCATCGCCACCACATCGACCCGTCCTCGAAAGAGAGAGACATTATTTAGCTTGAAATGGATTGATCTGAATTTCTGCCATTTGAGTTTCTGTGTGTATGTGTTTGCTTGTCCGTGTGGCTGTAAACAACCAGTGTTTATAACAGCCTTCTTGAGAGGAGGAGAGCTGGTTCTGTCTCCATACTCTGAACTGAACAGAGACTTGGGCAGCAATCAGTTACATCCATTTCACAAGATAGAGAGAGAGAGAGAGAGAGAGAGAGAGAGAGAGAGAGAGAGAGAGAGAGAGAGAGAGAGAGAGAGAGAGAGAGAGAGAGAGAGAGAGAGAGAGAGAGAGAGAGAGAGAGAGAGAGAGAGAGAGAGAGAGAGAGAGAGAGATAAGAGGACTCTGATGTCCTATGTTACATGGATGAAGTCCTTCCATGTCTTTATGCCTGCGTTTTGTTTGGATACGTCCTTCTTGAGCTCCCAGCAGTGTGGCCTATTTCCTTCCTTCAAATGAGCTCCCTAGGGCTGTGCAAATTTACAAAATTGCAAAGGATGAAAGATAATTCCTATCGCTGTAATTAGGCATGTGAAGAATACATCACAGAATTAATATACCTTGTTATATATTTATATATTATGTTAAAAAAAACGTGAGTTCCCCGGTTTGATGATTCGTAGATTTAAAGGCCCCCCCTTGAGATTTTAATTAACTATTTAAAAAAAGGTATTCAGTTACTATACACCATTAATGTGAATGGACATCAACAATGCCAATCAAATTAGAAACAAATACTATGTCGTGCAACATTTGGCGCATCTGTTTTGTTTATTTACACTTTTTGCTGTGATCCTTTGAAGAAGAACAACGCTCAAGGACTCGATTGGACATGACTGGTGCAAATTCCAGATTCCAGATGATGATGAAATGCTTTGTAGTCACTGTGCTTATCCGGGCTGGGAAAAATGTCTCTAGGGTCAGGGAGGACTACAGCAACCTAGATGCATAACCAAGCAGTCCTAGATTCAGAAACAACAAAAAAACAACAGAAAATAAATGGTTGGAATACAAATAAAGTGTGTGTGTGTGTGTGTGTGTGTGTGTGTGTGTGTGTGTGTGTGTGTGTGTGTGTGTGTGTGTGTGTGTGTGTGTGTGTGTGTGTGTGTGTGTGTGTGTGTGTGTGTGTGTGTGTGTGTGTGTGTGTGTGTGTGTGTGTGTGTGTGTGTGTGTGTGTGTGTGTGTGCGTGTGCGTGCGCTCCCTATGCGTGTGTGTGTGTGTGTTTGTGTGTGGTGCGTGTGTGTGTGTTTACGCGTGTGTTTGCGCGTTTGTATGCGTGAGTCCGTGTGTGTGTCCGTGTGTGTCTGTGTGTGTATGTGCATGTGTGTGTCTGCGTGTGTGTATGTGTCCGTGCGTCGTGCGTGCACTTGTGCGTGAGAAAGACAAACGTTATGTTTGCTGATCACAACCGCTGAAAACGTCTGGAGACCCAACCTCAAACAGTATTAATTGTTCAGGATTGGACAAGGCACTTGTTAGACGTTGTGAAAAAAAACCTTAAGGCACCAAAGTATATTCAATGCAGTGTCGATGCCCTTTGCGTTGTCAATTTGTTAATGTCAATTAGCATGCTAACTGTTGCGAAAGCCAGTCTTTTGGGTAATCCATCAAACAGTTTAACGACCGAAGAAAAACATATTGGACCTCGCAAATCCCATCGGAGAGTATACCATGGAATAAACATACTGGATAAAGTACCAACATAAATGCACATAAATAGAGTTGCTTAGCATGTCACTGATGTGTAACTTAGGAACTGACCTGGAACCACAGAAAATTTAGAACGGGATTAGGAAATAAACTGTGTCTCCAAAATTGGGGCAGTCGGTGGCCCGGTCTCCGGTGTGTGTCCCATGCATATCTTAAAGCACACTCTGTGACCCTACGGGGATTGAAATCCCGCTGCCGATATATCGTCTGATAAATAAGTGATGAAGAGGCAAGTTGTATCCTGATGACAGCGACGGAGGGAGGGACACTCCAATGGATCGCTTGGAGGGTTAAGGGACTGGATTGGAGAAGATCGGTCCCCATACCCCCCCAAACCACACACACCCCCTTTCTTCAGGCTTGAACACACAAACAGCTGTCACCCCCAGCCTACACCCTCCTCCCTCCCCTCCCCCCTCCCCTCCGCCACCTCCATCACCCGACCTAGCCCGAGCAAAAAGCAAAAGCAAGCAATCATCCAATTTCAACACCACATACACACACATGCACACGCACAAACACACACACACACACACACGCACGCACAGACACAGAAGAAGGTCACTACGGGACGTCCGTCCATACCATGGAGGAGTGAGGGGAATCGTTCTTACTTAGCGCGGCGTCTCCGGAGAGCCTTGTTCCCCTCCATCACCCGCTGGGCCGTACAGGTGGGGTAACGTGCAGGGGTTATTATCCTGGCCGGACGAATCATCTGGCGTGACCTGTGCTTTTACTCTCTGCACAAACACACACCCACCACCCCCCCCCCCCCCCCCCCCTCTCCACGCCCCCGCAAAACAACAAACAACAACAGCAACAACAACAACGACGATGATGATGTGAATCTTTACCTTTTGAACAAAACTTGTTATTTGTTTTGGAAGGGTTTCTTGGGGAATGCTTAGAGGCCTAATGGGCAATCAGCTTTATTGAAATGAACTTACTTTGATTAAATCAAATTTTTTATTAATATTTTCGAAATATTTACTTCTGTTTTTATAGTGAGGCCTTTGGAAGGGCTGCATTTGATTGCACCATCCTTTTGATCACTAAGCCTCATTAAGCTTAGGTTTTGAGTCACTTTCACCATATTATAATTCATATAAAAATCAGACGGATGCACTTTTCATTCTGCTTAATACCATGGCTCGGTTCTATGTTGCCCATTGTATGGTACTATTTTTAAAGATTTTCAAAGATAAAATAAAGTTTCTCTGAGTCAGCCTTTTTCTCTTCAACCCTTTTTGTAAATCCAGATTCTTTCCCCTTTTTTTGATTGGGTAATGGACGGGTCCTGGGTAACATTTGTCAGTGTGACAGGCGTTTGGGTTTGCATAACACAGCAGCAGCCAATCAGAAGGTTCGGCTGTCTAATTGTCCTGAGCGTAGCTGTATCAGATTCCTAATGGTCTGGGCAGTCAGTGTTTTGGCCTGCGTTGGATGTATCTTATTCCTGCTTAACAAAGCAGGAACGACACACACACACACACACACACACACACACACACACACACACACACACACACACACACACACACACACACACACACACACACACACACACACACACACACACACACACACACACACACACACACACACACAAAGAGGAAAGAGAGAGAGATAGAGACTTCAATTTGCTACAAGGGGCTATAAAACAACACATCCATTGGACAGATTAAAATGGGACGAACATGATCACTTAGCTCCTTTTGATTCGTATCTCTTTTGTATTTGATGTGTATTTAAATGGCGTTTCTTAAAGCCATAAAAAGAACAACAGAAATGGATGGAACCTGTGATTCTGCTGGTTATGAGCTGGCTGTCTGGCTGCCCAGCTGGACGAAGGGACACTGAAAGCAGAGATGTTTTGGTGTTGGCTTTGATCCTATTGGCCTTGGCTGACTTCACAAACTATCTTCCTTCATCTGGACGGATCAAAGTGTACGGCAGCAAGTGTTTTTCCAGCCAAAGTTCTGTTCTACCACACCATCACTACCCTTACCACCACTAACATCATCCCCACCATCATCACCTCTAACATCATCCCCACCATCACCACCATCAACACCATCAACACCATCACCACCACCACCCGGCACAACTTCGCTGCACACATTTCTACCATTCAGGGTGGCAAGTGCACTACTGTTTTGATTATTTCTAGTTTAGAAGCTGTGCTCTGCGTTTTCAAACAAACATTAACCATCAGGGACAGAATTTGAACATTCCTTCTTAGAATTGAATATGGTAGGATTGGCATCTGACAAAAAAAAATGCATAAACAGACGACAAATGCCTGACAGTCATAATGGGTAAACACTGTAAACAGAAAGACCATTTCATACCTGTCTAAAATTAAATGAAACCTTCTGGACAACACTGCTACAAGTCTATCTGCTTCAAGAAATAGGAAATGGCTTGCATTAGTTTTGGTCCAAAAACACGGAAAACACATGATTTTGGGTTTTGCAAACAATAACTGAAATAAAGATTCAGTAAACGGTAAACATAAATGGCATTTGCATGGACTTGGAAAGGCATCACCATAAGATGTGCTTGTGTGTGTGTGCATTCTTTTTGTGCGTGTGTGTTGGGTGTATGTGTATATGTGTGTGTGCATGTGCGTGCGTGCGTGTGTGCGTGTGTGTGTGTATGTGCGTACATGCGTGCAGTACGTACAGAAAATCAGGCAATTTATTAGAGTGACAATCAAGAGAAAATATTCACGCTACCTGACAAATCCAGATAAGAAGGGTATAAGTGAATCATTTAAGAGGCTGTGTTAGGACAGGCTGTCAAAACAAGTCTACCTCTGACTTTAATTCACTTCAGTTTCGCTATTGATTTGACAAGATATGGCCATTTTTACTTTTTACAGGATCCGATCAATTTGTAAAGTTGGACTGGTGCGTGTGCGTGTGTGTGTGCATGCGTGAGTGCGGGTTGCTCTTTCATCTGCAACAGCTATGAAAATCGTATACAAACTTTGTTCAGAAACTTGATCAGTATCCATCAATTTGTATGTCCGTTCATGAAATGGATTAAAAAATAATGAAACCTAAAAACATGGGCAGCTGGATTTTGTGTGTTGGTAACATTTTACGATGAAACTCACACTAAATAACACTTTACTTTAACTACACTCTATTTCAAGCACCAGGAAAAGCAGAAACACTTTTAGACTTGAGTCAAGCCCAGTCGGATCAAACTATTTAGTATTGGATTTCTAAACACACAAATATCTGGATTTTATGTTTGGTTGCATCTCTCTCACATCAATTCATTTAAAGCATGTAAAGGATCACAGTATCCAATCTTTTAAAGAATCTAGCCAGAAACGATGACACCAGATTTCTCAGATTTGTAGCATTAGAGCAAGTAGGCCCACGAGAAGAGGGCAAACATGCTGTCTGCTGAAGATCCTCCTGATGTGATCTGTTCAAAACAGTACATTACATAACATACTGACGTAATATGCAGCAGCTCATCGTTTATCCTCAGATATTAAAACTCCAATACAAACCGTGGGGGGATCATTTCATGTCATCTTCAACTGTAATAGATGACACCCGATTCAACCCAATATGTGTGATGAGTGCGTCGGAGCCCCCAGTCTCTTCTTCAATCTGAAGTCTCGCTGTTGTTTTGATTTGACTTGACCTTCAATTACGACCGTGGCTCACAATGGCCACGTTATGTCACACGGTTATGAAGATTTAAGTGGTTCTCCATCAAGGCAACGTAATAATCGTACCTTGAACCTGCTGTCCACTCGCTGGAGCAATCGGTTTGTTGCAACACACAGATTCACCGTGACCTTTGACTGGTGACATTAGTGATGTCATATACAGATGAAAAGTAAGTTAATAAACTATTCACATGAAAAGAAAGTGAGGTCATAACACACTGGTTATCTCAACACGAAATGTCCTTGGCCACCAAGCCGCATCGCCCACTTCACAATATTGATCGTTTCACGATATCGATCATCTCCGGCATTATGGTTAATGTGTGGGGGGCGGTGTTGCCAGGGGCAACCGCGCAGGCCGACCAGCTATCCCTCACAGCGATGCAGCGTCGATCTACACCGGGGGGGTTAAGTGCGATCCATAGCAGGGTCCACCTGGCAGTTTGTCCCACGTTACCCGCCACCAGGACCACCAGCGCCACCACCACCACCTCTTCCACCAGCACCACCCCCACCCCATAATCGTCCCATTGTCTTAATGACGCAGTCAGGGGGGCACCTGATGGCCCTAGCGACGACGTCACATGCTGCACCATATTAACTTGAGCATCGGGGAAGGTTATTTTTTATTGTTTCTGTCAGAGGCTGATAAACTCCTGTGCAACCGACATCCATCCATCTGAGCAAGAGAGAGAGAGAGAGAGAGAGAGAGAGAGAGAGAGAGAGAGAGAGAGAGAGAGAGAGAGAGAGAGAGAGAGAGAGAGAGAGAGAGAGAGAGAGAGAGAGAGAGAGAGAGAGAGAGAGAGAGAGAGAGAGAGAGAGAGAGAGAACAGATGGAAGAACATTACAGGAACGCTACCCCCCAACTCCCCCCACGCCCCCCGCTCCCTTCCTGCTCTATTCTGCCGTTTCCTCCCATTTTTTTTGTGGCCCGTGTTTATTTCTCTCTTTCTCAGGTTTTTTTATCCCGTATTTCTCTGTTCAACCTCTATAGAAAGCCTGTCTAGGACTCTGTGTCCTATAAGACTTCCACAGCCATGTCATTTTCTCCTCACCTCGCCGCACTATGGGGGCCCCTGATATTATCCCACGGGGCCCTCCCACCTCTCTCAAACTGTGATGTATGACCCCGGGCTCGCAAATCGATTTCCAAACTGAAACAATTTGGGGACAAAACAAGTAGCAGTTTATCATATTGATTTTCCTCTGAATTCTATTTCTGTCTTTGAGGTGACATTGTAAATCTAGATTAATGTATATGTATATGTATATGTACACACACACACACACACACACACACACACACACACACACACACACACACACACACACACACACACACACACACACACACACACACACACACACACACACACACACACACACACGGATGAGTGAGGGAAGGGAGCTTACTGACTGGGAAATAAGAGCTATTTATGAGGAGGGTGCGTGGGTTACATGTACCTGTGAGACTCGTTTACCCTCAAAGTGCTTTTTAATTAATACCTGACTGGAGTAAATAACCGTTGTTGAAGACGCGGTTTCTTGGTTTCTACATATAGATATGCATACTGCAATGCTGATTTACAGAATCTAAGTTACAATCAAACAACAATTGAAAAATAAAAGCTTATACTTTATATTGTATTATTGTTGTATGTGTTATATTCAAAAGAAAACCTGCATGACTTCAAAACTTGGAAAAGTTGAATGCTCGGTATCATTAGAGGGTTCTGTTAACGTTGATCACGTACCACACGGTATCAAACCTAATATTACGCTCTCCTCCCGAACCACTATACATAGATAATACGTAGAGCGTACATAGAGCATGTGGATGAATTCATCATTTCCGGGTCCCTCTCCCCATTCGTATATGACTCACCAACATGCAGTTGCCTTTGGAAAGAGTCAAGTGTCAAGATCATTTTTTACCCAGAGATTCAATTTGACTAGGATCTGCTGACCATGCAGGCTATAACGCAGCTGAAAAGAGCATGTTGTTCTGGCCTGAATGCATTAGTGCTGACAGCATCGCCCTAGCACTCGGATGGCAGACATGCCCTTGGCCACATCGCCATAGTGACCAAGGCCTGAGGTACATAGCAGCCATTACGACGCGCGGCCCCTGCTGTGAGCCTGTGATTGGTACGTTCAATCAGTTCAGCAGTCAATTAGAAAACATAACGGCGAAAAAACGCGTAACAGTGTATTGCAAATTACCGTTGTTTAGATTTTAAATTGATAACCACAATGGCTTGGATGGAAATGCATAACAGAAAGATAGCTGAGACTGCAGTGTGCGGATATCTCAGGGCGATCTGCCACAGCACAGAGAGAAAGAGAAAAAACAATAACAATAACATTAGAAAAATCAATATTGGAATAATAAGGGAGTTGAGATGACCCTGAGAGTAGTGCAGAACCTTTAGCTTCAAAGTTAATGTGCTCTATTTTGTAAAGTTCAGTCTGCTGACTGCTAAATGGTCGTCAAGCCAACGCAAAAAACGAGCAGGGACATAGTTCAATGTTCAGTTAGGGTCCAGTGTGTTGGTCAGTATGTTGTAGACAGGATGTTTATGTTTGTTTTTAGATCGCTATATTTTTTTTGTAATAATATAAAATGTTGTTATTTTGAATGTTTATATGTGTGAAATATAATAACTTTATTGTTCCTTTTATACCGCAAAAACACCAGCTCCCACTTGTGTATTTGTTTATAGGCTAGTCTTGACCTTTCCAACGTGGCTGCGATGTTCGAAGTCATCAATAATTGAGTCATACTGAGCATAAATAATTATACCAATTTGAAATGGGGAAGTAGCAGCTGTAGGAGTTCAAATAGTATAAGTATTTATTTATCTCCTGGAACAAAGCAACAACCAAATAATGTTAATATATATATAAAACAGATAGCACCTACATTTAAAACACAAATAAATGAATGACACATTTGCATATTTCCTGTTTCAGCCTTGCTTAATAACCGTTGACACAGTTTAAAGTTTAAAGAGATTTCCTTAAAGAAATAAATTCCATTTAGCATCCCGATTTTACTTTCTGACCGGAGGTTTTGTTGATGGGTTTCATATTTTGAGCTGCCGATGCTAGCCTAACCTTAGGAGATAGCGCCTGGCATCGTTCCCTCAGGTCCTTGTAATGTACTCTAGCCCTTGGCTCAGCTAAGGTTTTGAATCCAAACCCTGCACCTTCCCACATCAGTACCCTTTGGTCTTCCCACCTCTGCACTCCTCGGTGTTATTCGCCTCAAGACGGGGTCGCGTAGCGAATCGAAGCATCAGAGGTCTACGATGGATTCTGCACAGCGCAGACTTTTTAAACCCTTTTCTAACTGAATGTATGATTATGATCATATATCATGATCAATTCATGATTCATCATTTTAGGGACAGTGAATGTGTCAAACAAACGGGAAGACGATGTTTCATTACGACACATGTAAGACAACATTAATTCAATTCGAGGAAATGAATTAGAAATACAATGGTGCAAATTGGCAGATTGATACTATTTATAGCCCGCTCTAAATGAAGCCATTGCTGAAAAGCGTAATTAATTACGGCGATAATGGTGCCTTAGATGTAAATGTGACCAGGCTTTACACCCCCTGGGACTTGACGATTACATATCTCATGCCATAGCTTGCACTTCCTAACGTCACAATCCTTTACCGTTCCTCAGAGACGGTGGGGGTACTTCCACACTCCACCGAGGCACCCTGTGCTACCAAGCACACACACACGCACCCCCGTCACCCGCCCCACTCCGGGGACACCTGAAAAGGGTGCTACGACAACACACATCCTGCTGCCCTCTGTGGCCATGGGCTCAGTGGCGGAGGGCAGAGCATTTAAACTGAAACAATAGATTATCGTCACCTCAGCCATGTTGCAGCCACCACTGAGGCAGCAAACCCTTGAAGAGGACAAAAGGCTACCGATTGATTTATGGGAGTTCGGGGGGCCGTAATGTGCACTAGTAACAGGGAATCAATGGGCTAGAAAAATGCTAACAGCAGCCTTTTATGTCCCAGGCCTTTCTGTCTCATCCGAAATTTAATTAATTTTATTTTTCAATTTTTTTTATGGAGGGAAAGGGATGACGGAGCCTTTCGCCAAAGGCTTCAGTTTATAAGACGGGTCAACTCAGGGGTGCGTCGGCGGCAGGGGGTGAGTGAGTCATTCATTTCGTTGGAAATAGCACTCCTGAAAACAACATATCTTTATACATTTTTTTAACTGTGAATAGCAAGGTGGGAAATCCTTGGTGCTGTTGCACTGATTTGATTCCTCACTGACATAATTACATACCTGAGAAAAGAGGAGGAAAGCTTTGCCTTTTTTGTTTGTCATCCATCAGTTCCGTTGAAAATAAAATCTGCAGTGAAAAACAAAACGCAGAACAACAAGTGATAATGGTGCGGGGTGAAAGGTTAACTGAGTTTGTGGAAGATGGCTTTTGATGGAAGTTGACATTTGATTCTCTTTTATATAGGCCCACTGATCAATCCGTCAATATGACAAGCACCTTCCAGTGAGTCTCCGGGGGAAGGCCAATTAGAAGAAATGCCAAACTGATTTTTTTTTCCTTACCAACGAATCATTAAGTTACCACCTGTTATCACTGTTATGGACAGTTCTATTTTGGTTTGAAACATTCAAAATGAAGGAAAGTGTTTCCATGACATTTACCGCCAAGAGAGAATACCAAATATAATTACGCCACAAAGTTTAACTCGCAATTATGGATGTTGTTGGCACAACATGGCCGGCATGCAATGATACAATTGGAAAAAATAATGATTGTATGGATAATTTTTTTATTTCAGGATAAGCTGAATCGATTATATTTGCTCCATTCTGCACTGATTGCAATTGACGATTTAGATTTTCAATAAATAATTATCAAAATAAAGAGTATAAATTGAATCCTGAGTTAGTAGAGTAGAGTAGTAGATAGTAGTTTATTTCGGTCCATCAAAGCACAGCACATACATACGGTCAATAAAAAAATAATAATAATAAAAATAATGGCCGAAAAGGTCTAGGCTGAAGCCGAGGCTTATTATGCCGACCCTTTTTACAATAATAGGATTATTTCATTATTAACACCTTCATTTACCATTATCAATTATATATTTATTTATATATATTTATATTTATTTATAAAAGAAAAATACATATACTGTATATATATATATATATTTTTTTTTTTTTTTTCTAACGTTTACAAATATATGGCTCTCTACAAATACATAATATAATATAACAAGATATAATATAACAAGATAATATACTATTAATATAATACACTAAAAATATAATATATATATTCATACTTTAACGTCTCAAAATATATCATTTTCTACAAATACAAAACATAGCATAACATAACGTAACAGAATATAATATAATAAGATACAATATAACATAATACAATGTAACATAAGATGACGCAATACTATAAATATAATATACCATAAATATGAATATAATATACTATAAACATAATATACCATGAATACAACATAAGATAACATAATAATAGAAAGTTAGGCTGGGTAGCCCCGCCCATTCTGCCGGTTTTTGGTTCGCCCTGCAGCAGGGTTTGGAGAAGAGCAATACATTTCTTATGCCTCCGATACGTTTTTGCGGGAGCCAATCACCAAACTGGCTTTTCCCCCTTCCGCGCTATTGGCTGGTTTAACACAATGAGGATAGGGAAGCGACGGCAAGCAGCCAATTGCGTAGTATGCGTACAGAGTCGTTTGAACTAGGCCCATTGATTAAGTCTCTTGTACTGAAGAAAATGACGGCAGCTTCCCCGTACCAACGTGCAATCTACGATTGAGCTTGGTCTGGCAATAGCCAGGCTAATACTGCGTATGAATAAACATAACTCACGGAATTTATGATACTGGATTGTTAAGTTATCAGTTGTTACAAATATGTCAAACTTTATACAACATTAGCTGCAACAATCCGAGAGAACTAACATAACATCATAACTTAAAGTAAGCTCTATAAATATGACTAATGAATTCATTAATTCTGATATAAATGTCATCCAATGTCCAGAAATCAGTTATTTTTTAAACAAAGTGCTCAAACAGCATCTATCGCACGTAACAATTTATCTCACCACAGCTCTCAGCACAACTTTCAATAACCTTCACAGTTCAGTGCATGCTGAGCTTCCCACACTCAATTTATTGTTTGCTAGCAGGCGTTATATTGAAACAGCCCACTACTCCATTTATTTTTCTCGGTATCCTTTTTTTGGTGAGAATTTGTTCCAGCCACAGAAGAATACCTATTATTAGTATTATTATATTATTTGGGGCTGAATATGAATCTTCGAAGATTACTTAAGAGATGTATTCAACTTTGTCTTGAATAGTCAAAGTCTGTTCAGGAGATTGTCTGTAACAGCGAGACATTCTATTGGGAGAATGTGGATGCTAAATGTGCTATAAGTGGCATCCCAGCATGGCCCTGCTTCCATAAGCATAAAGTTCAAAAATTTCGATATATTCTGTGAGCAAAAGTTATGTTTTGCTTTCAATAAATGCCCTATAATTTTTGTGTGATAACCCCTTTGAGTAATGGCAGTGGCACTATCCAATCATTTTATTTTCGAAGTAGAGCACATTTTTGAGACCCTTAGTTAAGAGGGATGCACGTGGTCAAGAGAAAAAACGATTACAGTTTGGCAGCATTACAAAACTATTAAAGATTATCTGAATTTCAAATACATAACTGCGTCAACATCAGCTTTCATATCACACCACTTCTCTGTTGGTACTCTGCATTGCATTCAAATTTTGGAATGAGTCAAAAGCTTCTACATTCTCATTGATGCATATCGTGACGTCACATCGCAAAGAGAGACAACACTTCGGACATATAGGCTATAGGAGCACAGGAATGTTATTGGTAGTAATGGTGTTTTGCTCATTGTTTAGCAATGAATTGTGACATTATTGGTCTTTAAGGGGAGACATTGTGTTTGGTCTGACAAATCTAATTAAACTACGCAAAATCTTTGTTTTGGAAACCCCTTTTATTATAGTTTGTATAATCATATTGTTGTCATTGTTGTTATTATCATCATCGTGACTCAATGTTAATTATTCCTTGTTAATCAAATGAATATCTTTCATTTGTTGTGTTTTTTTCATTGCAATAACATATTCATAATCCACTTTCAACTGTTACTGAGATCTTTGCAAAGACCTGAGAGAAATGTTGAAGACATATGTACAACTAATCTACAGAGTAAACATCCAACCCTTCCTGCTTTAACGATGGTGTTTAATGAGATTAGGAAAGCATGGTCTCTCCATCTGGAGGCTCAAACTTTCTGGGTTCATGAGCTTAGATAACCTGTAGCCAGGGATGATTTAGCAGCTAAGGTTTGTTGTGCACATGCTGACAGTGGGGAAATTATTTGTTATTGTGAGGTCGCTATTTAGCAGCAGAGAACAAGTTCTACAGTTCCCCATTGACTAGCAAAGTTTACAGTTCATGGACATCCGGTGGCTGCACTCTTGGGACTTTTCACTCAACGTTTGATATTTTTGCACTTAGTGGAAAGAGAAAAGCATATGGGTACTTATAACCTGTTGCAGAAACACTGTCAGAAACACACTGGGGCAGAACGTTACAGTCGTTATTTTTCCCAGCATGTTTTCTGTGTTGATATGACCGGTCCAATACGATTTATCTTTCAAACGACTTGTTCATTGTGTACATCCAACCAACATATTCAGCCAACACAAGTGTTTGAGCTGTTTGGCGCCTGAGCATAAAACAGGCTGTGTGACAAACAGGAAAACACTTTATGGAAACTGGATAAACTTAAATGGCTTAACGCTCAAAAGTATTACTTTTGTAAAGATAAGATAAAACCCTATGCTAGTCATAATGGATCCTTACTAACTGTTTATATCAGCTTGTACTCAGTGAGATTCTGCAAGGTCACCCAGAGAATGCTCAGCTCTGAGGTCTTATTTTAAGACAGTAGGCTTGTGCATCCTTCTTTATTTTCACCCCAGAGCTTTGTTTGCAGAGGATGCTCTGGGGTACATGTTTACAGGAGCTGGCAGGATTTGCGTCAAAAGGCAGTGTCTTAGATGTCTTTGTACTCTATTTTGGAATCAACTCCACAGACGGACACAAGCAAAGCAAGAAACTATAGACTCACCAAGACGCCAGCGCCACACATTAGTATCTCTCAAAAATATCGCACTTATCGTCGACACCATTTGTTTACGATAATCATTTAAATTGTTGATTGAAATTGGGGTTATGTTTGTAATTTGCAGGCAGCATGGGAATCGTCCTCAAATTGGCGTGCGTGCTGTTTTTTTAAAACGCTGCCACAGCCGGGAGGTGGTGCTTTGAGTCAAACAATAGAACAATACCGGGTTTGTTGAATGGGACTTAACACAAACATTGCTCTGTGGGCTTTAGCTCACGTCCTGCAGCCTCGAACACTCTAAGCCCAGACCCCTCCAGCTCCGGGAACAGGTGGTGGCGAGACACATGGAAGATGCTACCGCTAACCACTCAGGTGTTTGGGAGGGAGGTGCGGGGGGGAGGGGGGCTAGGCGGGGTTGTTAGTGTGTGCCCCGGCTTCCTCCCGGCCCCCCCGCAGCTTACTTTCCTGGGGGAAATCACAGTAGGCTGCCTCCAATCAAAACACATGTAGGTAAACACCACGCGCCGAGTCCTCCTCCAGACGAAACGGAGACAAAACCCCCGGCGCCGACACACGCACACAGGAGGAAGAGACCCGCAGGCACGCACGCACACGCACACGCACACACACACCACACACACACACACACACACACACAAACAAAAAGAAACAAAAATGTGCACTCAAGTGCAAATAAATGGGCACTAGGAAGATGAACATAATTACAACCAAGTCTAACTTACAAATAAAGTGTGTTTATCAAATCTTAAATTTGGGAGAGACACACTCACAATACATACACAAATATACAATACACACACAAAAACGCACACACACATTTGCCGTGTACACACACATGCACACAATACACACACAATACCCACAGACACGCCAGCGTGCACCCTGGGTAGCAGGTATCTTTCCGGCAGGCAGGCTGGATCAGTCAGCCGTGCCGCGTGGGATGCGAGATTCTTCTCCTCTATTTTAGGCATCATCCTAACAAGCATCCCCAGACAGGGCTGTAGGAGAGTTGGGTGACGGTTGGACCTGGCACCACTCAAGGTCCCCCCCTCCCCCCCCCACACACACCGCACGCACACACACACTCACACACACAACACACACTGCCACCAGCAGGACTAACTACCGTCGGAGGCTCAACCAGCTGGCGACGAATGCCCGCCCCCCCTTGCCCCCCCATCCCTCCATCCCTCCACCCAAAATCCAGGCGAGCTGTGGGAGCCATGTGACGATCAATAAAAAGCAATGCAGCCCGGGAAGGCATGCAGGAAAAAAGAAATGAGTTAAGGCAAAACAGGGCTCATTTGAAGCTAAACTGGGCTATCAGGGGAGGGGGTTGGTGCCGGATGTTGAATATCTTGCCGATAGAGAGGGATGGGAGGGAGAGAGAGTCGTGGAGGTTTAGGTTGTAGTCAGTCAATGTGGTAGATCTGTGGTTTGGTGTTTTTATTTTTGGACGTTCGAAGCAATTTGGAATGTCACCTTAATACCTTAATACACTGAATAAGTAATGAGGGAAATGTGTGTGAGTGTGCGTGAGTGTGTGTTTGGACACACACACACAAGGTCTAAGGTCTAAGCATGTGTGTACGTCTATACGTGTATGTATGTGGAAAGGTCTAAGCGCGTGTGTGTGTGTGTGTGTGTGTGAGTGAAGTTCTAATCATATTTGTGTAAGTCTAACTGTGTGTGCGTGCGTGCGTGCGTGCGTGCGTGCGTGCGTGCGTGGTGTGTGTGTGTATGAGTAATTGTGTCATGGTCTGAACTCTGAAAGTTAAAAAGTGGAGGGGAAGACGAGGAAGTGAGCCAGGGAGAGGCATGAAGAGCGAGAAGAGGAACATCTGTTCAGTCACATGGGGAAGGGGAAAGTGAGTATGTTCAGTTTTCCTCCCTGATGAAGGAACACTGGTGCGCACTAGGGGGCTATAAACGCCTCAATACAAATTAGCACATTAATAAAGCTTTAATAGGTTGTGTACAACAATAACATTGGGTTTATTTTGCCTTTAAAAAACTCACGCAAACTTAGTCTCAAATGGGTTTGGAGCGACTTACATGCACTGTACATGCTAAAATAAATGACTCCCAACTCCTTGATAGTCCCTGATTGGAAAACACTTTTAATACAGCTGTAATACACATGTATTCAAATCTGTGGGGTAGAGCGGGGAGAGTATACACAATGACATTTATTTTT
>OLKM01000247.1:274276-306776 GCA_900291075.1 Melanogrammus aeglefinus
CCTCTCACCAGCCACTATATATATCCTCATAGCTTTTCCTATTATTTAAAGTGTCTTGCAAGTCCTACTCGACATACAACCGGGCCCTCCGCCAGGCCCAGTGTACCGTATATATGCACCCCGTATACCCCCATCGAGCAGAGACAGCTGTGAAATCCGGTTCGCTCGGGGGGGAAGAAGACAGAACAAAAGTTCTAGCCGTGGGTGGTTATAAGCATGCGATCCATTTGATCTATTAAATAAGGATTACGTTTAAATAAAGCATTAAATATGGAGCTGAATGCTGTGATTGACACAAATATGACCCAGATTTAATATCACAGATGGTATTACAGTGTTTCAAGCCAATGGAGCTGTCACACGCATTTGTTGTCTCCGTGCAATCCTATGAGTGAGATGTTAAAACACCTTGGGTGAAAAGTGAGTTCTTTCAACTACGGTATTTAGGATTATTACTCTGGTGGATATAGATTTGCATGTTGTTTTGTACCTGCTTCTCTAAAGTTGTTATAGGTATACAACATTCTGCATAACAATCAAGCAAAAATACTTTTAGGCTGAGCCTGGTTTCCACTTGAGTAAATAGTTTAGAAATTCTCCAATCAGAGAAACTCAGCAGCTTGGTCAAATCATTGTTTAACCCAAAACAAAGAAAAACAGCAAAGTGAAAGGAAAAAGGTTATGAAACACATATTTCAAATAGAAATAGAAAAATGGTGAAAAACATGGGAAATTCTTAGATCCTGCTGCACATGTATTGGGCAAATATGTTCAGGTGTAATCAAGAGTTAGCGTGTAGGAGAAGTAACCTGAATATTTAACCTTCAGTTCCTGCGACCATCTGCTGCATATTATGAGCTAATTTAGTATTGTCCTAATTAACTCATAATATGTTATTGTTGAAAGTTTGTTGTCTCTCTCATCAACCATCTCATGGGCAGTGCTAACACACCAAGATCAAATGACCAAAACAATAATAATTATTCACCCACAACAAAACACGTTTTAAACAATACATCTCGCAGATGGCCATAACTTTTGTCCCAAATGTATTGAAACTGTGTATAATGATCCTAATAGAAATCCAGCCACAGCATTAACGTGTTGAATGGTTCAAAAGGTATGACAGTATCCCTTCTCTTCTCCTCCATCCTTAACCTTGCCCTGTTCCCAGGGGTCCTTGCCTTACGAGAGAGAACTACGGTGGCCCTGAAAGCTCAAAACACTCAAGAAAACACATGACAAAGCCCAAGCAAATTAGAGATATCTTCATCCATTTGAAGACAAATGCGCAGCCTTGAGTAAAAGATGATTCAAACAATACAAAACATAAGAGAATACAGAAATGATGTGTTTTTCGAAAGGACATTTAAAAGCGATTGGTGGAGACAATGGTTGGGAATCCTATGTTCACTATTGAAAAGAGTAGTTTAAAGATTAAAAAAAAATGTATTGGATGTTATATATATATATATGTATTATATTATTATTTGCATATTATCAATTTGTTTTCTTAATTTGCTTGAGTGTGCGCTTTGCTTGTGTGTACATGTACAGTGTCCTAAATGATCACCTGTTATTGTTTTTGGAAGCTTTGACACAACAATTAATCCAATACAAATATTTTCACTTCTTTTTTTTTACCACCAGCTGCCTACCATAAGTGCATCACTTAGATCTGGTGTTAAAAACACAATCTGTCTCCGAAACAATATAATACAAAAGAATATCTAATCTAACAGTTATATCAATCCTATTAAAACAAGATCCGTAATTTGGGAATTGGCAAGTCTTCCTGAGTCAAGTCAATGAAAACAAAGATGACAAGAGTGGTAGCATGGGACAATAAGAAAAGATTTGGCGAAGGTATTTTTTTTCTGCCGCGTAATGGGCTTGTCTAGCAGCTTCCTGGCAGGAGGCTGCGGAGACATGTTGTTTTAGGGCAATTGTGTTTGCCGCATGCTGCGTACGTACGCCACTTAATTGTATGCTGTAGATAAGGAAGAGAGGGCGATAAAAGAAACAAGGAGCGGAGTGCTTTTATTTTTTGTGGTCCCCAGGAAACAGTTTTATTGCAAAACGGACTCATCATACTTTAGTGACTGTTGGTGTTGTGCCGTGACGCGGACGCGAAGGGGAGGGCGGTTGACCTTGGGAGATCCAGGCAGATTGTCCTGCGAGGTGTTTATTCACACTCCGCCTCGTTCCCCAAACTTCCTCTCTGACTCGCGGAGATAGAGGCCGTCTGGACACCCGCCCCCTTCTCCCCGCTGTATCGCAATATCGCACTGATTAGAATGCACATATACATCGGGAAATTATGATAATGGCAATTTCTCATCCGATAACAGCGGAACTCAAAGGCTGTGTACTACACAATAACAAAAATAAAATCTCACGCCGATCTTTGTACGACCACGGCTGCAGGTTTCACGCCACTGTTTCTGGTGCGGCAATACTTTAGGAAAAAAGTAAATACCGAAAGCAAAAGCAGTCTGAACCCAAAGCACAACAAAGAAAACTGAAACAATAGAACCCTGCAGCGGCACAAACAGAACTTCAATCATGTCTGCTCTAGCTCCAACTCCCGCTTGACACTGAAAACATTTCTGGGTACACAAGCTATTTTCCATTTTTATTTTAATAACGACCCAAACATTTGCACTTGACACGCTGTTTTGTCACATTGATTGAACATTACTTCCTGTCAACAGGTCTCAAGTGTCAAATGTAATCTAACTCGTCCGTGTCGCCTGTTGTTTCGTCTGCGCTTTCCCCATCTCCCCATCATCTTGGTTCGCACGCTACAGTGGCGTTGCCGTCCGTTTTCTCGGTGGGGATCGGGTTCGGTGGAAATTAAAATTGTCATGGGTGGAGCATAAAGAATTGGATGTAAATCACTAAGACAGGACCATGGAAAGAAGGGAAGATTGAGCTAAATGAGTTCTGGCCAAGGGGCTTTTCTTAATTGTATCTGTGTGTGTGGGAGGTATGTGGGGCCTACAGCTGCTGAAGCGCTCAAGTCGCTAGTATCAATTAGCATGCAATATCAATTAGTGAGCAATCTCACAGCACATTAGTGGAGATAATGATTTGACCCGCCTCGCGACCCCACCCTTCTACCAGTGCACGACTCCTTGAATATTTACTTAAAGCACTGTACCACTGAAGACAAGGACAGGGCAAAAAAATGGAGGCGAAATGCTGTGTTTGTGAGATGTTTGTGAAAAAGCGGGAGGTAAAACGTTTGAATTATTAAAGTCTTCCCGAGTTCAGAATTCAAAATGCAGGTATGGTGGTGATGTAGCGTGCTGCCCCATACAGAGTGTGAGCATCGGCTTTTTTACCGACCGCAGCTCCTGCCTGGGTCCTTACAACCTCTGAAGTCTCTATAAATGTTCCATGCTCTGCATTGGCTGAGTTACAGAGCTCAGGGCGAATGATAACTCACACCATTAAACTTAACGGGGGGGGGGGGGGGGGGGGGGGGCAGGGGGGGAAGCTAGGGGTGTCGACAAGGTCTATCTAAGCAAAGCTAAGAAAAATAATTCATTTTTGGGATGACAAAATATCGTGTCATTGTTTTCATGGTTAGTGAGTCAAAGCCACGAACAAATCCATAGCGAGAGAACAGTGCAAAATGAGATTCAAAATGTACAGAACAATTTATTCTTATTGTTGTGCTTTAAAGATGGATTTGTGGTTAGAACCAAATTCAGATTGGGAATAGTTTTGTTTTGTATTTTTTAAGAGTTTTTGGATGATCATTACATGGATTTATATGACTCATAGATCAATAAAATATGCAAAAGAAAACTAATATAAGCTTTTTTGGTTGAAAACACACTTGTTTTCTTGTTTTTGCAATGTCAGCATCTGTTGCCGGGGTTAACATCAAACATGGCACTTTGTTACTTGGCCAAAGACAGCCTCTGGGGACAAAATGGGCATTGATTTTCTTTACAATTGATTTTCTACACAACTTTGAAAAGGCGGCCCAATGAAATCAAGTTAGTGAATGAGACATATACTGTAGATATTGTACAAGAACGCGGACCACAATGTAATCACAAACCATGTAGGCCCACAGAAAAGTATGTGTGTGGATCTGCTGCATATCTTCTGCAGCTACTTTTCCTAATGTGATTTCCTTGTCATTTCCTGTATTCCTGAGATTTCCTGACATTGGTCTTACGAGACCAAATTAGTTTGTAACGGCAGGAACACTAGGTGTGTTCAATTATGGATGGATGGGCTACCTTGTTTATGAGGCTTACAAGCACTATGACTATTTTTTTTTTCTCCATTGGAAAGAAAGGTTTCTTCATCAAACATTTACAAAAGCAAGAAAGGTTTGAGGATATTTCTACATTCAAACCAACTCTGCCTGTGCGTGTGTCTGTGCGCTAGCTCGTAATAGCTAATAGATAACATTTAATATCAAAGCAAATAAACAATAAAAGACTATGTCAGCTGTACAAGAAAGAAACATCTCCTTGGATATCTTATTTATACCTCGAAAAGCCCTTTGAGTAAAATTCCTTTGATGCATTGTAACATACAATACAGTGTAATAGTTTCTTTGGTTCTTCTTGGATCTGTCCCCAAAACATTGCTTTCAGATGGAAGACTTCACCACTCAAACATTGTAAAAAAAAATTAAACATGTCGATATTTTCATCTGGTATGGATGTATGGGTGTGTTCATACACGGGTACTCAAACTTCAAGATGGTCAGTATTGTTGCTAAGAAACCTTTATACACACTCTGGCACACTCTCCCTGTCTCTTTTGTCATATTTCTCCTGTTTCCTCTCTAACCCGCATTTATTTGTATGTATGTATATATATATATATATATATATATATATATATATATATATATATATATATATATATTCTGCTCTGTCGTATTATTATGGAGATGGACTGCTTGACTACAGATGAGTGAGTGGAGGTGCGAGGAAATAGCTGAAGGTATGGAACCTGAGCAGGCTGTTAATGCCGTCGCAGGCTTTTTACCATCAACGTCAACAGGAAAGGTAGGAAAGTCAAGTAACCCAAGCCTCATTGCGCCATGGAAAAAAGGCTTGTCCGTCAAAAACATGAGTTTAATAGGGACGGTTTAATCGCGAGCAAGCAAGTCGACGTTAAAGGCCCAATATGTACTATTTCAGAATTCAATTATGTGAAAGCTACTTGACCTTTGTTGGATATTTTATTTTCTTGTGTACTTAGATTATCAAAAATGTTTCGAACCTGGGCAATTTTAGTCAAGTCTTAATAGCGTAAATTCCACAAAACAGAGTGAGGAAGGAAGTAAGCAAACTAGATAGCTATCCACTCTATCCACTATGTATATTTTTTCATTCCATTGTTGTTATTGCTCACTCGTGAAGGACACGATTATTCAGTCCAGTTTGCCGCAACTTCTGAAGCTGTCAACGTAAAGCACAAATGTCTGGGTGAATCAAATGACCGAAGAAGATTATCTGACAGAGGAGAGTTAGCCTACGAGAGTAAACATTGGTGCGGCATTCCCAAGATGGAGAGCTTTGCGAGGAGCTAAGACTATAGAGAGACCCAATCTCGCATGTGTTCTACTAGACAGGAAATCACTATTTGAGTTTTTGGAATAATATTGCCAACAACATAGCATTCAGTTTATTTTATTGATAACTGGTAACTATCCTCAATGTCAATAGTGTAACAGTATTAGGCTATATGATAGCTCAATGCAGCAAGACCTAATAACGATAATCCTCATATTTTTATGAGTTATATTTGAATCACGTCTCAGAGATACTGCAATTTTGCAAGAGTTTCACCTCAATAAAGTTTAGGCCTACATATAAAGAATAATATACAATTGAACTGGGGAATTAGCTTGGTGGTGTGATAATCTGGTGTATATGTTATATAACATAGGAACCTAAAAGCTTATGCAACCTGTCAATCACTGTTATCAATAAATAATAGGTAAATAAACAGGCGCTTTGCGCTTTTCATGATCATTCCAATGACATGTATCCAGACTGTTACACGACAGGTAGACATGCCGTAACCTAACATCTGTCCCTACGTGGTGCGTCGAACTTGAAGTATGCTCCTAAACTTCCCCCGGGTGAGGGCAATCGTACCTATCTAGGGGGTGAGGTGTGAGGTAGGCTACCAACCCAGGTCCACAGCCACCGTAGGCGAACAGCTCTCTCCGTGACACGCCGCACCGGCACCTCATCTCGAGATGACCAGCCTGCGCTTTGGATCCCCGTCAAACCGTTTCTCTGTGTATTTGCAAACAAAAGTTCTCTAATAGAATTTTCTGGACAGAAACGTTTGTCCTTCGTGTTAGGTCCAACAAACTCCTAGGCTGCATCCGAATACCTAGTACGTACTATTTCTGTCTAGTGTCTACTACTTGACCATACTACACTTGACTGTGTAGTACGGTTCTACAGACATGCGTAGCGCCTCCGAACGCGCGAACTCCACCGGTGTGTGTGAGTATGACGTACTCCCCCAACATAAGCGGACATTAAAGTTAACCCGTATTCCTTAGATCTTAGGCAAACGTACATTTTCCGTCTCATTATCGTTGCTATTGAATAAAAAAAATGTCTCTTTCTACGCAAATGGCTCTTGAAATGGATATCTATATATATTATATATATATTATTATATATATATGGATATATATAATGGATATGTTGGTGGTGTCGGGTCAGCCATCTCTTCTTCGTTTGTTACCAGACTCCGGTTGCATTGTGGGATAGCGTAGTGTGGTCCGTGGTTCACTTTGGCGGTAGTATGCATTCGGAAACGACTTCCGTACTACAGAATGCATACTAGAGTATTCGGACGCGCTAGATTTTTCGCATACTACAAAATGCATACTATATAGTATGCAAGTACGAGTATTCGGATGCAGCCCTAGTCTCACCTGCAGAACCTTCAGAGACTCTCTACACAGAGTCTCACTTCCTGAGACTCACCTGCCGCCTCAGCTGTTGCCATTTAGCGCTAGCGAGCACCTCAACAGCGCCCCCTGTGTGTGATATCAGTACTGACCCTAACCATAAGGACATTAAAGTTAACCCTATTCCTTAAATCTTAAGAGACAAACGGTACAAACAAGGTAACATAACAAAATACAATGGCCTCATATCGTTACATATTCTATCTTTGCAAAGTTAGTTTGTAAGTATCCCCTGCCTTCACTTTTGCCATCAATGTAGGCCTATTATCTGTCCATTTCCAGGCTAAATAAAAAAAAATGATAATTTCACATTGTAGTTACCAGACGGGAGGACCACCCGCTTCCACTCATACCAAGACACCTTGAAAGCCTATTCAAGTCCTTTTTTCCTGAGCAGCCTCCAATATAACACCATCATCTAGGTAAGGAACAATTCACTTCTCCACTGTTTGGAGCCTGGAATTGAAAGCCTGTTCGATGTCAGAAATAGAATCACAGGTCCTAGATGAAAGGTTGCATTATATAAAGGGTATGAGATGTTGGTTGTTTCAAATGAACACTAGGCTACACACTAAACTCCTTCAGCATTCAACAGAAGGTGTAGATATTAGTTTTGATGAGGACTATATATCTATCAGCAGACTGTAACAGCAGAACATTGGTATGATACTGCTATTTTTCTGAGATGGAGATTATGGTTATTTCTACTGCTCCACACTAAACGTGACAAGAGCTGAAGATTTACAACCTTGTTCCTCCGAACGGCGGTGTCAGGTACAACTGAACAAGCTGCGCGTTTATATAGCCTATTTTTAGTTTTTGATTGAATCAATTTAATGTAAATAGACATTGTCGCTAAGCAACAGTTTTAACAAAAACAATTCTATAGATATGAATAAATGTCTTGTACCGTGTATAAAACATTGCTTCAGTATTTAATCACTCATACTCTATTTACTACTATTTATAAAGATGCAGTTGATATATTATAAAATGTACAAGAAAAATGACCATTTACTTTGATAAAAAGGAAGATATTTCTAAAGAAGATAACAGGGGTGATGTTGCTAACAGTAATTGTAACAGTGCCGCCATGAACCCAGTGTGCTTGCCATTTGGGTCTGGGTAGTGGTCACGTATTCTCACTCCTGCCGTGCTGCCTGCTGATGCCATCCTTCTTCCTCTACCCCCCGGTCTTCCTCTTGCCGCACTACTTGCTCTTTCTGCCCCTTTCCTTTTTCCTGTGGACGTCCCTCGCCACAGAAAAAGGCTATACACCAGGGATCATCAACAGTTGACATTGGTATCCAATGAGGAGCTATCGGTCTTCCTGTATTCACATGTCAACAAAAGCACCTACAAAGATCCTGATATAGACATGATCAGCCGACAATATTTATGTGGCTACATTGAAATACTTGTCATGTCTTTTAGCTAGAGTTAGTAGGCTACTTTTACTTATTAATGTTGAGTGTGGAAATCAATTAGCAATACATTTGTTAAGTTAAACAGTCTTCATTCTATAAATAAATGTTGCATACTTATGTGTCACTATGCATACTTTGTTTTACTACCATGCTTTTGTGTTTATGGAATTACAACAAAGGAATGAATATGGCAATGACTTCCAATGCAAGACATATAACATAATATACATTATTAGCAAGTCAGCCGGTTGCACCAGATGTGATTCATTTCAAACATATTTTTCCAATAACCATTAGAGAAGGATGCATAACTTATTCAGTGATGTAACATTTTATAATTGATCTAGCCAACTACGATGTGCTACAACATAACATTTAAATAACGTTCAATGCGTTGAAACTTTATTGTTAAGAATGATTGACTTGATTGACTTTGATCACGGATCAAAGTGATCTCCATTTAACTTTGCTACAGCTCACCTAAACTTAGCATCTTAACGATACATTGAGAGACGTTAGTTGAGGCAATTTCATTGTAATAAAATGAAATTACGGGATTAAACATAGCGTGAATAAAACGTTAATACATTACTTTGTCCATGAACATGACTGCAGCTGATTTGAGTTAGATTGATTTTCACCAGAATCAACTTCATTAAACTACTCTACCAATCACCATCATCATCATCATCATCATCATTTTTCCCCTTTCTGGAGCACTAGCATCCTTGGGGTGCTTCTGTCTGCAGCACTTGCTGCAATAGTCGCGAAGGTTCTGATTTATTCATCATGGTCCTCCTTATTTGTAAGCGGTCCAGCCCCAAGATCCTCTCAAAGCCACTCCACACCCTCCCCGGTGCATCCCTATCAAACAGGACTTGCTTTTGTATCTCGTTATTTTGCATTCTACATACATGTGCAACATATTTTAGTTGCTGCGAGTAGCAGAACCTGTCGATTGGAGCAGTGTGTGTTATTTCACGAAGACGTCCGTTTGATAGCCTATAACTTTTGTATCGATCAGGAGCATTCTTTCTGTTGTATCCTCCCCTTAAAAACCTCTACTTTACTAATTTCACTTGGCAACATGTCCCATGTCTGCACACTATACAACAGGTGCGATCGTACACAAGCAGTCAAAAACTTCACTCTTGTTGGCAGGGAGACGCGATGATCCGTGAGAATATGCTTCAATTTGTTCCATTTCTGAAACGCAGCCCCATATCTAGCATCAATCTACCTAATTCTAACTTTAAGAAATTAAAACAGTTTTTTGACCTACATTTCAGTGTCTACATGAACATGCAATTGATATGGATGAAAACACGATTATAAACTCATTATGTTAACTTAACTTAATGATAATTAATAGTGGATTAACGTAATAATACTTCAATCCATCATCAAATCCATCTAATATAGTTAATAAAGTCCAGTCCAGTACAAGTCGTTCAAAAAAAGGTGAATTTAATTTTATATTTCTAGCACAGTTTTTATTATTCATATCAATCCACCAAGGTCTCGGTAGATAACTCACCTGTAATGAAACACATAGTTTGGCCAATTCCTATTTGCCAATCCCTGCGTGTCCCTGGGCTCACTAAATTCATGCTACTCGTACAGGCTGCAGATTGTTCAAAATTGGACTTACTCCAACTTTTGTAATGCTAGCTGTCTCTTCTTTTCAAGTCGCAAATTCTGATTAATTTAAACAAAAACATTTAATTTAAAAGCCAATTTTTATTATTTCGTGTTAAAACAACTTGTATCCACATATTCTGGGAAATGACGTCTGCTTTCAGCACAAAATAATGGATATCTCTCTCTCTGGACTCGTGTGGTGTGCGTGTATTTGTGTGTGTGTGTGTGTGTGTGTGTGTGTGTGTGTGTGTGTGTGTGTGTGTGTGTGTGTGTGTGTGTGTGTGTGTGTGTGTGTGTGTGTGTGTGTGTGTGTGTGTGTGTGTGTGTGTGTGTGTGTGTGTGTGTGTGTGTGTGCGGACGTGCGGATATTAGCATTAGATACATCAATGTAGCATTTGTGTCTGGGTTCATAATGAACAAGAAGCTGCGTCTCCTCGACAACAAATCAGATTGCTTCCTCTTGCTATGACGCTTGTGGCCCGTGTCTACCTGCATTCAGGTTGAATGGCTCTAATGACTTGTATTCAGGGACGTATCTCACTCCAACAGGCCTAATAAATCGCTGTTCCCCGTCTGATACATTTTTTATCGAACACCACCATCATCGGAATTTATCATACTGGTACGCACCATACATTCACACCCCTGGGATGGAAGCCATATGGTTATTTGATCGCAGAAAAGAAAATAAACTCCCATTATTCAGTTTAACAAATCAAACATCCATCACAATACTATAAGAGTTTTATAAGGCTCCAATACATATAAATAGCTCCCAAACGATCACAAGCATTCACGGCACGTGTACCCCGCGGCGCGGTATCAGTCTGCACTCTGCATCCATCTTGTCCGGGTTACGACCCGGTCCTAACCCGCCGCGCGGACGAGCGAGGAGGTGGGCCAGCAACCCGACACTCCCCCGGTCCTTGGAGCAGTGTTTGAATTACATAATGCGGGCAGAATCCAATTGCTCCCATCGTCTCCAGATTCCACCTTATCCATCATGTTTATTAGTGCGGCGGTGAGATAAGAACTGTTATGTTTCTCCCCGAGAATCTGCTTCCACAAGACACAGAGCGCCGTCGATCGAATATGTTAGCGGGCCGGGGGGTGGAATGGTGGCGGGGTGGGGGGGAGGTTACTCGGATCGCATGGGCTGAACTCGATCGCTTTCTACGCATGAAAATGGAGCAACTCGAGGAAAAGAAAAAAAAGAATCATTGATTTCCAACCCAAAACTTTATATTCCACAGAGACGGATCTTGGGATGGGGAGGGGGTGGGGTGTTGCGGGGAGGAAGGCGGGGATAGTGATTGAGATCACATGAATTCCAACGCTGGTCTGGCATGCAGACTGCTTTACACCACAGGGATTCATGAGATTGAATTTCAATGGCACACCGAACAGTTCATTAACAGCGTGCCAAAAAGGGAAGATCCTATATTGAGACAAATCACGGGCCAAATCTGCTTACAATAGGCTACGCCTCTGGCATTGCGTGACTATATTCAATTAGCTTTCAAATTGTATTAAACAGGTGGATTTGGGGGTTGGATGTTTTGTACTCAAATTCATGGATGGATCATCCATCCCGTACACACCTTTTAGCCATCCTCGCAGGTAGGCTCTCAATCTATTTTCCTTCTCCTGTTTGAGGACCCCGATATAAGAGCCGCTGTCAGGTAGAAAAGAAAAAAGAACCAACAGTTTTCTTAGGAGCTCATTAAACCCTGCTGGAATGCGCAGTTAAGTCTGAAAGTCTACTCCTCTGGATGCTATCTGGATTTTTAAGGTTTAATATTTTACAATGGATCCATGGTGCATCTCGTGTTCGGTTTGATAGGCCATGGGTGCAATTCCTGCAGATGAAGTTCAGTTAGGAGAACAAATATGGCCTGAAACGCCGCTGCATTCCGTGGGCTGCTTTTGCTATGGTTTGATATCTTTAACGCACATGATTTTTCTTGTTCTCCGTCCCTCGTGAATACAATGACGCACAGCACAAAAACAACAACAAACGTTTGCTTGACTTTCAATGACGCATTAATTACCCGCACATTAACAGGCTTTTGTCTCTGTAATGTTATCGTCGCGCAGCCCCAAGCTGGTAAACACCTGATTTGGGAGTATAAGCTTCCCTTCAAGGGCTCTATTGTGACCAAGGGACCCAATCATCAACACCCAAAAATCAACAAGCGAGCCTTTGAAAGGTTGGCCGGCTAAATCAGGGAAAGCAGGATGGCAGCCTCTCAGGTAAGGCCTTCCGTTCCATACCTGCGTGGACCTGGTTTTTAAAATCGTAATTCACAATCAATTTGATTTTCGCTTTTTTAATTATGCCAAGATGATGATGTATGCTTCACTAATAGGACATGAATGGGAAATGAAAGGTCGCCGAGAGCTAGATAAATGACTCCCATTATTTCACCAATCGGATAGGAGCCCCGTCTATATGTTCTAATTTGAATGATAATACAATTCTGAATTGCTTTGTCCTAGCGGGCCACTTTCTCCATGATAAGCAGCCCGGCAAGGTAACCTTGTCCTGTAACCCGCAATTCCATTGGCTAGTGAGACCTGTAATTGCTTTAAATTAAATGGCCAGGGAATATCACACCAGGCCAAGCCAGTGTGGGCTCCAATGATTATTTGACTGCACTTCTCTGTCTATCACACGATTCTGTACGGGCAACCTGGGAGTGGAACTGGAGATTTATGTTAAAATATGTATTTTCCTTCGAGTTAGTTATCGGCAAAGATCAACAATCATCCACAAAAGCCCAAATGGGAGAGCTGGGAACGGCTGGGACATTACGCATGTTGAATGGCTGGTTGTTGTTTCTTGTGGTTCGGAACGAAGCTTTGTGATTGTTCTTTCAGGACATGGCTGTCTTTAATAAAACAATGGTCAGCTCTCTGCACGCTTTACTTTTAAATAATGCAGGATCAGTGCAGCTCACTTCAAAGTGCATCATGTCTAAGATGACAATGGCCAAAAACAGGATAAAGTACACAGCAGTCCATTATCTGCGCTTTTTCAGAGTCATAAATGAATTGTTTATTTTTAGCGTGTACCATTGGCAGAGAGGGATAAGGTGGCTTTGGGAGCATAAATAATAAATCACACTGTCCTTGTCTTGGAATACGTTTGAAAAGCAATGAAATATGATAAAGTGTCTCATCCGGATCGTCTGATATTTGTGGCAGTCACTTGTGCGTTGACATGAGCCACCGTATAGGTTACTGATGGCCCAGCCGACCGGGTCTCAATAGGTCTATAGCACAGGAAGGGAGGAGGCAAAACAAGTCGATGGTAGGGCTGGATGTGTGGAGCAGTGTGGCTCAGAGATCCACTGTGCTCGGGCTACCTTCCATTTAGCTTGTCAGGACAATGGGGAACAAGCAGAAACACAAAAGTTTTAATCAAAGGTTTCTGTTTCTATGCATTTGTCTCAAAAAGAGAAAGGCCCCCTTGACAGCCTGGGCTTGCTTTACATGAAATTGTATCACAGTCTGGGACCAGATTGTTCAGGAGAGGGGACAATATTGTGAAAAATACTTTTATTAATGCCCAGAGGTGGCGATTGATTTCCAGTGCTTTTTATTTGTGTAACATCACTTAGTTTGGTGGAAATACAACCACCAACATAATAGTCACACATTTACAGTGAACATTCAGTTATAACATTACAACATACTAGTCAGTACAAGTACATCAGAAAACTGCCTGTTGAAGTTGGTTAACATGTACATATTTGTAGGAGTGCTGTGGTTTGGTTAAATGCGCTTGTCTGGAATATGGCAGAGCCAGACAATGGATGTCCTTTAATTAAGCAGTGGGAATTGGAAAAATGTTTTTTTGTAATAGATAGCAATGATTTGCCATTGCGGCTTCGTTTATTTTTTATTAGACCGCGTATTGTTCCACGTTATGAAATTAATTGAATTTTTCATGCGTAGAGTAAACGGACAAACAAATTAATCAAGGATGAGCAAATGGATATTTATTTAGCTGTGTTAGAAATTGTACGTTTTCCATTAAAACTGCACATCAATTTGCCTGTGTCTTCCTGTGGGGTGCATGTATGTTTAATGCTGTGATGTCATGCATGATTAAGTCAGACAAAGGTGTGCACACTACTCAGTTTGACAGAAGAATACGCAAGTGCAAAGTATTTCCATAACATGATTCAGTCATGTAAATATGGTCTGAGAATATTGTGATTATTACTGAAAAACGCTGTTAGGGCTTTTTCAAGGCTTTTACATCTCTTAAGTGACATTTGTAATAATTGTAAGCAGTATGTTGAACATTTTGTTTGTTGAAAGCGTTCTAACTAAAATTTATTTGAGTGAATTTAAGCTAATAATAACAATTTATTCTGTGCGAATGTCTACACTTGAGTGAAGCCCCCAAAAAGTAAAATGTACCAATTAAAAAGTGTGTGTGTATGTTTGTGTGTGTGTATGTGTGTGTGTGTGTGAGTGTGTGGGTGTATGTTTGTGTGTCTGTGTGTTTGTGTGTGTGTGTGTGTGTTTGCATTTGCAGGCAACTACTTGTGTGTTTGCATGTGCATGTCAGTATGTGTGGGCGTATTTGCTAGTGTCTACGCACCAAACGGGGGTCAAATGAAGTCTTTAAAGCGCATAAAAGCACAAACGCAGTGAGAACACGGCCGCGTGTCACACCCGTTTCCATCTCGGCTTCTCCTTCTCCGGCCCGTCTACCTCTCATGCTGCCTTCACACCCTCTCCCTGTTCCCTCTCATTGGCTCTCTTTCTTCAGTCCCATAAAGAGGTGAGTCCTCAGAAACTACTGTGAGATATAACGATGATGCAACACAGAGTGGAAGACGCTAGCGGTAAAAATACACTTTGTACTGACTGCAATTTGTTTAAGAAAATAAAAGCCCTGGGATAGAAAAAACGACAACAAAGAGGAGGATGAGCAGCTCTCTGGAGATAAACCGGCACATGAGACGATATTACCATCCCGTAGTGGAAGTGGAGGCAATCAGAGGAAAGGGGGCTATTCTTTTAACGGAGGCAAACATAATCTCGTTAAAGTAGCTATTGTGCTAATTCCTCAACACAACAATGGGATCGTCAATAAGGCGGGGTGGGTTGGGGGGAGGGGGGGTTGAGCTCATTAGGCCCAACTAGAATTAATATTCTGGTGTTTTGGATGATGTGCAAAGCATATTGGAGGGGGATAAAAAAAGAAAACAGAAGGGAAGTTCAACATGCTCACTGATGCGTTCTCTCTCCCTCTCCCTCTCTCTCTCTCTCTCTCTCTCTCTCTCTCTCTCTCTCTCTCTCTCTCTCTCTCTCTCTCTCTCTCTCTCTCTCTCTCTCTCTCTCTCTCTCGCCCTCGCCCTCTCCCTCTCTCTCCCTCTCCCTCTCTCTCTCTCTCCCTCTCTCTCTCCTCTCTCTCTCTCTCTCTCTCTCTCTCTCTCTCTCTCTCTCTCTCTCTCTCTCTCTCTCTCTCTCTCTCTCTCTCTCTCTCTCTCTCTCTCTCTCTCTCTCTCTCTCTCGCTCTCTACTCTGTATTCAAATGTTTAGTTGTTATTTTTCATCTGTTGAAATGTAGGGTTACATAATCCAGAAACCAACTTGTGTCATGGGATTAACAATTAACTACAAAGTTGCTGAAGAAAAATGCAGTATCATGCAACAAATATAGCACTATTTAAGGGATAGGAGATCAACATGCAGCGGTCAATATGAATTCAACAAGGTTATCGGAATGATGTTCTCTGCCATCAGAGGAACTCAGGGTTACACAACAGCCTCCGCTGTCTCTGTGGGGTCTGTCCATTCTCTGTCTGGATTCTGAACGATACACTCCAAGGCATCACAACTAATTAAAATGGAAGCGATGAAACTAGAGCAGAATATCAAATGCTTTAATCAAATATGTCATTTGAGGAAATACAAGGATACCACATTTATTGCGGAACCCCCTGTTGAGAATCCCTCTGATGTGGTTTTACCCTGGAAACGCGGAACGGTTTAATCAAACACCATGTACACAAACGAGATGTGGATGGATCTGGGGTCCTACTGAGTGTGAGTAAACAACTCTGAGAAGCCTCTTCCACCATGGGTTCAAAACTGCCCTTTACCGTTACATTCAACAACTATCTTGCCTCTTGGTTGCATTAAAGGTATAGGGTGTAGGATTCAGCGCCATAACGGCAATAGTATTAAGGTTTTAATGACATTATAAAAAGGTTTATTACAAGCCATATTTTTACATATCATCTTGACTGAATAGGCAAACAGGAATAGCAAACAAGGGCTGAACTTTTGATCAAACTGATGTCTGTGTTATAGAGATTTCTACAACGCAACTTAACTCTTATGATCAGTTCCCAAAACTACAGTCGTATGCTCTAAGCTCAGACTCATCTGCAGACAGGACCCGAAAAATAACATCAATAAACAAATACAAAAAACAACTTGTTTCTCTGTTTTTGAGTGGCAGAAGGTTTTCCTTCTCCCGTGAATATCAAGGACACCCCGCCTCCATTATGCATGGCCCCAGCTGGGCTAAGGTGCACATATTCACACTTATATTGCATAAGTAGCGGTCTGGCTCCCCCCAGTTTTTAATATTGTGCCTGCCAGGCCGTCCACACTGCTCCACTCAGTGACCAAGTGCTTCTTGCTCCGGGGCAAGAACTGTGGATTTACAGGAGTGGAAATGGGCCTTATAAACAGGGCGCTGGTTATAAGTTATTTTCTATTTGAATTATTAAACAAAGTTTTATGATGCTGCACAATGTGAATGTGATGAGGTTTGAGAATATGGATTTTTATCCCAGTATTTCATTACATTATTTTTTTTGTGTGAATTGTGCCTCGCTCGACAGTGGACGTCGGTGGAATAATGAAGAGGAAGAAGAACTTTGGTGGAAATCTAAATCCAAAATACGACCGTTTAGTGGCTGCCAGCCAGCCACCTTATAAAAACGCATTGCACCCAGTAATCATCGTTTATGAAACAATACCGACTATGAGCCCAGTTTAGCCCGCTGTACAGAGGTTCTGTGGCAGATGCGACTGATGCGTAGTTCCTCTAACGGCCATTAGGGCTCGCAGTGGATGGATGCAGAACAACCCAGTCTCACGGAAATACGTGACACTGTCACTTCATTAAATCTATTCATTCGTGATCTGGGACACGTATTTTCAATTTTTTTCGTGCCAAAAAGCACAAATTTCTAACAATATGACAGCTTTTGGCCACCCGTTTCTACTTTCACCTTTGATTCTGAGAAATCGTCACAATTCACGGATATATTAAATGCAGGTGCGCTGCTCTGTAGGCAAACCACGACGGGAAAAAAGGTAGCTACTTCATCTCTTCTTTTTAGAATGAGTTTGAAATTTGTGGTTTTGGCACGAAAAAATTTAAATTACTTGTCCCAGATCACGAATGAATAGATTAAATGACGTGACGTGACAGTGTCACGTATTTCTGTGAGACTGGTTTGTGCAGGAAGACCATCCACCATTCTATGTCAATGGGAAAAATTTGAATGAATTTTTGCAATGCAAAGGGGGAGACGATTTTTCTTTGGTAAGGATCTCAGTGGGTACCTCCTCTTAATATTATGTATTTTGACAGGTCCTGTTTGACAGTTTTATTTTATTATCAAATGATGACAGATTGAATATTAATGAGATTTGACCATAGACTCCGAGGCAGCCATTAAATTCCTGCCCTCAATTTGCCAAATATGGATCGTTTTCACAAATCTGAAGCAGTGGCAGCACCCGTAATGTGAAAATGATGGCGTAATAACTGTCCAGTAAACCAACAGGGGACAGTCAATGGATCGAATGCATCACAAGCAAAATACTATATTGTGCAAACATCACAAAAAACTAAATGGCCCGTCTTTTTTTCTTATGTATTTTTTTTTGCTAACCAAATTTTTCAACCAAACAACAGTCTCCATTTACCTTCAGATAATAATTCTCCCAGAGGAGCAATTGGCCATTTCCTGATGTGCCGTCGCTAGCAGAAGTCAGATATGTCCTCAACAAAAGGGGCTGTAGATAGTGTTGCAGACATGTCCCCAAAGGGAAATAAATCTACTGAGCAAAGACTAGCGTGCGCGACTTCACAGTCTCTTCTGGTCAGGCCCCGGCCATGGACCTGGGTCACACTACCCCATCCCCCCCACCACACATCCACACACCCAAACCCTGGGGCCCCAAGCCTCCAGATCATCTTCACATGCAGTCCCGGGGTGCACCCATGGGAGTCAGGGGGAGGAGAGGGTGGAGGGCGATGACAGGATGAAGTTACAGAACAAGACACATCTCTTATTCATGTGGCTGGCTGACACTGGGGGATTTGCAGTCTGCTAGGAAATAGATATATGTTCCTTTTGTTTTTCCGCTGCCATTTTTTCTTTTTTGTGTCCTATAGGAACTGCTGCAGCGAACAGCAAGTCATTCACCGTTAACACACACACTCTGCTGTTTTGATAAGACTGAACATAACTCAACCTTTATATTTGTGTTTGCCTGTGTGTGTGTGTGTGTGTGTGTGTGTGTGTGTGTGTGTGTGTGTGTGTGTGTGTGTGTGTGTGTGTGTGTGTGTGTGTGTGTGTGTGTGTGTGTGTGTGTGTGTGTGTGTGTGTGTGTGTGTGTGTGTGTGTGTGTGGGCTGGGCAAATGTGTGTCTATATTTGTGTGTGTGATGTGTGTGTGTGTGTGTGTGTGTTGATGTGTGTGTTGTGTGTGTGTGTTTGTGTGTGTGTTGTGTGTGTGTGTGTGTGTGTGTGTGTGTGTGTGTGTGTGTGTGTGTGTGTGTGTGTGTGTGTGTGTGTGTGTGTGTGTGTGTGTGTGTGTGTGTGTGTGTGTGTTTGTGTGAGTGTATGTGGGTGAACATCTGTGTACATACGTGTGTGAGTTTGTGTGTGTGTGTGTGAATGCATATGTGAGTGTCCTTGCGTAGGTTTGAATCCAGCATTAGTATTTAGTATTGGATAAATTGGATGAATTAATGAGGAATTGATTGATTGTTTCTCAGGAGAATGTAAAGCGAATTAGTTCAACGGAAAAACAAGTCGATTTAATTGTATCACGGCTGTTGTTGTGTTCGCCCGCACATACTTCACTGTCATTTTTATTTTCATTATTAATGAGAAACTGCGGCACGAACAGAACTTCTGTCTCTGCGACTCGACACTGCCTTCGCGTTCGACGTATCGCGCTTAACAGACAAGCCTGCACATGAAACGCTGTTACACCATCATCTGGTGTCAGATTCAAACCGACGCCAAGGAAGGACTGACGGACCGACGGGAGCTCTGCGCCGGGCGACGGGTTGCAGCAGAGTGCGGCACCTGGATAAGACGCTGATCCGCAGAGCATTGTTGTAAGTTTGTTTCACGGTAGGGCATGCAGGGTCTGATGATGTCATGGAGCGGTGGGGGTGTGGGGGTGTGGGGGGGTGTGTGGGGTGTGTGGGGGGTGGCGGTTTGGGACAGGGGGGTCGGTGGGCACATTGCCGGCAGCAGGTGCCTCATTTCAGGGGACCGTTCCACATTTTTGCACATGGCTGTGAAGGAGATGTCATCTATGTGGAAACCTATTTGACAGCTGAGAGTGAAATGAGCCGGGAAATCAGAGTCCCATTCAGTTTGGGAACGTCCCGGTGCTGCCTATCAGCAGGCTGAGATCACCAGACAGAACCCCCCCCCCCCACACACACACACACACACCCACCTCCCCCCCCCCCCACCACACCACACACACACACACACAGACACACACATACTCCCCTCACACCAACCCTTCTTCTACTCCTCTACACTCCCCACACCACTCTTGGAAAGAGTTCACTTCACGGAGAAGAGAGGCAGAGACAACATTTACAAAACCATTTGGACGCTTATTCTCACACACACACACACACATCCCACACACACACACACACACACACACACACACACACACACACACACACACACACACACACACACACACACACACACACACACACACACACACACACACACACACACACACACACACGCACGCACGCGCACACACACACGCACACGCACACAAACACACACATATACGTATGTTTCTATGCATGGACACTCACGGGACAGAAATTACAAATACAAACAAGTTATATTATATTATATAAGTTAATGATTGAAAGAATTAGGAAGATGCAAAAAATACATAGGCCTGTTGACTTGTCTTGCCTTGGCAAATCAGGGTATATGTGCATGCATACAAATAGAAAAATCAATAATTAAAGAAGTCTCTTTGTTTTTCTTTGAAATAGGCATTCCCCAAGATGAACCTATTACACATAAACAGGACCACTATGCACCTTGAAATCAACAGGCAAGTAACATAGCTAGCAGGCAGTGGCAACGAGGACAAAGGATAACTTCTTCCACGGCCTGCCTATTAGTTTTCATTAGGGCGCCTACAGAACCGCAGAGATTTATAGGCCACATTTGGTTTAAATTCAGCCCCGCGGTGTTCCACCTGATTGCTGCATGGCACAGACAATGATCAGTTTCCATCCGTCTCAGCAGCAGTCCGGCTTTATTCTGTCACCTTTATTTTTTGTCTTCTTCCATTTCCATAAATCCTCCCTGGCTGTAACGGAGCAGGGCTGCTGTCATAATCTACAATGTCAGAGTCACACACGTCCACCCCTGCTTGTCTCCTCGACTCCTCTCCAATAGGCTTTTGCTCTGCCAGGGGGTTTCAACAGCCTCGCCCAGCTGAAGGCTCCGCAACCCAGGACTTGTTTTGCTCTGAAGACACGTCAATCATTCCTCTGAGCCATTTCCCACTCGTAAATATAATTCTTTCTCTATTTCTTCTGGATGGCCCTCCCCCCCCCCCCCCCCCCCCCCCCATAGGATTTTGGGGCCATTTTTCAGACATGATTGTTGGAAGCTGTTTGGTTTGCCGGGGTGACCGGGCTCACTCCCAGGACCAATCAGCACTGTTTTGTCAGAGCGAGCGTGCGTGGGTTCTCGGGGTTAGAAATAACACGGCGCATTATGCCAAACATTGGCACATCGCTGAGTTCGAACGGGCCCTCGTTGACTCCGCCAGGAGGATAATGATTGGAGGAGAGATTGTTAACAACACCAAAAATAAGTAGCCAAATATTTTTCTTTTAATCTCTTCTCATCTCATCCTCGGCCTCCCCCCCTCCTCCACCCTATTTCAACCGTTTTAACCGTGCCGTGCTACGTCCCTCCCTCTGCCTATCTGAGCTATCCTTTCCTTATTGCTATTCCATAGGCCCTGTTCTAAAGGGTCCTATATGTGATCTGTGAGGCGATGCAAAGCAATTTTATAGGCGTTTCCAACGATTCATCTGCACTGGCAAGGACGGTAATATAGGATTTCCTCCCAGCTGTGGGATCAATACAACGACCCACCCAGCCCGCTTGGTAAAGTGTCGATTTCATTAACCCTTTGAGGGAGGGCTCTGGCTGTTGCTTGTGAGTTATTAATGGAGAGCAAGGAGGCCAAGTGTATTCTTTACGCCCATCTGAGGAACTTACCTGGAGGCTGTTTAATTCCCTCTCTCGCTTCCGATCCCGCTCTCTCTCTCTCTCCCTGCTCTCTCTCATTATTGGCCTCGCTCAACGGAATGATGATGATGATCGACCGTGATTATTTATCTGCTTTTCACTCGGCGCCGTTTAAATCCCCATGTTTAACCAATCAATGGCGCCACCATCCATCAGTTGTTCCTCAGCGATCCCGTCAGAGCAGCCCGCTCTCGCCCAGACAGGCCTGTGGACACGCAGGGCATCGCTCATGAATAACTATCTCTATTTACCTGAGATATTCCAGACCCGATGCCGGCGCAAATGTTTGGTTGAGAACCAGTGTTTTACCATTTCTGGGCCCCCATGTTTAATTCATTATTTCCCAGCTAAAGGCAATCAACCTTCCGTAACCTCCTCTCCCCTCCCCTCCCCTCCCTCCCTCCCTCCTCCCTCACCTCTCCTCTCCTCTCCTCCCTCCCCTCTCCTCCTCTCCCCTCCCCTCCCCTCCTCTCCTCTCCCCTCCCCTCACCTCCTCTCCTCTCCCCTCCTCTTCCCTCCCCTCCTCTCAACCGTACCTGTCTGGATGTAGGCTTCCCTCTGAAGAAGGCGTGGTTGAGGGAGCTGTGGGAGGGGCTAAACTTGGGCTGCAGGAAGACACAGCCATTGGCTATGGCCTCCAGAGGGGCGGGGCCTTCGTAGGGGAAGCCCAATCCAATGAAGAGCTTGTGTTTGAGCCAAAGAAGAAGACAGAGTAAGGTTAGGATTAAGACAAATGGAGCAATATCTTACCCAATAACTTTTCCTCCTCCAAAAAAAACTCCTCCATTTTGCTGACGCTTTTATCCAAAGTGACTTACAACCATTCATTCACACATTCACACATTCACACACCGACGGCGGAGTCAACCACGCAGGGCGACAGCCAGCTCGTCAGGAGCAGTCAGGGTGAGGCGCCTCGCTCAGGGACACCTCGACACTCCGCTAGGAGTGTCGAGGTGTCCCTGAGTGAGGCGCCTCACCCTGACTCGACACTCCGCTAGGAGTGTCGAGGTGTCCCTGAGCGAGGTGCCTCACCCGGGATCGAACTAGCAACCTTCAGGTTATCAGTCAAGCTACTACTACTACTACTACTACTTCCCGACTGCACAGTAGGACAGCAGCTACAGCAGGAACCTACAGTGTGTTGTGTAAGGGTACGGGGGGGGGGGGCCTCTCACCTTGGCCCTCCTCAGCAGCAGCTGCAGCTCCTGCTGAGGCAGCAGGCCGTGGTTCTTCACAAAGGCCGGCACCTCGGGGGGCCGCTGCATCTCGAAGTACACCGTCCCGTGGACCTCCATGTAGCGGTGGAGAACGCTCAGGTAGCTCTCCCTGCCCTGCAGGAGACACCAGGGGTCAGACATTGCCGAACCAGACAGGAGATGTTTGTGGATCTGAACATGGTGGCGGCTTTTTGGGTCAGATCTTTGGAACGCAGTCTGAGTGAGACTTCGGGATGCGTCGATGAAATGGTATGTCACTGATATTAAGTCTTAAGTCTAAATATGAAGTCTTACGCACTTATTTTTTGTTGTACGTTTAGGTACTTAAAGTATGCAATTTTTTGTATGTTGTACGTCCCGTAACTTTAAATAGTACTTAGCCTTGTGTAGCGTTTTATCCTAGCTATCTCGGTTTTATACGAGGAATGGGTTAACCTGGTGTTTGTTAGTGCTTGGCACTTGGTTCTATGAACATCCTCACTGTACCGACAGCGTTATACTGTTTCACCTTCTTCTGAGAAATGTGCTTATTTTAAGTCGCTTTGGATAATAGCATCTCCTCAGCATCTGACCTAAATGCAAATGTCAATGAAGATGCTTTAAAAAAAAGATGACTAAACAAGATGACTACTACTACAGTGAACTGATACAGGTCATTAAGGGAAATAGGGAACCGAACCCAGACCCTTTGAGCTGGGAGTCAAACGGTATCCGCGGGTCATTCCGACATACCGCCACTCCGACGTTGACGTCTAATTGTCGTAATGGCGGCACTTCCATTGATTGAAAACGTCCCACCACTCCGACAATTTTTGTTTCCATTGTCGGAATGGCGGTACTTTCCTTTTTTGGAAACATTCCGCCATTCCGACATAAGGTCATTAAATGTGTAGGTTAATAATGATCACCGCCTCCCTGCCTGCCCATCTCTCTCCTCTAACAGCACTTTGACTCTGGTCAAGCCCCTTGTACATCCATCTCCGATTATAAAATGCATTATATTATTATTATTTTTATATATATATATATTATATTATTATTATTATTGGCGCTGTGCTACTTCATTTGCAGCTGTGGTCGAGAGAGCTAGAGACTATAATTGGAGAGAGCGGACCGCTCCGCGCGGTGAATCAGATACAGTGATGTTGTTTTTTATTTGATTTACACTCAGTGTATTACAGTACGTTCAACAGAATCAGTGGTTCTCATGGGGGTCCTGGACCCCTGCATATTTTTGATTTTCTCCTGTAGCCTGGCCGGGTCTTGGCTCCAAGTTTAATTATAGACAATTTGATCTGCAGACGCACAGTGGCATGCGTAAAACAACATATTTTGACTACTTCGTGCTGTTGCTATTTTTTTTAAAGTTACCTTTCGTTTCCTTTTGATTTTTGTGCGTATTATGGAGCCGTCCTGGTCCATATTTGTAAGCCTTTTTACCATGAGTAAATTCCCAAAAGTTGCAACAACTTGTAGTGATCCACTGGGTTTTGCCAGGCCAGCTGGGGTAGTTGATTTACAGGTTTGCTCCCCCGGTTTCATTGTGTATTAGGCCAGGGAAATGATCAATTATCCTTGTGGTTTGCGCACTGGGACGTGCGGACCTTTAATGAATGAATGAATGTTTCTTTTTTGCTGTAAGTTGTGTGCGTAATGCGTAAAAGTGCATTAGTGGGACCGAGGGTTTACCACGCGTCAACTCACGCACACACACACACACACACACACACACACACACACACACACACACACACACACACACACACACACACACACACACACACACACACACACACACAACACACACACACACACACACACACACACACACACGTCCGTGCGCACAGTGACAGTGCGCTCGCGCACCCACACACACACACTCATTCCCACTCGGACTTAATGGACAGCGGGAGGGGGGGGGGGGGCTTTCGGGTTCTGTTGATCTGTGTGTAATTGTTTATTATATGCCGCCTGTGATGGGCGTGTTTTGAGTTCAGTGAAATACAGAGACTCAAACAAGTATACCGACTTTGATTATTGCTTCCCTGGACGCACCAGTAGCGCGAGCCTAGGTCCGCCTGCAGCAGGACTGCGTTGTGCCAGTTCCTCTTATATCCTTATTGTAAGGGAAATTGTTACAAACTGACATCGGAGTGTGTGATTGTAAATGGCGAGACTTTGTGTTTGTGTTTATTTATTAAGCTTTCCACTGACCTGTAATCGCATCCGTAGCCTACACATGTCTTAAGAACAATGAAAAAGAAAAAAAAAAGCCTTGTCGGAATGGCGGGACGAAACTGTCGGAATGGCAGGACGTTTGCATGTCGGAATGGTGGTATGTCTGAATGGTGACATGTCTGAATAGTAGAATGTCGGAATGGCGATATATCGGAGTGGCAGCATGTCGGAGTGGCAGCATGTAACCGAGTCAAACACCACTGACTGCCCCACAATCACATCCCAACGTATTCATCGAGCAGATGCTTTTAACCCAAGTCACTTACAAGTGCGGTTGAGAAAACTCAAAGTAGAATAGAAGTTAGTTTGAAGAACTAACCGGGCACATTGGGGCAGAGTAGCCACAGGAAACAAAGGTTGAGTACAGTGACGAAACATAAGACGCCCATAGGGGAATATCAATATGCATGATTTTTACTTTCCAAACAAAGTTTGCTTCACAGATGTCAGTTTTAAATAAGCCAAATGTTCTGGTTCCTATTTTAGACAAATCTTTGAAATGTACTCAGCAAAAATGTATTGAAGCAGACACCTTGTAATTATTCAGGATGTGTGTCTTTGTTGTTATATATTATGAAGATTGATCAAAAGTGACTCAAAGGCCCAACGTGAAATCAGCCTTGTTAGAACATTTTGGCTCAGAGTTAACTCCCTAAATCCCCCGGTTTGAAGATGAGATGCGTCTTGGCGCATTATTCATGTAATCCATAGTCTGCTTTTAAAGTTACAATAATGGACCGGACTCATTGAAACCAGCCCTCTCTCTGTGGCCCCCCAAGTCCATAAGCGCTACAGAGAAGTAAGGGAAGGTTAGGGCTTTGCTAGGCTATGCTAGGCTATGCTAGGCTACGCTACACTGGGCCCAGCACTGCTAATCAGAAGGAGCATAGCCTGACCAAATAAGCTGTGAAGGCTATACTAGGCTATGCTACGCTAGGCTACGTTAGGCTACACCGGGGCCAGCAACACTAATGAGAATGAGCTAAGCCTGATCAAATGAGCTGTGGAGGCTATGCAAGGCTACGCTAGGCTACACCGGGACCAGTAACACTAATGAGAATGAGCTAAGCCTGATCAAATGAGCTGTGGAGGCTATGCAAGGCTACGCTAGGCTACACCGGGACCAGTAACACTAATGTCTGAGCTAAGCTTGATCAAATGAGCTGTGGAGGCTATGCTAGGCTACGCTAGGCTACAACGGGACCAGTAAAACTAATGAGAATGAGCTAAGCTTGATCAAATGAGCTGTGGAGGCTATGCTAGGCTACGTCAGGCTACCCCAGGCCCAGCAGCACTAATGAGAAAGAACTAAGTCGGATTGAATGAGCCGTGGAGGCCACTGTTTTTGCAGAAAACTAAAAATGTAAACTCTAGGGCTAATTGCTAACGCACAGCCAGCAAAATGTTGTTTTACAAGCTCATTAGTGGCAGTGGTGTCTGTGTCTGTGTCTGTGTCTGTGTGTGTGTGTGTGTGTGTGTGTGTGTGTGTGTGTGTGTGTGTGTGTGTGTGTGTGTGTGTGTGTGTGTGTGTGTGTGTGTGTGTGTGTGTGTGTGCGTGTGTATTTAGGTGTGTCTGTTGTGTGTCTGTTTGTGTGTGTGTGTGTTAGCGCATGCCTGCGTGCGTGTGCGAGAGATAAATGAAGAGAATACTAAAAGAGTTATCATCTCTTTGTCTGCCTCCATCTCTCTTCTTCGCTTCGTGCTTTGATCTCAGCGTCTTGTAAGTGTCCACAATCATTTAAATATTCTCTTCTGCTCCTTACATTTAAATAAATCCTTTAATGTTAGAACTGGGACTCCAAACATAGGACGGTGGATATTCTTAAAAGTAGTATGTGAAGTGATAAGTAGTAGTTTTAGTAGTCGTAGTTAGCAATATGATTTGAAGTTTCGGCGGTATGGGAATGTTTGTATAAAAACTGTATTCCAGCAAATGAAGCTGCATTATATTAATTTATTTAAGTTTGGCTGCTCTCAGAGGCATTCTGGCACTGGGCTATGAAATATTTAGTAAATCATCAAGATATAAATGTTTCATAAATGTTCCAAGCAGGAGAGCTGCAGTCTGTTTTCGGTCCAAGGCTACAGAAGATCTTTACCGCCCGACAATTCAGGATTTACACACTTTCCATTGCCAAGAGTTATTAGGAACACACACACACACACACACACACACACACACACACACACACACACACACACACACACACACACACACACACACACACACACACACACACACACACACACACACACACACACACACACACACCCACCCCTTGCTGAGTGAACTAGTAGTATCAGTTGTGAACGGAGAGTTTGTCCATCCAAAATTTTCCAAAATGACATTTAGCTTCCGTAACATATCCATAAACATTGCATAGGTTGTCTCCTCCAGATGTCAAACTATTTGAGGATTTCCGGAATAGGTTGGGGACCACAAGGTGATGGTCTTTTGCTCCATGACTTGGTTGAAGTACCCAGAATTAATTTCAGGTTCTTGAGGACACTAGTGTAACAACTTGGTTCCTCACTGAACAGAACCTCAATAATCGCTTTAATTGGATATTCCAGATTTATTTTTATTTGAATAAAACTCACAATACAGTCACATAATAATGATTAATAATTTTAATTATCAAAGGGAACTAGGTGAAATCAGTAGACTCCTACCTCTGATACTGTGTGTGTGGGTTCAGAATGTACCGTCAAATATTTATCGTGTTCAATCATGCGCAATATCACCATAAATTATGTATATCGATGTATGTTAAATCAAAGACATGTAGAGGCGCTTTTATCCTCTATGGGAAACGAATGCCGGCAGATTAATGTTCGTGAGACGTCGGGGAGAGTTATGTCACGTGATAACAACTGGCATTAAAACAAAAAACGGTTCACTTACTCCGAGCTGTGTGGAGCCATCACAGGTGCATTGTGGGATAGCGCATGAACCAGGAATGTATGAGCAGACGATGGGAGTACATAGAGGAAGGCAACACGGGGGGGAGAGAGAGAGAGAGACCAAGGGGAGCGGGAGAGAGAGGGAACAAGGGGAAAGAAAGAGAGAACACACACACACAGAGACAGAGAGACAGAGAGAGAGAGAGAGAGAGAGAGAGAGAGAGAGAGAGAGAGAGAGCAGAGAGAGAGAGAGAGAGAGAGAGAGAGAGAGAGAGAGAGAGAGAGAGAGAGAGAGAGAGAGAATGTATTCCGAGTTGTTTGTTTCTTTTTATCCTGAAAGCCGTGTAAGTATACTCAAACCTATACCTGTAACGGAAAAGTTCTAAAAAGCAGCCCTGTTGTCAGCGGACTGGATTGCAGCTGTTGTTTTCAGCTGGTGTCCCCGGCTCTACCTCTCGCTCTGTTTCATCGTTTGTTTACCCTCCAGATGAACGGAGCGTTCCTCAGCATGCAGCACTCTGTCAGTGAGCCGTCACTCAACACCTCAAACACCTCAGACCCCTCAAACACCTCCACCCAGCGGAGAGCAGGTGGAGGGACACCCTTGACACATCACTTCACAACCGCACCCCCGCCCGTCACCCCCACCTGGGTGGAGGTGACCACCCCCATGCCCATCACCTCATGCCTGGCAGACTTCATCGAGGACCCTCCCTCCCACCTCAAAGGGTCAGCAACCCCGTCAGGGGACGTGGTGGTGCTGAGTCAGGTGAAACTAAAACCTGAGTCAAAGCTTCCCTGCCCACACACGCACTCAGGGCTTTAACCAGTGTGTGTGTACGCATGTGTGTGTGACTGTGTGTGTGTTCACCTTCCAAATGCTGGCCTCCTTCCCGTACCTGTGTGTGTGTGTGTGTGTGTGTGTGTGTGTGTGTGTGTGTGTGTGTGGTGTGTGTGTGGTGTTGTGTTGGTGTGTGTGTGTGTGTGTGTGTGTGGTGTGTGTGTGTGTACCTTCCACATGCTGGCCTCTTTCCCATACGTGTGTGTGTGTCTGTCTGTCTGTCTGTCTGTCTGTCTGTCTGTCTGTCTGTCTGTCTGTCTGTCTGTGTGCATGTACCTTCCACATGCTGGCCTCCTTCCCGTACACCAGGGCCATCCTGTCCGCCTTGTTCCTCTGAATGACCCGCCTCTCCGTCTCGTTCAGCTCCTCCGCCACGAAGCCCATGAACGAGTTATCAGGGGTGTGGGCTGCGAGGACACACACACACCCACACAAGTACACACACACACACACACACACACACACACACACACAGCCAGAAGCGCACACACAGACAAACACCCACACAAGCACACACACATACACAGACAGAAGCGCACTCACACACAGACACACACAGAAACAGAAGCACACACACACACACACACACAAAGACAGACACACACACAAAAACAGATACAAACCCACACACACAGAGACACACAAAGACTCTGACACACACACACACACACACACACACACACACACACACACACACACACACACACACACACACACACACACACACACACACACACACACACACACACACACACACACACACACACACAAACATACACACACACACACACCGCAGCGGCGTGAGGCGTCGATCAATAACCTTTGAGCGATCACGTGTAATACGCGATCAATAGTGACCACCTGACCGGAGCGATCATTATTACATTGTTTGTCCGCGTTTCCATTGTTCTTCCTTAATCAGGGATTAGGTCAGAAATTAACTAATTATACCCGAATCGATAAACAATCAACCAATCAGAAAGGTCATACAGCCGGGTGAAGAGATGATGTGTTTGGGGTGAAGAGATGATGTGTTTGGGGTGAAGAGATGATGTGTTTGGGGTGAAGAGATGATGTGTTTGGGGTGAAACACAGTCTGGTTTCACCATGCGAACGCTGGGCCATAATCACTCGCCAAATGGTAAACGGACTGCATTTATACACGGTATTCTAACCAGTGGCCACTCAGTGCACTTTATAATACTGCTTAACATCACCCATTCATGCACACATTCACACACCGACGGCGGAGTCAACCATGCAGGTCGACAGCCAGCTCGTCAGGGCTGTTAGGGTGAGGTGTCTGGCTCAGGGACACCTCGACGCTCGGTTAGGAGGAGCCGGGGGTCGAACGAGCGACCTTCTGGTTATCAGTCAACCCGCTCTTCCTCCTGAGTCACATGTCACCCCAGCAAGGCCATGAATCACATTGAACTGAGACCTCACTCATCGTTAGGGTTTAAAGCTCCTTTTTCAAGCATATCTTTGAAGCGGCGCGCGCTCTACCGCAATAAAACACAACATTGCTTCACGGCCTCGTGGTTAAAACCACCGCGGCCCATACTCTCAACCCCACTTTCCTCCAGAGCGACGCTATTGGTCCGGGAGCGAGGTGGCGGCGACACCCTTATCTCAGCGGGGAGCCGAGTGTGACGGTTCGGCTTAGAAACACAAAGCTATTAAGTGTTAGCGAGGCGGGCGTGTGTTTGGGGGGGGGCGGGGGGGGTGTGTGTTGGGGCTTCTCTCCCCGAACGGGCTCCAGATGGGAGGGTCTCGGACGTGGGCTAGGGCTGCTGACAGGTCCTACATTATCATTATCTCCAGGGCCCGGCCCGCCATCCCATAATAACGGAGGCGGCGGGCACACCGCCAGGCCGAGCTACGCCCACGGCTGACGCACAACGACGTGCTCATTGGTGTGGCCTGAAACGCATCGTGTGTTATGCAGCGCAACTGGTTTAGGGGGCTTAAATGACGTGCGTGACTATGCTGAGTGGCTGGGATTAGTGGTTCCCAAGGTTTGAGGGGGGCAGGTGGGATGGCCACGATTTATCTAAAGCTTATCTAAAGTGGTAAATTGACTGCATTTATACTGAGCTTTTCTAACCAGTGGCCACTCAAAGCTCTGTACAATATTCCCTAGAATTCACCCACTCACGCACACGTTCACAAACCGACGGCCGGCGTCAGCCACGCAAGGCGACAGCCGGCTCGGCGGGAGCAGTTAGCGTAAGGCGTCTTGCTCAGGGACACCTCCACGGGAGGAGCCGGGGATTGAATTAGCAACCTTCCAGTTACCATCCAACCCGCTCAACCTCCTGAGCAACATGCCGGCCAAATACTGTAAAGAGACCGGTCCGTGGACTTCTCCAGCTCTCGCCAAGCCCCTCCGCAGCTCAAAGCCTCGTTTGATTCGTCAGTATCGTAGCTTACAAACAATGTAACTAAACGCAAGCTAGGTTAGCGGTAGTCTTCCGCGGAGAGGGTAATGATGTGCTGCTATTTTGTGAGCGTGGAGAGTCCTGAAGCGTCTAATGGTTGCTTTAGAGCTTACAGCAGTGGCTTGGAAACAAAGAAAGGAATCTAGCGGCAGGGGGGTCAAACCAACACAACCATCAGTGTACTGTCTGCGTCTCAGAGCAGCTACGCAGGATGCTAGCGACTTGTGGCGCATTAGCGCACTAGCTGCTGATTGCGGGACGTGTTTTATCTTAAGAGCGTTGGAGAAGGGGGGGCTATGGTAATGTAAAGGCAACGAGCGGAAACACAGCTGAAAGTTTGTCTGTGTGTGTGTGTGTGTGCTACATTTGTGAGTGTGTGAATGCGTGTGTGCGTGCGTGCATGTGTGTGATTACATGCAAGGGCACTGTTGATGTACAAGGATGTGTAAAAATATATATATGAAATAAGACGATAAGGATATTATTGTTGCTACCGTTTCAACATGGTGCAGACGTTTCACAATAAAACTCCTCCACCTACGGAACATGGTCATGAACTGCTTGCAGTTGAGGTTCCAGTAGCCCCAGTTGGTGCGGTACCCGTTGAGCGTGGCGTACTCCTCGTGGTTGTAGGGTGGCTCCGTGCCAAACGTGTCAATCACCCGGATGTGGCACCTGCCAGAGGGCGACACAATAAAAGCGCAGCCCGGTATGACTTTTACTTTTTATATTTTTTAACTTTTCTAAGGGACCCAAGGGCATACAATCACAGGTTTGAAATAAAACAAGGAGACAACACACAAGGAACAATCGATATTCAATGACTACTAATTACTTGGAATATGCAGTCAGTGATTTCAGACGCAGTCATCAAAGAGCGGGTAGGGTTAACAGTAATCACAGAACAGAGGTGGGTTCAGAATTGGCGAACATTGGCGAACGTTCGAGGCGAGCGCATTTAAACAATACAATTTTAACGATTTTTAGGCAACGTTCTAAAGGTTCATTTTAAACTGCGAAACAAACTGTAAACAAACAAATTGCGACAAGAAAGGACATTGTATTAGCTGCGGCCTCCATGATAATTGATGAGTTTACAGAAAAAGGTCTATAAGTTTTCGATCTCGTAGAAAGCATACTGCAGACAAGGAACTCGGACGATTCAAGAATAGAGGGCTACGTCACCGAAGTTGTGCCCACTTGTCACGTTCAG
>OLKM01000247.1:311776-341856 GCA_900291075.1 Melanogrammus aeglefinus
GCTAGCATATCTGTATGCGAAAGGGCATTCATTTCACCACCGTCTGTGATGTTGGTTAGTCATAACCAGCCATTCAAAATGGACCCCTTTAGTGCCATCTCCACATGGGGGTCTCTCAGTGGACTGGAACGACCGATGGTGAAAAGGGGGCCCTTTATAGCCAGCAGGACTGGACTATGTTTCTGTTTCGGGAGCTCTCATCCCCATTAAGCAGCTGTCAGCCCGCTTTACTGCCAACGCTGAGAGATGAGTGGGGGCTGTGAGAGAGAGAGAGAGAGAGAGAGAGAGAGAGAGAGAGAGAGAGAGAGAGAGAGAGAGAGAGAGAGAGAGAGACAGAGAGAGAGAGAGAGAGAGAGAGAGAGAGAGAGAGAGAGAGAGAGAGAGAGAGACAGAGACAGAGACAGAGACAGAGACAGAGACAGAGACAGAGAGTGGAGGGGAGAGAGAGAGGGTGATGGTGATGTTGGGGTGAAAGCTCTCAATGGAAAATCAATGGCAGAGCAACTCAACACCTCGCCAATGACTGAGGCGCAGGAATACACTACCCCCCACCCATCCACACACACAAACAAACACACACACACAAACACAAAGCTACATAACCACACAGACACACACACACAAACCTACAAACACATGCAGACCCACTTAATCACACAGAAAACACACACACACAGCCTCCCCCCTACCACACGCACAAATCCACACGCGCAAAGAAAAAGCCACATATAACTTCACACACTCACAGTCACATAGAACCAAGTATTCAAACACACAAAATACATTGAAGCATTCAGATACATAGAAAGCCATCCACCCACACACACAAAAACACAGATCCATATCGACAAAAAAGCCGGACAATCCCCAGTGGAAACACACACACAGGCACACACACACACACACACACACACACACACACACACACACACACACACACACACACACACACACACACACACACACACACACACACACACACACACACACACTTACTGTAGACAAGAGATCAAGCTGGATATGTGACAGCTGAATATATCTGCGTGTGTGAGTGTTTGTGTGTGAGTGTGTGTTTCTGTATGCCTGAGAGTGTTTGTGCGAGTGTGAGTTTATGTGTGCCTGTGAGGGCTTATGTGTTAGTGTTTGTGCGAGACTGTGTGTGTTTGTTTGTGCGAGTGTGCGCGTTTGTGTGTGCCAAAGTCCTGGGTAGAAGATGACTATAAATGACCGGTTCCTGAAGTCGATCCATTACATCTTTGTGAAGCTGTCAGAGCCCTGAACAGGTTTGCTAGAGGGAGAACTGGCCTCTTATTCTTGGATCGGAAGAACATCTCAAGCCTGACACTCCGTTTAAAGAACCAAACACAGTCGGCAATTATTCCTCCAACCTTCAGTCGATTCCTCGAGGTAAAAGCTCTTGATTTTATTTTGTGTTGTTGTTATATTTTGACAAACAGTAAAAAGGAGAGTGCGCTAGTGCTTCGCAGACCATAACACGTATGCATACATAACACACACACACACATAACCATACCCATACAGACATTAACACACTCATACACACACAAACACTCACAGTCACGCATACAAAATACACACACAGACAAACAAATACACATACCCACAATCACTCACGCGCATATATAAACCCACACACATACACACACTCACACGCATACATACACTCACACACACACAAACAGACATACACAAACACCAACTCAAACACATTCGAAAAACACTCGAATGAACACACACTCACACACAAATAAACACACACTCACACACAAATAAACACACACACTGTGAGCTCCACCCTAAGATAAGAGGCCGTTCTCTGGAGCCGGACCGATAGAAAGGGGTGCACCACGACCTCTGGAGGGGAAAGTTTGGCCATCGGTCCCCGTCTCCGCTCAGAGACCCTCAGGGTGTGTTGTCTGAGGTGACGAGAGACATCACACCGCGGAGGAGAGGAGAACAGAGGTCCAGACACACGCCCCTCCTCCTGTCTGTCACCGACGCGCTATCGTCCATGTGGGCACGGAGATAACAACACAGTTCCACCGCTGTATGTATGGCTGAGGGCCCTCTCCCTCTATCTCCCTCCCTCCCTCCCTCCCTCCCTCCCTCCCTCTCCCTCCCTCCCTCCCTCCCTCCCTTCTCTCCATCTCCCTCTCTCCCACTCCCTCTCTCCCCTCTCCCTCTTTCTCCTTCCCTCACTCCCTCTCCCCTATCTCCCTCTCTCCCCCTCCCTCTTTCTCCTTTCCTCTCCCCATATCTCCCTCTCCCTCCATCTCCCTCCCTCTTTCTCTCCCTCCCTCCCAAACACTTCCCTTATCTCCCTCCCTCTCTCTCTATCTCTCCCTAACTCCATCCATCTCTCTCTCCCTCCCCCCCCTCTCTCTCTCTCTCTCTCTCTCTCTCTCTCTCTCTCTCTCCTCTCTCTCTCTCTCTCTCTCTCTCTCTCTCTCCTCTCTCTCTCTCTCTCTCTCTCTCTCTCTCTCTCTCTCTCTCTCTCTCTCTCTCTCTGTCTGTCTCTCCCTCTCTCCCTCCCTCCCCCCTCTCATAGAATACTGTTCCCTCAGCCACTCTGTCTTTGTGTCTGGTGCGTCCGTCCGTCCGTCCGTCCCCCCAAAGGAGAGCCAGGGGGCAGGGAGGGTACGTTGGCCTCCCCCCCCCCCCCGAGGACAGACCCAGGGAGTGCCACATCTCCACTCTGGTACGGCGAAGAAATGCCACGGGACCTCCTCCACCTCCTCCACCTCCTCCACCTCCTCCACCTCCTCCTCCAGGGAGGAGGTGGAGGAGGTGGGGGAGGGAGGAGGTTGGGGCTGGGGGGAGGAATGCCTGATGTCCACTTTGCTTTGATCCGGTTCCGTCGCCATGGTGACCAATCTTGGGAACCCAGAGGAATCTGCGAGGTCATTTCATGTTTTGCTCTGGCATATGCCCCCCCCCCCCCCCATATCACTCCAGCAGCCTTTCACTCTGCGCTCGTAGATAAACGCCCTCAGGTATCTTAATGGAATGAAAGAACGAACAGGACTGACACTCATTGGTGACCTGGCCGCGTGATGTCAGGCTAATGGCTAATTAGACAAGGGATTAGAGAGAGAGAGAGAGAGAGAGAGAGAGAGAGAGAGAGAGAGAGAGAGAGAGAGAGAGAGAGAGAGAGAGAGAGAGAGAGAGAGAGAGAGAGAGAAGAGAGAGAGAGAGAGAGAGAGAGAGAGGAGAGAGAGAGAGAGAGAGAGAGAGAGAGAGAGAGAGAGAGAGAGAAGAGAGAGAGAGAGAGAGAGAGAGAGAGAGAGAGAGAGAGAGAGAGAGAGAGAGAGAGAGAGAGAGACAGAGATAGAGCTAGTGAGAGAGAGAGAGAGAGAGAGAGAGAGAGAGAGAGAGAGAGGAGACAAGAGAGACAGAGAGAGAGAGAGAGAGAGAGAGAGAGAGAGACAAGAGAGAGAGAGAGAGAGAGAGAGAGAGAGAGAGAGAGAGAGAGAGAGAGAGAGAGAGAGAGAGAGAGAGAGAAGAGAGAGAGAGAGAGAGAGAGAGAGAGAGAGAGAGAGAGAGAGAGAGAGAGAGAGAGAGAGAGAGAGAGAGAGAGAGATAGCTAGATGGATAGACAGATGGATAGATAGGTTTATAAGGCGCCATTTCACAACCTGTCAGAAGAGAGATGTGTGTCTTCATGTATGTGTATGCCTGTGTGTAGGCCTGCAGGTGTAGGTGTGTGTGTGTGCGTGCGCTCGTGCGTGTGCGTGTGCGTGCGTGCGTGCGTGCGCGCGCGCGTGCGTGCGTGTGTGCGTGCGCTCGTGCGTGTGCGTGTGCGTGCGTGCGTGCGTGCGTGCGTGCGTGCGTGCGTGCGTGCGTGCGTGCGTGCGTGCGTGCGTGCGTGCGTGCGTGCGTGCGTGCGTGTGTGACAGCTCTCTTCAGGGTCATCTGCTCTGTGAGCTCAACCAGCTGCTGAGGCTGAAGATGTCGGAGAAAGAACCAGCCAATCAGAGGCCCCGGTTGGAGATTCCCAGACTGGACCAGTTTATGAGCTTTTCTCTTATTTCCCACTCGGCCACCGAGACACACTGCATCAGAAACTCGTCAGCCATTTAAACCAAACCTGTCCGTCATCTACGACATCTTCACCAAGATCACTACACTACACACTACAAACTACACACTACACACTATACACTATGCATTACACACTACACAATAAGATCGACACACTACGATCTCGGCCCAGGTACGGTCCACGTCATCACGTATCCAAATGACCAGGACCACTAATTCATCATTCATCCCCATCTCTTCACCTATCACCACCTCCGTCAGCCCCTTCACAGCTCCTTCTCTCTCTCTCCCTCTCCCTCCATCTCCCTCCCTCCCTCCCTCCCTCCCTCAACTGTCCAATGGGATGCGGTAGAGCTCTCCTCTTATTGAGTAGAGACCCCACTAGAAGGAGGGGTTGGTATGAGCGTTGGGGAGGAGGGGAGGAGGAGGCAGGTGGGGATGGGAGGATGATGAGGGGAGGACAAGTTGAGGAGGAGGCAGGGAGTGATGGGAAGAGGGGAGGAGGAGGGAAGGGCAAGTTATGGCAGAGGTGGAGGAGGAGACAGACAGGAAGCGACAGGAGGAGTGGAGGAGAGGAGGAGGGAGGTGGTGATTGGTGGAGAGGAGGAGACAGGTGCTGATGGAAGGTGCGGAGGAGAGGAGGAGGAGAGGAAGAGAGGAGGGATGGGAGATCTGTTTAAGATATGAACTGACAACCCTTCATCCCCCCCATCTCAGTAGCCTAAAGGTTTGTCCCCCTCTGCCTCTTACTCTCCCTCCATCACTATCTCACTCCATATCTCCGTAATTCGCTCCCTCCATCACTCTCAGATTATTCCTCACTCCTTCACTCTCTCCCTCCCTCTTCCTCCATCTCCCCCTCCATCACTCTCTAAATCTATCCCTCACTTCTTCTATTTCCCCCCAACCTCCTCCCTTCATCTCCTCCACCTCACACACACAAAGATACTACACACACATACTGTAAGTCACAAATCAATACGTCCCTCAAAAACACATCCAAGCATTCTATTCAATCCACGTGAACTGTTACACTGGACGCACACACTGGACGCACACACTGGACGCACACACTGGACGCACACATTGGACGCACACACTGTTGCGTAAACTGTTGAAGACACACTGTTCAACACACTGTCGCACACACTGTTGAACACACTGTCCAACACACTGTCCAACACACTGTCCAACACACTGTCCAACACACACACACACACACACACACACACACACACACACACACACACACACACACACACACACACACACACACACACACACACACACACAGTAGAGCACAGAGATCCACATGCACGCACAAACTAACACATTACTCATGCATTCAGCAAACATTCTTATGTTACACACACACAAACACACACACACACACACACACACACACACACACACACACACACACACACACACACACACACACACACACACACACACACACACACACACACACACACACATACAGAGAAGATCAGCAGATATTTGATTTGATTTGTCAGTTTTAAGATGTTTAAGCCTGACACCGGTAACAGACAATACTTGGAGTAAAATAAAGTGAAAATAAAACAGACACAAAATAATATAACTGTAGTAAAGAAGCTCTAGGACCCCTTGAGTTCTTGGCTCCCATGATGTAACTTGTGCCGGCCCCTGACCTTGACTCCAAATAAACGAGGAGGAGTGTTGCAGAGCAGCCTCTAAAACCCAACGCGGCTGAATTAATTTCAAGGCTCGCTGCTCACAAACTGAGACTGATTTGCAAGCCGGTGCGCTATTGACTGTACCACCAATCTATAAAACAGAATAACACATGCAAGACTGGTGCTGAGTGTGTGTTTGTATGTGTGTGTGCCTGTGTATGTACGTGTGTGTCTGTGTGTGTGTGTACGTCATGTAACACAACGGTGCAATTCATCATGTTGTGGGTCTATTCAATCTTGCGTTTGTTTTGAAGGTTGTATTGACTTTGTTACAAAGTAGCAGAATTGGTTTTCATACCAGCAAATAAATTATGAATGTGTATTCCATACAAAACATGATTTCCAGCCCAATAACTGAATTCTAGGACAACATAGTTTAACCACAGTGCAGTCAGCCTGTCCTAAACCTCTTTCAGTCCTTTCCTGCAAAGTCCCAGTAAATGTATGTACCCCGTATGGGGTCATGTGTGAATGGGAACAGTCATAATCCGCTCCTGACTTTCCGTCCTACTGCCAGCTCTGTACTGTCATGATCCACTACTGGCTTTCCATCCCACTCCCAGCGCTGTCAGTACTTTTCCGGATCACCTGCCTGCCACTCCCACCTCATCAGTGCAACCATCTTCACCTGTGTTCCCTCCCTTATTTAAACCCACTCCTTCCACTAAGGCCCCGTTTATACGTACCCGGGTATTTCTAAAAACGGAGACATTAACCATCGTTTGCACCCTCCGTTTACACGCAAACGGAGAAAACGCCCCTGAAAACGATGCTTTTTAAAAACTCCGGCCAGGGTGGAGATTTTGGAAAACTCTGTTTTCACGTTTGCATGTAAACGGAGAAAAACTGAGAAAAAACGGAGATCTGGGGAACTGACGCCAGATTGTGCGCCGGAAAGTGTTTTTTCTGAAAACGGACTGGTGTGCATGCAGCGTTTTTTATAAACGGAGAGGGGGAAATCTCCAGTTTTTAAAAATACCCGGGTACGTATAAACGGGGCCTCAGTCTCTGCTAGATTGTCTTAGCAGCATTGCCTTGCATTGTTGACGACGACGACGACGAGTGCATGTGTGCATGTGTGCGCATGTGCGCATGAATGGGTGGCCACTGGTTAGAAAAGCACAACATAAATGCAGTCCGTTTACCATAGATGGTATATGCTCTGCGCCGACAGTACACGCTACCTACTGACAGGAGCAGAAGCATCCCAAGACACAGACCCTCTGACAGGTACTGGGTTCGATGCCCAACGTCTCCAGCCTACCTGGAGGATTTTTGGTCTAAACCGCAGACATGAACGTCTTCATGTGTAGTGGTTTTGGATCAGCATCTGCCAACTGAATAAATAGTAAACAGCTAATCACTTTGAGGGCTCCATGACTCATTTGTACTAAGCCAAGACCGAAAAGCAACAGAAAACTGATTCAAGCGGTCAGCTCTCATCTCACAGTTAAACTAAACACTTTATAGTTTGTAATCAATGCTATAATTAGTCTACAATAAGTGGCAATAATCAGGGAACGTTTAACGATGGATCACCAGACCGACCGCTCTTCAAACTGCCGTACGCGTCTCTATGGCAACCCGATTGTGTAGACATGTGTGACCGGTAAAAACATGTTGCACAGCAGACGCACAGGTGGAGATGCATTTTTAATCAACCATATGCTACAAAGTGAATATGCTTAAAGGGACTCCCGAATCCCCCCGAACCCCCGGTCTCTCTCTCCCTCTCCCGCGGTCTCTCTCTCTCTTTCCCCAGTCTCTCTCTCCCTCTCCCGCGGACTCTCTCTCTCCATCGGTCTCTCTCTCCCTCTCCCTCGGTCTCTCTCTCCCTCTCCCCGGTCCCTCTCTCTCTTCCTCTCCTCCCTTGTGGTCTCTCTCTCTCCCCCTCCACTCCTCACCTCAGAGCAAAACAATCAACACCTACACCTACCGAAATCCTGGCAATCTGTTGGTGTGTGAATGTGAGCATGAATGTGTGAATGAGTGAATGTGTGTATGAAAGGGGGGCACCACCAGCCCACAGCAGTGACACCGGTGAATTCAAATGGACATATTATTCCCACATCATATTGTCATTAGATTATTAGATTAACCTCTTCAACATAAAACTTCCGACCTGAGTCTCCGATCGGGTCTACAGAGTCGGCCCGTTGAGCGACTGAATTCCGGAACATTCTCATCGTGGGAATGGAGAACGACGGACAAACAAATCCACTTATCGGGAGGAAATCTTGGAGCAACTTTACAAGTTTTCAAAGACTGAACAGGAAGTTTAAAATACCAAGAAAGGAAAATAAATCCTCTTCCAAGTGTCCATGTATCATCAAATAAAAAAATAGAGAATTGTAAGTAAGAACCACAGATATATCTTTTTATCTCTGAACCACTGTGGGAAACTCTTCAAAGAGAATGAACTCTCTCAAAGAGAATAAATCTTCCTTCCAACGATTCTATATCCAATGTCTTCAACTAAATAACAATGGCTGTAATCTATGAACCTCCAGCCTGCCAGCTGGACTTTCATACCTTTTTATATATTTTATTTTATTACTTCATTTTAATGTATGCTTTAGCTTTCTGCTAAATCTTAAACACATTGCAATTTCTTTAAACTTTGCCTTTGTTTTCTTTTACTTATAAATTGTATTATTATATTTTAATGTACGACTTAGTTTCAATGTGATGCACTTTGAGTCTGCCTCGGGTATGAAAAGTGCTATATAAATAAAGTTTCCTTGCCTTGCCTGATACCAGAGTAAATATGTCAGGCATTCAGTACAGCACCGACTCTGTGAGAAGAACTGCCTGTCCGTCCCTGGTGGCCCCTCATTGCCTCCAGTCTGTGTTATTCTCCGTGATCGGAGGGAGTGGAGAAAAGCGCAGAAAGTTTACTGACAGCCGTAGCCCCTGCGGGCGCGACCACTGAACAGTTCTCAGCTGGCTGCTGCTAGCTTAGCCATCTGTCGACAGCGCTAGCAGCATAGTTCAGAGTTGTCACCGCAGCTAACTTAGACATCTGTTGGCAGCGCTACTGGCGTAGCACACGGTTGATGCTGCGACTAGCATTGTTCTCAGCTGTGCACTACAAGAATACGTCTCAGTCGTCAATGCTTATAGCATAGCCCTCAGTTATCAGTTTCTTCTGTATTAGCAGTCAGTCCTCAGTGCTGGTGAAGTTTTGAGTTCACAGCACAACTAGCTTAGCCCGTAGTTCACAGAGCTGTTAGCTTAGCCCAGTGAACCCCAATTAGCGGCCCGCGGGCCAGATCCGGCCCGCGAGAGCCATATGTCCGGCCCGCTCTGACCCAGGGCATTCACATGTTATCCAAAAAAAAAAAAAGAATTAAATTTGCGCGGCCTGCTATGTTTTGCCCTCAGCCCACACCGTCCACTTGACCGTTGACGTTACTGCGTGCATATGTAATGACGTGCTTCGCACATTTTCAACTTCACTAGACTTTTTTCTGTAGGCCTATTATGATTGCAGCTCTGTTTAATTTATTTATGTAGGCTTGCTATATAACTATATGTTGTTCAGCCTGTATTTATTTATTTACAATGCTTCATAGAACTAAAGGTGTTTTTATTTTACTGTTTTATAGAAACTGAAACACATTAGTATTTAGTACAGTATTTAACATTAGTACAGTATTTAAATAAACAAGGCTGAACATAATATAGTCTGAAGCCAGCTACGTCTCCTCCTCCTCCTCATTCCTTGCATTCTCATCGATGCACCATTCCTGGATGCTATTTAAACATAATTGATCTAGCCCTCCTGCATTATCGCTAAAGCAGTAATTATAATTAAAGCTAAATTTGCACATAAAAATGGCGAATTAGAAAAATAAAACGACATTTTGACCCTTGGCATGGCATGCTTGAGTAAATTTGGCCCTCTGAAAAAACTAATTGGGGAACCCTGGCTTAGCCCATGGTTCACAGCACAACTAGTTTAGCCTGTTGTCCACTGCACTGCTAGCCTAGCCCGCAGCTCACAGCCAATAGAGGTGGGCCAATAGAGGGCGCTAGGGCGCCGCCCCTCCGTGAAATATTCACTTGAAAATATCTGCAAACTATTAATCCATAGCGTTTATCCTCACTGCCAGCAACCATTTATATGCGTCCATGGTCTGAACGTCAATGATTTGGGCTAGGCTAGTTATTGCCTGGTAATTCGAAAATAAAGCCCTCCTCCAAGTCAGGGGCGCTGGCCACGTTGGAGTCAATGTAAGATTGCTAACTTTTTGCTGTCTATCAAGCGGAGACAGCTTTTCATTGACACGGAAGAAAATTTGCCCTCGGGTCGCACCAGTGTGCGCCCCAGGCCAATGAGTGCCTTATTTTTTGTTATCACCACATGATTGGACAATTCAGCGAAACAATCAAATAGGCTATACCTCCCTCAGCAGCATTCGCACAACACAACTACACGTAGAGAAGAGAAATAGATCGCTAACTGGCAGAGATTGTAAGCACTTTCCACCGAATTCAGTGGAGGAATTGGACTCCCCAAGCAATGTTATACTTAAAAGGAGCAAGTAAGTTACATATTAATTTAGTCTTTCGGCCTGTAGCATATAAACAAAATTAAGCAACTGTCCCATATGTCTAACTGCTTTTGAAGTAGACATTGAGGCGAGAGAAAAAAATGAGAAAAAATGGACGCTATAGGACAGTGATCATGATTTGTCTTAATATCAGAATAACAACAATGGGTCAAATAGCAATGGCTGGTGGAATGGCCATGAAGTAGGTCGGTGAATATGCAGTGTAAGCTTGTCTAGGCCCTGCAAGTCAAGATGTAGGCTATGAATCTGAATGAATAGGTAATAGGTAAAAGGTAGTGCAATTGGCCATCCTCAAAGTACACCAGAATACAGGAAATCAAATCTATTAAATTCTCTTTTTTTCATGGGGGGGGGGGGGAACCCCAGACCCCCTATCTATTAATGTGCACCACCAACATTTTTGATCACCAGCTGCCACTGCTCACAGCGCTTCTAGCTTAGCCCGTAGTTCAGCAGCACAGCTAGCTTAGCTCGTAGTTCTCTAGCCATAGTTCCTTATCTTAGCCCTTCTATTCACAGCCCATCTATCTTAGCCCCCAGTTATCAAACCTTCTCCTTTGTGTCCACCTCACTCTCTCTCACACTCTCTCTGTCACCTCTCCCTCTCAGAGCTGCTAATGACCAGCGACTGCTCTGAGCAGCGATGGGGATAAATCACTGAGGAGAAGTGACAGCTGTCAATTCCACCCCCCCTCTTCCCCCTCTCCGTCTCCAAGGCGATCAACAATTGATGAGTGAGCAGGCCAAAAAGACCAGTAAATAAAGAAATCGATCATATGGCCATTCACCTGTCTATCGGCCCATCCATCCATCCACATGTCCCCTACTACTACTGCTGCTATCCATCTCTCTCTCTCTCTCTCTCTCTCTCTCTCTCTCTCTCTCTCTCTCTCTCTCTCTATCTCTTCTCTCTACCCATCTCTCTCTCTCTCTCCTCTCTCTCTCTCTCTCTCTCTCTCTCTCTCTCTCTCTAACCATCTCTCTCTCTCTCTAAACCATCTTCTCTCTCTTTAACTATCTCGAGAGGTCTCTCTCTCTCTCTCTCGCTCTCGCTCTCTCTCTCTCTCTCTCTCTCTCTCTCTCTCTCTCTCTCTCTCTCTCTCTCTCTCTCTCTCTCTCTCTCTCTCTCTCTCGCTCTCTCTCTCTCTCTCTCTCTCTCGCTCTCTCTCTCTCTCGCTCTCTCTCTCGTTTAATGACAAAGATGCTGCTGACACTTGCCGGTCTTTTTTTGTCTTTTTGTAAATGGAATAAAAGCAATCGGCTACAGCAGTTGATATTAGAAAATATAATTTTTTACTTTTGAATACTTCAGCATGAAGGATGTATTGAATTAGGTGATTAATGGCCTACACATAGGCTACTAATCATAAGTCAGAACGGGCTAAATTTGGCTGAATTATAAAAGTTATAATTAGTAATATGAAGAGCTGTTTGGGAGCCAAAAGAGCCGGCTCTTGTTGGTGAGCTGATCCAAATGATCCGGCTCACTAAAAAAAAGGCAGAAATTCCCATCTGGTCACGCATTGACAGTAGCATGGTCTTGTTGTTTACCTTCCCAATTTATGGATTTCCCTATGGTCTCCGCGGTAAACGTCACAACGCTCTGAACTGTGGGTAATTCCCTAAGGTGAAATCTGCAATGATGCTGACTCACGGAAAAGGGCTCGGTAAGTGTGGACTCAAACCCTCACGTCCTCTGGAATTCAACATCGGGACAGGCCTAACAGCCTTTGAGATGAACTGAACTGAAATAACCAACATCGATAACCGTGTTAGTTATGACCATTGTAAAAAAAAATACACTAAAAAATATATTTAAAAAAATCGATATATACGCTTTTTTTTTAGCAATAAAAGAAAATCTGTCTTATAGTATTAGAGTGTCGATGACGTCACTGGCATGGTAGGACTAGGCCGTTGCTGCAGACACGCAAACGTCTTCTACGCTCCACGGCAGAAAATAGTGATTTCAATATGGCTGGTTACGCGTTTGAGCCTGTGAGGGACATGCCTGTAGTGTCCGGCGGGGATCAATTTCAGGCTCCAGCTCCGCCTTCGGGTCGTGTGGGTGTGACTGGGGTGTGTTTGGGTGCTGCCGGAGCACGGACACTGCCATTGAATCGGTCTGCTGCTGAGAGGTCCCGATTAGGGTGCATACCCATGCATGGGGCATTTCGGATGCTGTGCGGCGAGAGAGGGGGTTTTGGAGGTGGCCGTGCTGTCTCGAAGGGACGTCCGAGCGGAGACACTGGAGCGCCCCATAAATAGAAACCAAGTAACAAGGCGAAAAACGATCATTCCCCCTCCGTTTTTCCTTTAATGAGTTACAGGAATAACTCCCTAAAGACAGACTTATTGTGGAAACGCAACAAGCTGTACAAACGCTGTATTACCGACATATTCAAGGCGCTGGAGCATCCAGCCTGCGCGCTGTATAAAATCATTCAAGTCGAGGAGGAGATAGTAGTTGTTTAACCGTTTAGATTGAGTAGAAATACTTTTTAATGTACAGTTAGTAATTCAATTGACTAAGGGGCTGTATTTAAAGCTACAAAAATAATACAAAAATAATCCACACGAATCCTAACGCGAAACCGCATAGGTCCAGTTTTATTTGAAACCGCCCTGGGACCATGGACCTATTAAAGAACATGGTTTATTATCTGCCTTATAAGAGGGTTATTAAAGACATGGTTTCACAAAAAAATCAGTAAGATGACGTGTGACGTAGCTGATTGTTGAAATCCAAAATGGCGGCGCCCTGTAACACTTTCACCTACAATTTAATCCCTTTTAGCAAGTTCAGCACTTTTTAGTTATTGTAACAATGAGTTCAGTTCATCTTTAATAATTTCGTGAGAACGCGCAGCAAATCTGTGAGTCCATGAGTCCGGACATTGGGATTGGGCTCCTCTCTCTGTCTCTGTCTCTGTCTCTGTCTCTGTCTCTGTCTCTGTCTCTGTCTCTCTCTCTCTCTCTCTCTCTCTCTCTCTCTCTCTCTCTCTCTCTCTCTCTCTCTCTCTCTCTCTCTCTCTCTCTCTCTCTCTCTCTCTCCAAATGTTTGTATACAGGAATACAACAGCGACCTTTAAAAAAGCCTTGTTATCTTATCAAACAAAGAACCATCAATCAATCCTTTTGAAAAATCAGGTTTCCATTGTGAAAGCACATCTTTTCAGATCTGAATTACTATTCAAGGGTTGTGTTGCTGTTTCATTTGTGGAGATTACTCTTTTTAAATTATATCATTGTTCGATTCTGCCTTGATTTCATTTCCTATCTCAGCTCCTCTCCTCTCCATCGCGAGAGAGAGAGAGAGAGAGAGAGAGAGAGAGAGAGAGAGAGAGAGAGAGAGAGAGAGAGAGAGAGAGAGAGAGAGAGAGAGAGAGAGAGAGAGAGAGAGAGAGAGAGAGAGAGAGAGAGAGGGGGGGGGGGAGAGAGAGGGGGAGAGAGAGGGGGAGAGAGAGAGAGAGACACAGAGACAGAGACAGAGCCTTGTTTATGAAACACAGGTTCAGGTCACATTAATAGATTTAGCCTGCAGGGATCGATGACACATACACACACACACACACACACACACACACACACACACACACACACACACACACACACACACACAAGCACACACACACACACACACACACACACAAGAGAATGGGAGTGTGTGGGTTTGTGGAGGATTTATGTGGGTTTCTTTCCTTGTGTGGTCTGTCTGTAGAGCGCAGGATGTGTGTTTGTGTGTGTGTGTGTGTGTGTGTAATAGAAGTGTGTGTTGGTGATAGAAGCATGGGTGTGCTTTGTGTGTGCGTGTGCGTCCAGGAGCCAGCAGCTCCATGTTGTGTGTTCATTAACAGCACCCTGGAAGACATCCATGGGTGTTCACATCTTAACGTCCACTTACGCAGCCCACTCTGAGCGGACGCTCTGATTGGACGCCGGAGGCCAATTTGCCTGTGAGCCGGGAGCTGCATGAGCCGGGAATCCGATGGATTCAATCTGAGCCTTCAATTCCCTGACTCCATTATATTGTCTCTGAGGCAAAACATTTCATTTTCACACCAAGTCGTAGCAATAAGGCTTTAATAGTGTCCCCTCCCCCGCACACACACACACACACACACACACACACACACACCACACACACACACACACACACACACACATACACACACACACACACACACACACACACACACACACACACACACACACACACACACACACACACACACACACACACACACACACACACACACACACACACACACACACACAATCTAGAACCACAACATAGACCCAGGAGTATGGTTGGGATAGAACAACACACACACACACACACATCACACACACACACACACACATCACACACACACACACACACACACACACACACACACACACACACACACACACACACACACACACACACACAATCTAGAACCACAACATAGACCCAGGAGTATGGTGGGATAGACACACACACACACACACTCTCACACACACACACACACACACACACACACACACACACACACACACACACACACACACACACACACACACACACACACACACACACACACACACACACACACACACACACACAAACAATCTAGAACCACAACATAGACCCAGGAGTATGGTGGGATAGACACAACACACACACACTCACACACACACACTCACACACACACACACACACACACACACACACACACACACACACACACACACACACACACACACACACACACACACACACACACACACACACACACACACACACACCTTGCACTTCTATATAAACACGCACACTTCTGAAAAAAATGCAGTTATATACTCATATATAAGTAAACACACACACACATACAAATACACACACATTACCATTCACCCTACGATGCACACAAACAAACACACAAACACAAAGCCTGTATTGAGGTGCCCTGCAGGGGGCCTGTATATTGGACCGTGTGTAGCTCTGAGGGTGAGCCTGCCTCATCAGTCTGAGGACGGAGACGTCAGCCGCCAGCCGCGGTGTGCGACCGCCCGCTGCCCTCAAGACGTCCTCTCAAAGCGCTTAATTAAAATCGAACAAAACAAAAATATTTTGTTTCCACCTTTCCTTGGCACAAGTTCCTTGGAAAGCTTGTCAGGCTCTACTGATGCGGAAACTAATTGAGAAAAATACCTAGATGACAACCAAAACAAACCTGGCTTAACCCGCTGGGGATCACTGCCTTATGCAGTGGCGTGCCCAGCATTCAGCGCTCCAATTAGCGAGGAAACCTTCAGGAAACTCCGGAAGCTTCGGAATGTTCGGAGTGTTCAGAATGTTCTTTTTGGAATTGTTGGTTTGGATAGGAAGAATTGGAGTGTTTACGTCGGAGTGTTTGCCGATTAGAATTTTCAAATTGAGGAAATTGATTGAATGTTGAGGACGGAACATGTTTCATATCGGAAGAATCCGATGAACTTGATTGTTTGGATTGAAAGGTATATAGAAGGATCCGGTCGGAGTGTGAAGGGAGGAAGAGATCAATCCGACGAATTGGGTTCAGAAGTTTGCGAATGGAAGTTTTGTATCCAAGGTTTGTGTGTGTGTGTGTGTGTGTGTGTGTGTGTGTGTGTGTGTGTGTGTGTGTGTGTGTGTGTGTGTGTGTGTGTGTGTGTGTGTGTGTGTGTGTGTGTGTGTGTGTGTGTGTGTGTGTGTGTGGTCTGAATGTAGGTATGTATGTGTGTGTGGTTCTGTAATTGTAGGTATGTATGTGTGTGTGTTTTAGACGTGTATGATTGTATGCATGTGCAGGTTTTTGTGTGGACGTATGTGTTCATTTGTGTGTGATCTTCAAGAAGTGTTTGTTTGTGTATTTGCAACACAGCGACGACGGAAGCGCTGATCATCATCAGCCCTTGGCCGGAGCATGCTGTTTGAGGGGCTGATCACTGGAGAAGCAGCCTAGCATCGAGAGGGTAGCGTTCCTAGCAAAGCCTAGCATGGAGAGGGTAGTATCGTAGCATAGCGTAGCATGGAGAGTGTCATGTTCCTAGTATAGCGTAGCATGGAGAGTGTCGTGTTCCTAGCATAGCGTAGCATGGAGAGTGTCGTGTTCCTAGCATAGCGTAGCATGGAGAGGGTTGTGTTCCGAGCATAGCGTAGCATGGAGAGTGTCGTGTTCCTAGCATAGCGTAGCATGGAGAGGGTTGTGTTCCGAGCATAGCGTAGCATGCCTAATGTTCTGTATGGAGCGTAGCATGGGTACACACACACACACACACACACACAAACACACGCACATTAAAGCACTTTTAGTAACGAGAAAAGCACTGTACAAATCCAATCAATTCATCAATTATTAACACATGTAACAGAGCGCGGTCGCTGCAGTGTTGTTGTTCATGTAGCGTAGCATTTAGCCTAGGCTACTAACATGCACCCGTAGACAAACATTTGTTCGACAACAATATAAAAAGTTGGTGGTGTGTTGGGAGTCCTATATCTCAAAGAACCCAGCAAGCACACACACACACACACACACACACATCTCAAAGAACCCAGCAAGCACACACACACACACACACACACACACACACACACACACACACACACACACACACACACACACACACACACACACACAGACACACACAGAGACACACACACACCATTACACCTCATTTGTGGACGTATTTTGACAGTTTCCTGGCTGGGATTAATAATGTACCACTTTTTTTAAATGTCACTTTCCAATCCAAATTTCTTTTTGAGAGTGAGAGAGAGAGTGAGAGCGGGGGGGGTGGGGAGGGCGGTGGGACGTACCCCTGCAGCTCTTTGAGGGAGACGGAGATCTTGAGGTCGTGGCCCAGGACGTAGAGGGCGGAGAAGATATCGGCCCACTGAACCATCTCCCCCAGCGGACCGCCCTTCAGCACCTTGGGGCTGAACACGTCCCCAGACTCCTCCGTCAGGAAGCCCACGTGGACCAGCACCTGGGGAGAGAGACATAGAGGGGGCATGAGAGAGAGAGAGAGAGAGAGAGAGAGAGAGAGAGAGAGAGAGAGAGAGAGAGAGAGAGAGAGAGAGAGAGAGAGAGAGAGAGAGAGAGAGAGAGAGAGAGAGAGAGAGAGAGAGAGAGAGAGAGAGAGAGAGAGAGAGAGAGAGAGAGAGAGAGAGAGAGAGAGAGAGAGAGAGAGACATAAGTATTCAGAGATATACAGAGAGAGAGATTGAGAGAGAGAAAAGAAAAGAAAAGCAGGGAGAGCAAGCAAGAGCGACAGACTTGGAAAGGCAGAAAGATGTGAGGCAGACTGAGAATAAATTGAGTCTAAATAAAGCTGGACCAAGGGTTTCAGAAAAAGTTATTCATAAGTTTCACAACATTGGGGAGACTCGGTAATCAGCGTCAACTGAAGCTGCCATTACCCCCAATTAACCCCCATCATAATCCTCCTCCTCATCCCTCTCATCTTCATCATCATCACCAAACTTCTGGACAATCTCTCATTTATATCCCCCCTCCACCACCCACACACACACACACACACACACACACACACACACACACACACACACACACACACACACACACACACACACACACACACACACACACACACACACACACACACACACACACACACACACACACACACACACACACACACACACACAGATAAACCCATTGATACACACACACGCACGCTTATGCGCACACGCAAGTAAACCCTTTCATGCATGCCACACGCACACACACACTCAGACGCACATACACTCACACTTTTGCACACGCATGTAAACTCATTCATGCACACACACACACACACACACACACACACACACACACACACACACCACACACACACACACACATAAACCCATTGATACACACACGCACGCTTATGCGCACACGCAAGTTAACCCTTTCATGCATGCCCACACACACACACAGAGACGCACACACACACACACACACTGACGCACACACACTCACACTTTTGCACACGCATGTAAACTCATTCATGCACACACACACACACACAGACACACACACACACACACACACACACACACACACACACACACACACACACACACACACACACACACACACACACACACACACACACACACACACACACACACACACACACACACACACACACACACACACACACACACACACACACACGCACACACACACACACACACACACACACACACACACACACACACACTCACACTTTTGCACACGCATGTAAACTCATTCATGCACGCACACACACACAACACACACACACACACACACACACACACACCACACACACACCGGCCCCCCCTCCACATTTCAACCCAGAATCAGACAAACTTCCCAGACGTTATTTTCACCACATTAGCGGAGATTAGTGGGAGATCTCACGGCGCCTTAAACCAACGCGGCAGACGGTGCCGGATGTGGACGAGGCGGGAGGGTGGTGCATGCCTGCCTCGCATGCCCAGGGTCTAATTAAATGGCAGCGCAGCGTGAGATCCCGCCCTGCCGCCAGATAGCCGCCGCCGTCACCACGCGGGATCCGACGGAACGCCTAATGAAATCAGATCGGGCTCAACTCCGGCTTTCCACACACGCTCCTTTGTCTAGAGGGGGCGGGAGGGGGGGGTGCGGGGGAAAACGTTTTTTAATAACTCCAGAGAACAATGCTGCTCCTATCGTATTAAAATACAGTCTAATGAGCTCAGTGTGGGTGAGATCATAACTGTTGTTGCTGTTGCTTTTTCCCCCGACCTCTCCGTGCTCTGAGGTGAACAGGTGAGTGCGTCGGCTGCTTCCTTTTCCTGTGTCGTCGACATTTCAAATCAGCACAAAGCCACATGCACTCCTAGACCTCTTGGTGTCTAAACCTGGTGCTTGAGGTGATGAAACCCAATGCTCTCCTGGGAGCCAAACGAGCAGGGGCCCCCTGCTGGTGGACAGTAGCATAGCACGCCAAGTTTATCTTATGTTTAGCCCAGTATGTGTAGTGTGTAACGCGTCACATGTGTAGTAGCATTTGTGGCAAAGCATAGGTAGAATAGCATGTAGCATGTGTAGTGATGTGTGTGTGTAGCATAACTTTTGTAGTATAGCGCGTGACACATACGTGAACGGGAGTACTCTGGGATAGATAACACACAAACACACACACACACACACAAATACAAAGACACAGACACACAGACATACACACACGGACACACACACACACACACCTGCTCAGAGTTGTGTCGGGTGCTCGAGGCACCGGTTAGTAAACCAGCACCCATTACTGTCAGACAACAACATCAGCGCACACATAGCACACACTTTGTGTTAGCAGTGGAGGACGTTACCTGCTCTGAGCGCTCACCCCCTCTGATTAACACACCGCTCTGCTGCCTGTCCATGACACACCGGGGACACACACACACACACACGTCCATCGTCCCTGTCATCAACACAAAGTACAGCCTTGTCTTCTCAAGCGTCGGCTGTTATCTGACACTTGTGTCCCACAGGGAGAGTGTGTGTGGTAGTGAAGGGGGGTGAGACGTGTTTGGGAGGGATTGCAACACACACACACGCACACACATACATGCAGACTCACACCACACACATGCACCCTTATGCACATACCAAACAAATGCAAACATAAGACACACACACACAACAAATAGACAGAAATAGACACAAACACATTCATTTGAAAGAGACACAAACATATGCACTTCACCATATATACAAGTGACAAACACAAACACACACAGCTTAACCATCAACACACATACGAACACACACACATCAAGGTTAATTCAGGATAATTGATGTAATCACAAAAAGGATTTAACCCAATGTGTTGGCCTGCAGGGCTCAAACACACACACACACACACACACACACACACACACACACACACACACACACACACACACACACACACACACACACACACACACACACACACACACACACACACACACACACACACCCTGACAGCGTGGAAATGTCCCAGTAAATGTGTGTGGTTATGGTTCACCGCGGCCAATCGATAGCAGACATGCTCTCTAGATAATAGCTGCCTCTTCCTCTTCTTCCATTATCTCCTAGCATGGACCTGCACCCACACGCACACATGCACAGGCACACACACACACACAAGCTCACAGACACACACACACACACACAAGCACGCACACGCACAAGCACGCACTCACCCAAGCATACATGCACACAAGCACAGGCACACAAGCACACACACATACCCACGTGCACACACAAGCAGACACACACACAAGCAAACTCACACACACGCACAAGCACACGCACGCATGCATGCGCACACACAAGTTTGATCTCAATTCGACTGACTGGCAAAGCAGACAGATACACACACACACACACACACACACACACACACACACACACACACACACACACACACACACACACACACACACACACACACACACAGACGGCAACAGCAACACAGGCAGGCAGGCAGGCAGGCAGGCAGGCAGGCAGGCACACACACAGACACACACACACAGCACACACACACACACACACACACACACACACACACACACACACACACACACACACACACACACACACACACACACACACACACACACAGAATATATTCTCAAGCCTGCGATTGTACTTGAAATAAATCCCTAAGTGTTGCATGTTGTTGTTCCCCGGCTCCATCTATTCATTATCCCTCCGTCCTCCACAACAGCCTCATATTCTTTTAGTCACCGTGGCAGTCGAGGAGCCAAGACACCCCCATCCCTAGCAACTGCCTCCAGTGCCTCCCTAGCAACTAGGGAGGAGGGGTGCTTTGGGTCCAGAGTCAGCCTGGAGCGGGGGGAGGGGGGGGGGGTCCTTTCTGACGGTGAAAGACGCAAACATACCTGCGGGAATCCGTCTCACCGACGGGCAGAGTAACACACTGCAGATTTACATTATTTCTGGACTGGGGAAACTTCAGTCGCTGGTACAGCTAAGGCAACACACAGGGAAGAACCAAACAAGACACTGCCTGTATATCGCTGTACCGAGGCCGCGTTAGAACCCCCTCCATCACAGGAGTGGACCCGGGCTTGGCGGCCCCCTCAGGGGGGCGACCGCACAGCCACACTGCAGAGTTCAGGACTGCGCGCCGACTTCCATCCGGCGGCCCCCCTGCCTGACTCGAGTCCTCGACCGCCGAGAGACCTCCGAGGACGGACTGAGAGACTACAAACTCTGAGCCGGAGAGCAGCTACTCATGTTATTCCCACTCGCGGAAGGCTCCGCTCCAGAGGGGGAATAAACCCCAGCGCCTCAGGGACCGAGGAGCTCGTCTGATGTGCGACATCGGAGCGAGAGAACGGAGCTGAGAAGGAACGACAAGGCAGGGTAGTTGGATGGCTTCCTCTCGCCTCATCTCCATCCCCGCCCTCCACCTCCCCTCGCCTCCCCCCACCCCCCCCCACCCCCCCTCCTGGGAACAAGGTGTATTGTTGTGGTGACTCAGGTGTGGGACGTCATAGGATGGAATAGGAGATGAATGAATGAAACCTGGGAGAATGGCTAGTTCGAACAATGGATGGATGAATGGTTCGATAGATGGGATGGTTAAATGGGGGGATGAATCGATACGAGGATGAACGGATGGAAGGATAGATAAATGAATGATTGAATGATGATTTGAAGGATGGATCAACGCATTAATGGATCGACACTCACCCTCTTCTGCTCCCTCACGAGGTGGCGGAGGCGGTCGTCAAGGCGACGGGCGGCCGACGCCCACTGGGGGGCCAGCCGGCGGATGCGTCGCTTCATGAAGCTCAGCGACTCCTTGCCCCCCCCCACCTGCTCCAACAGGGGGCCCATGTCCGAGCGGAACGCCGCCTGGGGCCGGGGACAGGAAGTGGCTCTCAGACAGGAAGTGCCGTGACCGTCATACTACAGTGGTAGCATTGTGTTACACAGTGACTAACACAGGGCTGTCAAGCCTCGAGCATTCGGGGTGAGACATACGCAATTCAACCCATGCACACGCTCACACGCCACACTTTATATTTCTCACGCAGAGAAATTACCAGGATAGCGCCCACCGATTTGCGCTGCTATTTGACAGCGAAACAGGTAGGACTCAAAATGGGTTCCCCGTACGTAGGGTGACCCGACGTCCTCTTTTGCCCGGACATGCAGTGTGTTTGCATGAATGGGTGAATGTTAGGCAGTATTGTAAAGCGCTTTGAGTGGCCACTGGTTAGAAAGCGCTGTATAAATGCAGTCCTTTGCCCATTTTCAGTGGTGGACAGTAACGAAGTACAAATAATTTGTTACTGTACTTAAGTAACTTTTTAGCTTATCTGTACTTTACTTGAGTACCATTATTTTGTGAGACTTTATACATTCACTCAACTACATTTTGTAGGGGAAAATCATACTTTCTCCTGTACCTTTCCCGTACCTAAATATGGAGAGGCTGAGAAGAAAGCTCTCGGGGGTCACAAAATTTGAAGAAGAAAGATTGGGAAGGAGAAAGAGTGCGCAGGGATGAAAGAAAGCTTTTCAAAGTGGTTGGAAAGACGGTAGTTTTTATGTCAGTGTATCAGGCTTGTAAATATTCAGGCAAGCTAAATCTACTACTAGTAAAACGACGGGTTACTGTTGTCTTGCGACTGTGTACTGATCAGAATTTAGGCTGAAATATAACAGATCATGACAAGAAAAACAAAGGAACTTGTTTGTGGTTATTTTGTTTTGCTTTCATCTCTATGCCAGTCTTTGTTTTATGTAAATAGACCCAGTAAAAACGGAGTCATAAAAATATAATTTTCCTGTCCTTAAAAGTATGATGATTCGAATGTTGGCGGCCATTAGTCTACATAGGTAAGAGATAATGTATAGAACGCGGGAAAATAATGCCCCGGCAGGGCGAACACAGGACACCGCCGGAAGTTGTGAAGGCCCATACAAGTGAACGCAGCGTTACACAGCATTGAGAAGAGCTGTGTAATAATTAAAAATAAGATCATTTTTAAACTCTGTTTTACATTTCTCTTTGTTTGGTTTTGGATCCAACATGTTCATATAGTAGGCTATGTATCCAATAAAGATATCATTTAAAATTTAAAAAAATCAGGGTTTTTTATATGGTTTGACTGCTGTATATTTGAAACCACCTAAACACAAAGTTCATATCGTTCAGGTGCAAGAGAAAAAGCAGAAACGAAGAGAGAGAAAGAATCAGGACAGACAGGGGAAGGCGAAAGTTTGGTCTAGTGTTGGGTGGAAGTGGAACAGCCACTTTATACGATGAGTGAGAAATTCCTAAATATTATTTATATAGAAAAATTGCATTAGCAAGACGTGTAATTTATTCAAAGCTATTAAATAGTGCTTGTTTGTCAATATGACTTAGTAAGAACACAGGCAAGGGGTGAGGGAGACAGACATGAGTAGAGTAGACCAGTGAGTAGACCAGTGATGATGTCAGGTAGGAATAATTAAATTAGTGAGGCCATTAAAACATGGCCATTAAAACCTAAATGCCCATGGTTTGAATTTCTGCTGACCAACCTATTCACCGTGTCCTTTGGGGAAAATGGGGGAGAGGAACAGAGAGGTCCAGATGACGATGAAGAGGAATAGAAACAGAGAGAGGTGCAGAGGAGAGGGCTGGGGCGAGGGTCAACTCAGAAGATCCACCTGAATGGCCTTCACCACACGAAATGGGGGCGAATGACCCACAGAAATGTCCTGATGGGCCATATTCAAGATCAGATAAGACTAAAAGGTGTTTTGCCAAACCATACTGTTTTCGTGTACTGTCAAATAGAGAGAAAGTGGAGCGGGATTGGTTACTGTACACCAAAAGTACAACAAAAGGTCTAACAGAGTCTATTGTTTTGCATGAAAGCGTTTTGGTGAAGCGAGAGTTGCTGACACGCATCTTTCAAAAATACTGAAGCACCATGAAACATGTGGTTATCACCTAAATGCTTATCTGATGTGGAAAGAATTGGCATCCCGCTTGCGCCTCGGTAAAACTATTGATAGCAAATTGCAGAGAGCTATGGCCGCTGAAAAGGCACACTGGGGAAGTGTGTTGACTCGAGTGATTGTCTGCACACTCTTCCTTGTAGAAAGAAACATGCCACTGAGGGGAAAAAATCCTAGGTTAGGAAATCCTAGAAATGGAGGTGTTCTGGGTATCCTTGAGCTCATAGCACGGTATGATGTTACACTTGCAGAGCATCTAAGAAAGCTTGCCTCTAAAAAAAATAAATACCGGATATCTGTCCTGGTGCACTCAAAATGTTTTTTTTTTATTCAATATCAGAGTGTGTTTTAGGTCAAATTTGTGCCCAGATCAAAGCCTCCAAGTTCTCTGCAGTAGAATTGGACTGCACACCCGATATATTAAGGGGGGGGGGGGGGGGCGGCTGCTATGTGCATACCCCCCAGAAAGTAGGCAGTTGCGCCCCTGCAGCTAACTATTGTGGACGTCGCGGAGCCTAAACAACCTCAATATTTAACCTAGAAACACTATGTCAAGCCTAAACGGTTACGTTATACGTTAAAATTATGAATCAATTGGAAATATGATTGTTAAATATCAGGTGTTTGTCTTTGGGGACCCCTGTTTATATGGCTAGAGCTAGCTGCTTTCTACATATACAGGTGTACTCCCGGTAGAAGCTAAATGCTAAAAACAATGTTTGCCTGTTCAGTAGTAATTAGGGGCAGGGAGGGCCATCAAATCTGTCACTCAAACCTCGGCGCCAGTAGTAAGGGGATTTGATTCATGATATTTAGTCGAGCTGGCGTGGACTGTAAGATTGAACCCTCAAAATTACTATTTTGAGGGTTCAACCTTCGTTGTTTATTTTAGCTCATCTACCAAACATACATTTTCTGTGGCTGTGTCCCCCCACACACACACACACACACACACACACACACACACACACACACACACACACACACACACACACACACACACACACACACACACACACACACACACACACACACACACACACACCATTCAACATTTCTTTACATCTATGTGGCTTTACTAAAACCTATTTTCAACCTCACTTTGCACTACAGCACTCATCGCATTTTCTGCAGGAAATGCATTTTCTAGTTTATATCAGCATCAGATATCACAAACAGAAAACTGTATTTGAGTGTTGTTACTAGAAGGCACGGCGTCAGGATTCCAGTTGTGGATGTGGTCCAGATCCATTGTGGGAGGTCCTTAAATAAAAAACGTTATCAAATCCCTGCTTAACCTAATACAAATGACTGACCAATTTACTGTCATATTATCAGTGCATTATAGAGATTTGAATAGCTTGCTCTTTAAATATTGAGTTGCATTATAAAAGTTTCGGTGCATATGTAGGACGGACCTTTCAGCGATCGCTCCCTAGGCGTTTCTACACTGCCAAGCCGATTTGTTCGCGGCTTGGCACGCCGGGCAACTTCACCTTATTGCCTGTGTAAAACCGAGGGGCGAAAATCCCCCGTTCGTCGCGGCGCGGGCTTTCTTGGAGAAGGCGGGGCTGCGCACGGAGTCTAGACGTCTTTAGAATAAATTGCATACTCCCAAATGTTTTACATTTTTTATGAAATTAAGACACCCGCATGCAAGAATGAGTTCATGTCTGAGTATGCTAAAAATGCGATTAACTATTTACATGTGCAAAACGCCAACATATTCTTTATATTGCCGACCACTTTTTTTTATCCAGACAAAAGCCTCGTAAAGAACGTTCCTCTGCGTCTTTCTCGTAGATCGAACCATCTTTCAACGTCTTTCTTAAATGCGACTGCATCACCTTCTCTCCCATGATGGCCAGCAGCTCGCAGATTTAACCGTCTCTCAGTTAGAGCTGCTCTTGTTGATATCGCTGCGTTATTGTCTCTGTTGTCTTTGTTGTCCCGAATCGCGCAGCGTCTAATCCCATTTAGCCTACATCAAAAAGAAACCGCCAGTGTGTGTAGGGTCCGGGAGTGTAAAAACGTCTCAATTGGTTCTGACCAAAGAAGAGCGCTTTGGAATCTCCATTACGCACCATACTGCTTTTGCGCGTCACTTTATAGACCAGGTCTAGTAGGCCTAGGGCTATAGACTGTAAAAGTCGTCAGGAATCGAATATTTCCCACATAGTTAAGCTATGCTCGTATAACATGAGGCCGACTATTTCCGAATTCTGTTCAATTGTTTTTAAGTTTTCAACAATATTTTGATATCATTAGCAACAGACTGAGCTTGGCTTATTATACAAAGAAGATGCATTCAAATGTAGTGCTATGAGATAATAACTAATACAATAGACTACCGCCAACGCCAGTATCCACAAAGATTTAACGCAAATCATATCAAGCATCAATATCAACAAAGTTTGCTGCATTGCAAAAATAAAGCATTTCAGAAGTCTTTAAAAATATATAGACACAATTAAAATATATAACGTTTATTTTATTTTTTTAAGAATTTCTTTGGGTGGGCCTGTTGAACAGTGGGTGGTCCTAGGCCCGTCAGGCCCAACCATAACGCCGTGCCTGTTAGTGGTTTTTTTTTTTAACCTTAAATGATTTGACTGAGTGACTACATTACACCAATACTTAAGTACATTTCAAGCCAAGTACTTTAATACTTTACTCAAGTCGACGTTTAAAGGGAGTATTACTTAGTAATATTTTACACAAGGTATCTTAACTTGTACTCAAATACGTGGTCTGAGTACTTTGTCCACCACTTCCCATTTTACCATTTACCATACAAAGAACCAAAACCCTGAAAGATCCAGTGACGGAAACCTCTCTTCAAAGCGGTGGTTTGGGTTGGTTAGCTTACTATGCTACAATGTGCTAAGGAAGTCATGGTATCAGTGTACGAGGTGCAGGTGAGGCATTAGCATTCAGCGCGCAGTGGTGAAATGCATTCAGTGCTGGGCCTCTGAGCAGGTGAGAGGGGGCGAGCTGGGGCTCAGAACACTATCGGCATCAAAACTACAAATCGATCCAACAACCGAGTGCTCAGTCAGAGGGAAACAGGGAGAGTTGGACGGAGGAGAGCCGAGAGAGGCCTGAGGAAACAGATGAGATTGATCCAGAACACAGCCACAGAATAAACATTAGCCCGGCCAGGAGGAACTGGAGTTCATTGTTAAAACTGAAGTATTAAGGGTGAGGTTGTTTCAGTGACATCTGCATGAGCCTGACCGTTCCAGTCAAACTGAGGCGGGCAGATAGGGTGGCAAATGGTTTTAAAGAGGGCGGAGCCACCGATACCAGCAGCCAATCAGAAGCCTTTACAGCAGTTCATTTAGAGTGGCAGTTAGATTGTAGTTTAGGAAACGTGCATTCAACAAACAAGATTATGGCTTTAGGTTCAGGTTTTAACGCATTAGGGTCAGGTTGTAACAGATAAGGCTTTAGGTTCAGGTTTTAACACATTAGGCTCAGATTGTAACACGCTTTAGGGTCAGGTTTTAACACATTAAGGTCAGGTTTGAACAGGTCCAGCTTCCCTCACCTGTGTCCTGGGTCTGGGCTTGTGCGTGGGCGCGCTGCTGTCGTTCCTCCAGGCCACCGGGGGGCAGAACCACTCCACCTCGCTGAGGTACACCAGGAAGGAGCAGTCGGAGCCGTCCACGCCGTAGAAGGCGTAGCACGGGTCCGAGGTCCAGCGGGCCCGCATCCACTGGCAGGAAGGGGGTTTAGGACGAGTAATGTAAACAAAAAGACTTCTCTTCAAAAAAAGTTACAAAATGCTTCACAATAATAAAAGGATTAGGAAAATAGAGAAAATAGTATGATTATAGAAAAGGTGATAAAAATCAAGTGAAGACAGAGACAGATATTAAATGATTCATCACAGTCACAGTCACGTACAATCACAAAGATCTCCTGGTGAAAAAAAAAAGGACAAAAAGGACCATGACTTTGCGTCAGGGTCACATGGTGAAAAGGCCCCGCTCTGATTGGCCGGCCTGCGGGAGGGGGACGAAACTTACATCCACCTTGCTCTGGCAGTCGGGGTAGCGGGGGTCCTTTGGGATCTCACACTGTCCTAACGTCCCCTCCTTCGCTGCACACAGCACAACACAAAACAGGGTGACGAGGACATCTCCATAACCGTTTTACAGTAATATTACAACGTGACCGTTTCCCCAGTTACACCAGTTCTGACCAGGTAAAGCAATATGAATGAGAGTTGTTCCGATACCGACACCAGTATTGGAAATTTGGAAAACTTTGAAAAAACAGATTCGGAAGTTCTCCTCTTATAGGTGATGAGTTATAGTGTGTGTGTGTGTTGTGCGTGCGTGCGTGCGTGCGTGCGTGCGTGCGTGCGTGCGTGCGTGCGTGCGTGCGTGCGTGCGTGCGTGCGTGCGTGTGTGTGTGTGTGTGTGTGTGTCACAACCTTCCAATCACAACCTTCAGCTGTGTGTGTGTGAGCAGCTGGAACCCAGGGATGTGTGTGTGTGTGTGTGTGTGTGTGTGTGTGTGTGTGTGTGTGTGTGTGTGTGTGTGTGTGTGTGTGTGTGTGTGTGTGTGTGTGTGTGTGTGTGTGTGTGTGTGTCACAACCTTCCAATCACAACCTTCAGCTGTGTGTGTGTGTGAGCAGCTGGAACCCAGGGATGTGTGTGTGTGTGTGTGTGTGTGTGTGTGTGTGTGTGTGTGTGTGTGCGTGCGTGCGTGCGTGCGTGCGTGCGTGCGTGCGTGCGTGCGTGCGTGCGTGCGTGCGTGCGTGCGTGCATGCGTGTGTGTGTGTGAACGTGTGTGTGTGCGCGTGTGTGTGTGCGTGCGTGTGTGTGTGCATGTGCATGTGGAGCTGAGTTCTAGCGGCGAGATTACCCTGGCCTCCACACTCCACACAGTGAAGACTTAACTCTGGCTTTAGTGGGGTTATTAATAAAATATTAGATTGGATTTTCTCCCTCCCTTTTTTCGCCTCTGCTCCCTCTACCTTTCTTATCCCTCTCCTCCCCCCTCCCTCAGATTCTCCCTCCCTTTCTTTCTCTGATCCTTTCTCTTTCTCCAATCCTCTCTTTCTCCCTCTCACTTCCTCCCTCCAGCTACTTCTTTTCTGAGCCTCTCTCTTTCTCCCTCCCCCTCTCTCTCTCTCTCTCTCTTAGCCTCTCGTTCGGACAGAGATATTCACTATCTCTCTGTGCCTCTCCAACTCCATGTCTACCGTATATCGATATAGGTAACACAAAGTCTCTCTCTCCCTCTCTCTCTCTCTCTCTCTCTCTCTCTCTCTCTCTCTCTCTCTCTCTCTCTCTCTCTCTCTCTCTCTCTCTCTCTCTCTCTCTCTCTCTCTCTCTCTCTCTCTCTCTCTCTCTCTCTCTCTCTCTCTCTCTCTCTCTCTCTCTCTCTCTCTCTCTCTCTCTCTCTCTCTCTCTCTCTCTCTCTCTCTCTCTCTCTCTCTCTCTCTCTCTCTCTCTCTTCTCTCTCTCTCTCTCTCTCTCTCTCTCTCTCTCTCTCTGACCTAATTTAAAACTAACTCTTGTCTCTGCGACAGAATTATCCAAAACCACTGTGATCTTTTAAGAACAATTAATAAGCAGCAGCCTTCTGTTTGTCTGATTAGCATCACAACAACGCTGCCCTACTCATGATTCAAAAGTCTGCACGGATACATGACAGAGACAATCCATTAATTGGCAGGGATTCTAATCAT